>CM028133.1:529695000-530097500 GCA_016271365.2 Neoceratodus forsteri
GATGACATTGCATCTTAAAGTACATATGTTTCTTAGTGGAGCAGTATTTGTTCTTCAGTGTTTGTGGTGTAAGATGTCACATGTACTTGAACAGTTCAGGAAAGTTGTGTATGGCATAAAGATGAGGCTACAATGGTATCCTGGCTTGAACCTGCACAATCTCTATGATGTTTTCACAGGTCGGTGGCTGCAAACACAGCACTCAGAGACTTATTTCTGGGAGGAGTCATATCACTCACAGAAAAAGGACAGCAACTTGTGCATTGATGAGTCTGGTAAATTATGTAATGTGCTGAGTGTGTGATGACACTACAATGGATTCAGATGACGAGTGTGAGGCAACTACTCAGCCTCGTAAGCATCACTGTCTCTCATGGACATGTGATGTGACTTGCAACTGAAGGCAATCATCATTTGACAAAGTAGAGCACTTTATCAACCTGTTTGTCATTACTGATCGTAAAGACAGACATAAACTGTTTTTCACAGTATGGAACTTTGTGATATTCGTCCACATACTGGATTTATGGGTCACTCACTTGCATGTCTAGATAGTGGTGTTTGCGACAGTGTCTTTCACCACATGCAGATGCTGGGAGTGCATCAATCAGGCATGTGGAACTTTGTGTACAGGGTCTATGAGGTTTAACAAGTTGTCACTCAGTATACTCGTCTGATGAGTTACTGCAGTCTGGTGACATGCATGGTGCCATGACATTTTTGAAACAGCTGCGATGGGTCAGCAGTGTGACAGATACTGTGACTGATCAGTCATCAGTTGCTGATGGAAATTCTGTGTCTGTGTTAGAAACTGATATTCTCAAGCAGTGTGGGAAATCAATTGCCAAATTTAAGTTGGCAAAGACAGAAAAATTTGACTCTGTATGTGTGTCATGTGATCGGCTATGTTACGAGAAACAGACGGTCACAGTGAACCAGGAAACCTTGTCAGCGTACAATGACATGTAGTTTCGACTGTCAGCATTTCTCCTGTTAAAGTGTGACTTTCGGTTAGACCCAATTATTGTGATGTGCAAGCACTGTTTCTCCAAAGTGAAGGCTAACATTCTGCCACCAAGTTCAGTCTTGAACAATATGGAGGCACATGTTACACCAGCTGAGATTGCCACATTGAATATGTTTGAACAGATTCTTATTCAGACTATGAAACCATTTCAAACTATTCTATGTCTGAACACAAAGACACGGAACATTCCACAAAAAGAACTCATTAGATCTCTTAAGGGCTCCATTATGTATCTTCCACTTCCTCTGCAGGAAAATGTGGAGGAGATCTCCATTGAGAACACTTTGGTGATTCTTGTTAATGATGTTCTAACTAAGTCAAAGGTCATGTGGTAGGATTTTGTCAATCTAGAGAAGGTGAAGCTTGCTCTTACTTATTTAAAGAGCAACAATCCCTTTTATACAGACCTTGATATTGATAGCATGACCACTGTGTCTGTTGAACATGATCTGTTGGAAACCACAAAACTAATGATTGAGAAGATCAATGTACAGACAAACAATAGTGTGTATGAACAGTACACAGTTCACCCACTGCATGGCAGAGATCCAGTAGGAGACAACATTGATCTTTATCAAATGAAACAGGTGGAAGGTGAGCCTGGTAGCATTTGGGAGGCAATACTGGAAGCATGCTATTTCTCAGATTTATTCCCAATAGGGTCAGGTGGACACCTAGATGAAAGAGAAGTGCATGTACAGGGTGCTGAGTACCATACTAGCTGTGTGCTCAGTAAGGATGGCAAATTCAGATGCAACATACAGTGCCTGTTTCATCTCCTGTGGGAGAGTGAACTTAGCATACTGTCTGCATCTATTGCGCATACTATTTGTCTCACAGCTCCACTTGATGGAATAACAGCTGCACAGTTACTGGAGAAACTAAAGTAGAAGGATGAAAATGTGCAAGTGAATTTGTCTTCCATTCTGTCAAGTCTTCATGGCACCAAAGAATACTGGTATTGCAGACACTCTGAGGTGATGATCATGCTTTGAGCGTATGGTCCAGCCACATGGTTTGTCACACTCAGTTGTGCTGAGTATGCCTAGGATGAGGTCAAAGAACTGCTGAAGTGAGCAAATTGTGATGTAGAGGGCATTTCATCAATGACTGTTGGAGAAATATGCTCACTTGACCCTGTGTCTGTGACAAGGCATTTCCACATGTGATTCCATGACATTCTCACTTTCATTTTGTCAAAGGAGAATCCACCTCTTGGTATTGTGGAGCATTACTTCTGGAGGATGGAGTATCAGGCATGAGGCACTCCTCATATTCACATGTTACTGTGGATTAAGGATGCCCCATGCATAGGTGAACATGAAGCAGCACAAATAGCATTCATTAAGCAGTACATCACTTGCGGCATTCCGGACAAGTAAGACAGTCCTACACTGTGGAAGTTGGTGGCAGAAGTTTCAATGCCATATTTGTGCAAAATACTGCCACCAGGTAGTGAAGAACAAATCTGATTGGTACACAAGATGCCGTTTCGGATACCCCAGATGTGTCTGTCAGGATGGTTGCACAAATTAAGTTTTTTCAGCTATGTGACACCACTTGAACGCAAAATCAACCAAGAGGGTTTATGAGTTATCCAGAGAAGGGAATGAGGTGTACATCAATGACTACAACCCTACTCTTCTTCTAATGTGGCAAGCAAACATAGATGTTCAGTTTGTGGCTGAGAACTCATTGGCTCTGGTTCGCTACGTCACTTTGTACATAACTAAACACGAACACACTAGCTTGCAAGATCTTTGGGAAGATATTGCCAGTTCAAGCAAGGCACTGACTTCTCAGTTGTGGTCACTGGGGTTTAAGACCCTGTCACACAGAGAATGTGATGCTTATGAGGCCAGCAATTGCTTGATTGGTACACATTTGTACAGCAAATCTGATGATGTGCACTTTCTCAGCGTAAACTACAAAGATAAGTGAAAACGTGTACTTATTCCTCATGCTGAGATTGAGGAACTGGCTCTCAAGAGACTGTCTTCAAGACATATCTTGAAGAATAATCTCATTGACACGTACTACCCCCATAGAAATGAAGACATGGATCAAATGTGTTTATTTGAGGTGGCTAACTGGTATGACTACAAGACGGATGTCTCACCTGATTGTACATGTGACATTTACAAGATCAAAGGAGTGGATCGTTGTCTCATTAAAAAACATAAGCCTTGGCTCATTGACCACTGTAATTTACATCTAGGCACATCTGAGAGCAGAGAGAATTACTATTTTGCTCTCCTATTTCTATTTAGACCCTGGAGGAATGAATCTGGATTAAAAGGTGACTGTGATACATTTGAGGAAGAATTAAATCACAGTTACGAGACATTCAAAAGTGAATACTCAGGAACATATATACAGAGGCTAGACACTGAGAAGGAACAATTTGGGAAGGCACAGAAACAACATGAAGAGGACACTCCCATCAATTCACAGGACAATCTTGATCCAGAAGGACAAGGTATCCTTGGAGAACCTCTGCCTCTGAATGCCCCAGAAGTACTCATGTCAGAAGTGGACAGGGCTATGGAACATGGCACACACTGCAGTGTTGACCCAGCTGAGGTTGAGAGAGAGAGAGAGAGACAGACTCAATGACCAGCAACATGTGGTTTACTCTGAAGTCACTGATGCTGTCCAGCATGGAATACTACATGAATACAAGAAATGTGACTGTCTTGACTACAAGCCACTGCTGATGTTTGTTAGTGGCTCAGCTGGCACAGGGAAGAGTTTCCTTATAGAAGCCATAACAGCATAAATACAGAACCTGACAAGGTCATCAATATCTGTTGCTGTTAGTGCTTCCACTGGACTGGCTGCATACAACATTGGTGGAATTACATTACACCATCTCTTCATGTTGCCAGTGGAGCATGACAAGCAGGAGAGTATCGTAAGCTGTCATTTGAGGTTGCATCTCAGCTTCATTCTATGTTTAATAAGATGAAGTTACTCATCATTGATGAGATTAGTATGGTATCCAATGTAATGCTTGCTTGAATACACCTATGTCTACAGGAGATCTTGGGGACTGACTATGGAGATGCATTTGGTGGTAAAAGCATTGCTGTATTTGGAGACCTCTTACAGTTTGTACCAGTTAATGTGGAACATGTCTTTGCAGCTCTGACTGTCAAGCAGGCTAAGAATACACTAGGCTGCATTGGAGGTTTTAACATCTGGGAGTTATTTACCTATGTCAAGCTGTATCAGAACATGCAACAAAATGGTGATCTGGCTTATGAGGCACTGTTGGATCAAGCTCGTACAGGTTCTCTGTCACAGAACATGTTTCAATGTTACATGGTTGAAAAATCAAAATGGATACCACATCCATAGAAACAGCATGTGATGTTTTCAGTGATGTGTACTCCACAGGCACATGCATTGTGTGTCTTATGCCATGACTGAAGAAATGTGCTGAATTCAACAGTGTCATGTTGCAGAGAGAGAGAGAGAATCAAGAGATTCTCACACTGCATGCTGTTGATACAGTTGATGGTGTTATAAGTCAGAAAATGGTAGCAAAGATGACTGAATGACTCTCTGAACTGAAGTCTGATGTTTCACGCACAGCTGGACTGGAAACTGTTCTTACAGTTTGTAAGAATGCACATGTCATGCTACGCCGCAATCTTGATGTAGAGCATGGCATGGTAAATGGTGCCATGGGTAACATCATTGACTCCATTTACAATGTTCAGAAAATGTTTATTGAGATACTTGTTGTCCACTTTGACAGCATGGAACAAACTGAGCAGATTGGTCGTACATGTGTTAAGTTCCAGGTGTTTAAGGATATCTATGTGAACAGGAAACAGTTCCCAATATGTGTTGCATATGCTGTTTCAATTCACAAGTCTCAGGGCTTGAATTTGGATTCAGCAATGGTGGACATAGGAACAGGCATTTTCAAAGATGGCATGAGCTACGCTGCACTTTCACACATACGTAGTCTTTCTAGGTTGCACATCATAACACTCGCACCTCAGAAGTTACACACTGATGATCAAGCAATATATTGCCGAGTACAATAGATTATGTACTCTATATCAGCCACATATGTCTTTAATACCACTACGTACTTGTGTGGTTGACTCACATCTCACAGTCACAGCTACACCTGGCAATAAAAGAAAATGAGCTTATACAACTGATTCAACTGTGCAGCATGTTAAGAAGGTCGCAGTGTCAAATAAAAGTGCAGAACCAGCTGTCGGCCAGAAGTCAGTAGGTATGACTGTTGTCCCAGTGTTTGATAACAATACTAGAGTAAATTGCTATGCTAATTCAGCTATGCAAGTCTTTCTCCACATGCCACACTTTGTGAAGCCAATATCTGCTTCACAAGAGACTGCCTTATCAAAGGCATTGAAGCAGGTTGTCAATGTGGCTTCTGATCAGTCCAACAACAGTCACTTACAACTCTATGACAGGTGTTGGGGACATATGATGGATGCAGTTCATTTGCTGCTAACATGCAGCAGGATGCCAGTGAGTTCATGATGGCAATCATAAACAGCTTGGATGAAGAGGGGGATTCCGATGCGTCAGTATTTCACTGTGTCATATGTTACCAAATATGTATGTGTGTTATGTGGTCATTCAAAGCAAGAAACCACAGAAGACTTGCTTTGGGTTTCTCTGTTTGTACCTCAGATTAAAAGTGTCAAGTTCTGGCAACTGTTTACAAATGCTGAAAGTGGTCACTTGTGTGTAAGGTGTGGAGGTACATGTACTCAGTCCATATGTCTCAGGACTTCATCGCAGTATCTTATGCTTGTATTGCATAGATTTGACTCTAATGGGTTCAGTGTTGACACACCTATCACTGATTTCACAGCTGGTAGAATGTATTTAATCAAGCAGTGTTTGACACTCATGCTGTGATCTACCACTATGGTCAGTCTGTACATTCTGGACATTACACTTGTTTGTTGTGGTACAGAACTGGTTGGGTTGAGTGTAACGCCTCAACAAGCTCTTTCAAACAGAGACTACCGTGACACTTAAAAAATCCATATGTACTGATATTGAAGAATTACAACAAACTTCATGTGTCAGAGGAATAGTCACACAGCATGTGACATACTTTGCTGTCCATTTTGTTACAGAGTGACTTCTTGTACATTATCATATTTTTTTCTTACAGAAGTACATTCATTACTACACTGGTAACATATCACATGGTTTAATAGCATATGCTTACTCAATGTGACATATGAAATTGTTGTGTTGATCAGTGACACAGTGAAAATAGTTGCAATGGTTTCAATCGGTGCCAGCTGTCTTCACAGTCCTAGAAAAAACACACTTATATATCTAAGGAAGACTTTTTAATGTCAAAAGAGATATTCCTATCTGGTTGCCCTCTTCTGTCATTGTCTTTTCTTATGAGTATGTTGTATGAAGAAATAGCAAGTACTAGTTGGTACACTTGCCAACTGTGTGCCTGCACTAAGGTACAATGCTTGTCCATGTGCATAAGGAAAACTGTGTAACACATCTGTTTGTCAACATGTTTCTGTATGATTACATTATTAGGATATTTTATGAGTAAAAGATACTGTATAACAGGAAATATTCATGATCCATTAATATTAGCTATATTCACTATTTATAGTGAATGCGCCAATATTTATGGATCACAAATATTTACTGTGTAGCTAAACTAGGGACACCAACATCCTGTCAGCAACAAGTTCTGTTGGGGTTTGGGGCAAGACAAACTACTGAAGCATGTAAAAAAACTGTTCTTCACTTTTTTGTTTGTCTGGCTGACAGTGGAGGGAGCTGCTGCTAGAATTTGTCTCCTCTCTGTACAGGACAGGCATACCATGATGAACGCTCTTGAGCTGTGTTAGGCAGATATGGATCAGAGTCTCTTTAACCCTCTCTATGTTAGCCGAGTATGCAGTGACTGAGTTAGAAGAGTCGTTAAGTCGCTCTGATGCAGTGCTGCTTCATTAGCTGATCAAAAGGATAGAACAGCTGTCTATGGTGAAACTACTTCAGTGTTGCATGAGAGGAGAAAGTGGTAAATGGCATCGGGAACTAGCTTGTGGGTGTATTAGTGGCTGTGGATGGGGTGGGGGAGAGGAGGGCAGTGCTACATGTTGATCTGGCAAGGAATTGTTGTTGGACTCATACATGGAGTGGGAGATCGAAGCTGGAGTTGTGAACTGTGCTGTGCTGTATGGCTGATTTTATACAGCTGAAGCAGCATACCGTTAGATGAGCTAATTGTTTGCTCAGTCTGATCGTGAAAATTACCGGGCACTAGTAAGTTTATGAAAGGCAGAGTGCCAATATTAACAGGCACCAATATTTTCTGTTATACAGTATCCTGGTGTTTGTTCCAGTTCTGTGCCAGCAATATTTAACTGTCTTATTTTATATGGTCTGATGACCTGAACTACAGAGTACAATACTGTTAAATGCACATCACTCTTCACATGTTCAGTAGCATCAGGTGTGGCCTGTGTTTCTTTCTTTTATCCAGTTGAGTCTTCACTAAATAACACCATTTTGGGTTGCAACAGTGTATTACTATTCCTGTTTTGTTGCCGTACATCTGTATTGTATATATGTATAAATGATTGTAAAGATATTACTTGTTAATAGTTTGTACTGCGATGTTTAAAGTTGTTGTGCTAACTGCCATATAAGTTGATCTATTACAAAGTTAGTAATATTTGACTGTTCTGAAGTTTTTCATTCATAACTTGTAATTGTTATGTTAATATATCAATAAGTATGACATAGATATGTAGTTACACATATATAGTATATTGTTATTCCATATACCCATAATTGATATCAATGTTAAGTGTTGTAGTACATATTTAAAATTATCTAAAGGTTACATTTTTTGATTATTGTATAATAAAATGTTAAATTCATAGCATTCTGTAAAACTATTTCTTTAATGTAAGTAGAACATGTTACAGATCTAGGTGCTTTATTAGTTTGTTAGTAATGTGATTATTGATTCAATATTTTTTAATGATATATATATAGTTCCTGTTAATTTATTTGTGTAATAAGTGAATTTAATGTATGTTTATAATGGTTGACAATTGTACATCAGACACTTTCACTGATAACTGAGTTTTTGTGTTTCTGATAAAATTTTTTGATCGCCTCCATTGAGGGGTCGGGTGGGAATTTTCCAAATGCAGTAACATGGCAATATGTCTTAACATGTATATGTATGTGTACATAAATGCATATATGTACACATAAAATGTATAACATTTAAATGTTTAACAGTAAGTTTAAGCTGTGTATTTTTTAGACAGCATTTTTTTTCTGCTGCTATTATTTTAACAGTTGGCATCTGGTTTTTCGCCAACCCCAGCAACTTCACATTGTCAGTCACACAATGACAACAACATCATAACTGTTTGATATGTGTGAGCAGTGTACAGAGAGTACTGTGGTACCTGTGTTTATATATTGTGTACTACTGTCACATCTTAGCCATGGACTATCTGTGATACTGTTTTACATGCATTTCAAACGTTGGTGAAAAACATTTGAATGTTTGTTTTGTAAGACTGATTTTGTACACCAATTGGATTTTTAATTCAGCCTTTTTTCAATTATTAATAGGCAAAAAATCTTTTGTAAGCCTTATTTACCTGTGCTGTGTCTTTCATTAAGCATCAAGTAATAGTGATAATATGTATGCTGCTGTTGGTGTATTGGTGCATATAAACATAGTGTATGATGCTCATTGGTACAGGTTTCATCCTTTGCACTATTAATCTGCAATAGACCAATGTGGTGAACAGATTAATGTCCTATTCCATAGATTGAGCATGTGTAGAACATGACCTATTTCTGTATAAATACTATTATGAACTGGGGATCATAAATGGACATCACTGATTAGCTGAGACATTTTTGAAGCCGTGATGATATCGAGCTACATCATCATGGCTTCAGAAAACCTCTGGCCAGCAGCCTCCTCACCTGCAGCACCACACATTACTCCGCTCTGCCAGTATTTCCACCTCACACCAAACTGTAGAAAGACACAACCATTGATGGAGACATGCTCCAAAAATCGAAATAAACACCATCCCTCCTACAATCACTGCTACTGCCAGTATTTTACGAAGCCTACCATACATTTTCTTACCTCAGCCAAACTCCTGAGGAACATGATGTTGACAGAGTGAGTAGCGTCATTTCCACAGCGTCACTAGTGCTTGACTGTCATGTTACAAAATTAAAAAAATAATAATCGTGGCACCGACAAGCTCTACCTAACTACTGAAAAAAACTTCAAATTAAACACACATTCACTGTGTCCCAGACTAGGCAGCATGACCACTTGAAACCCACAGAGAGCATACTTGAGAGGACCAGTATTACCAAAGTGACACAGTGTTAGTTATAACAGTTATAACAGTGCCACCTGCTGGCCGAGCCCTTCAGGACTATTTTTTCAAAACTTACTCTTCCAACATGCTAAAAGAAGCAATTTTACAAGGTATTAAAAGTATTTTTTTCTTGAAAAAAAATTAATTCAAGCCAGTTCATAATAGCAATAAGTCACTCCAAGGTGTGGTATATCATGGGATATCATCACTTCTCAGATGGTTGGATGCACTTGGCCTGTGGCCTCGTACCTAGCCACCCAAGGAGTGATGATATCCCATGATATACCACACCCTGTCATGCTTTATTGCTTAATCAGACAACTACATATTCAGACAAAGGTATCTATATCTTGGTGAGTTTGTGTTGTGAAAAGGGCGACACAGTCTGAACAACATATTCAAATTAATATGATATAATGATTTCTCAAAAAGACAGGAAATTCATGGGAAAAAAACTCCATTTAATGCATCAGTTAGGGTTGTTCCACAGCACCAAAAGCGAGGAAATGTGATGTTATGGATGAAAACCCTAACTCCGCATTCCCCCCCACCCCCCAGCTCCACACACACACATATGCAAGCAGGGGGCAGGACCAAGGCAACACGACCAATCACAGACAATCAGCAACAGGTGACAGAATTAACATACAACTGTCTAAACGTACTACAAGACACATCCATCATCATGGGCCAACAACTGTTGCATTTGAGCATTCATGGGTGTACAGAGTGTTGTGCACATCTTCATATGGTTGCATGTCACAACAATTTGGTTACACATACAATTCCTATGATATACATTGTTTGTTAATGCTGCCATGATATTATGAGGTATCAACATAAAAAAGTATCTATAACATTGTACGTTATCTAATGTGGACATACACAGAAAAAAAAGATAGTATGGGACCCCTTAAGTAACATGTATTGTTAAATGTACCCTTGTTCAAATCAAGATGTGTTTGATCACATTGAGACACACATGTTGCATAAATGATCATTTCTTGTCACATATGTATTAATACATAGAGTACTCAGTACTTGTGTGACAGCTCTGTTATTAGTGATTCAAAATAGTATGCAAAATAAAAATTTTGAAATTTTACTGCCCCATGCAGAGCCACTAACAAAACTAACAGTGGTATAGATGGCTCATGATGTTCCCAGCCCATGACAATAGTCATATGACTGTGAATATGTGAACTGCTTTGCATGATAATGTCCACCATGGGTCATTATGATATGTTACAGTTTGTTACCTACAGTTTGTCATTGATGTTTATCTGTTTAGGATTAGATAGCAGTGAGCAGCATAGTGTTAATAATTGCATTCGAATACATTATTTGCTACTGTTGGGGTGACATTAGGAGCCATTTACAGACATGAAATCCTGGTGTAAATCCTGCCTAATATTATTCATTCAAAGGTACAGAGGTGGAAAATGCTGTATTTTGCTACCACTAATACCAGATAGGTAGGAATATGTATACAATCATAAACTTGCATTTACAGTTACAGAGTCAGAGCAAGGCAAAAAGACTGAAGTAGTAACATACAATAGTTTGGGTGACACAGTGTCATATAGAGCTGTAAAGGTTCAAATAATAGTGGAGAATGACTTAGTTGATAATACTGTACAGTTCCAATTTTTTCTTATGGCATGGTAAAATCAGTGCATTGTTAGACACATTAAAGTGTCTTAAACTGATCTCTGCTACTATGTGCTCATGAAGACAGACATCTGAACATTGATGCTTTGAACACCATATTAACAGCAGTATATCAAATAGTGGAGGCACAGAATTTGCTGTTTAAAATGACAATGTTTTCACAACTGAGCTACTGTATAGTGCTACCATGTGAGTTATCAGGTCTGAGAGTTCCACACTGATGTTACATTCTATAATGTAAAATGATTGTACAGTACTGCTGTGCAGAGCATAGTATACTGACACATGATTGTCTTATTTCAGGGTAACATCAGGAGGCATTAACAGTCAACAAAGGACTGTAACACTACTGCCACATACTGTCATGTGATTGCAGTGATGATTATCAACACACCGCCATTGAGAAGATATAGAACAACTATTAGATGTAAAAAAATGTGTACTGTAATACATGAACAACTGATGGGCAATATGCATGCATAAGATAAAATCACTTGGATGCCAGCAGAACTTGCACACTTGTTGGCCCATGAGGATGGATGTGTCTTTTTTTTTTAAATTAAATAAACTTTATTCATTTTATACCATATCAACACTTTCTAACAGGAGTACATCTTTCCAGCAAAGTTTACTTTGGCACAATGGCATGAGCCCTTAACAAGGCATATTACAGTACCTAAATAACCTTTCAACAGTTTTGCCATACGTTGAGTGCATGAAAAACAAATTAACGTACTCATGCCTTTTAACCGGTGGTTAATTACTCCCCCCATACCTCCTCACATCCCCTAATCCCTCCCCAACCCACCTCCCCGAGCCATGCTCACCTTCCCCAATAGTGCCATTTCCCTTTACTAGGTAACACCACAACCCCTATTATCTGTAAAACATGGAGTAAAGAAACCATCCATATGAGTCTCTCCAAAAAAGGCCTCCTGTGGATCCTTATGGGGTATCCCTATAGGGTATTACTGTTCTTTCCTTGATTCTTCTCTTCTAATTTGGTTTCCTAAGAAACCGAAGGGAGGGACCAAAGTGTGAAAAGCTTTTCCCACCTGGATTTATACAGGGGGAGGTTACCCCATTGGCTCGCAACTGCCTTTTCCATTTTTAAGTTGTGTAGGAGTTCTTTTACCCACTCAAGGTAGGAGATCACATGCTTGTCTTTCCAATAGTGAAGGACAAGCCTTTTAACTGACAAAGAGATAATGGCTATATGGTATCTCTTCTCCTTAAAAGGGACAGTAGTATAGTCCCCCACTATACAGACCTGTGGTGAAAAATGTTCCTGCAACCCCAATAAAGGATCAGCCCTTTCCCGAATAACTTTCCAGAGGCAGACTACCTTGGGACAATCCCATAGTATGTGTAGTAACATCCCAGGTTCCTGTTCACATCTAAAACACATCAAGTTCTGTATCTTCCCCATTCCATGCAATCTAGTTGGAGTATAATAGATATTATGCAATATGTAAAACTGTGTTAATCTTAAGTAGTCATTGGTAATATATAAGCGGACTCCATCCCAAATTTTTGCCCATGAAAAATGATCATGTGGGAAGTTACGCACCCAGTAAGTAGAATGACCTGATACCTCCGGATTAAGTTTCCCGTATAACAATGAAACTAACTGGGATACTGCGTGCGGTTGCTTAATACATTCAAGGAGCTCTTGGAAGGGAGGCACCTGTTGCATACTTCATATTCCTGAGCCACACCATTTTATCAGCATGTGCCTGATTTGGAGCACAAAGAAGGAATATTTGTTGGGAAGCTGAAGGAAATTTAATATTTCTGACGTTTCCCCTAATTTACCATCAACAACCAGGTCACTAACTTTAATTTGGGGGTCAGAACATCCTTTGGGGGCAACAATTATCTTATCGCCTACCTTAAAATTAGGATTATTAAACACTGGTTGAGACAGGTCCATTTGGTTATTGTATTTCATTGACCTGCAAAACTGTGAGTGGACCTTTAGTGAGATGTATAATACCGAGCCTCGCAGATTGCTAGGTAATTTACCCGGGGCTATGAATAAGAGGCCCTCCGGGGTCAATCCCATTAATAAGTGCTGCTCCAACTGCAACCAGATGGGAAATTCAGCAACATTATCTATGTCCACAGGAGTATCCTTCCACCTCATGTATTTAGCCATGTGATTAGCTAAGTAATAGTGCTATAAATTAGAAAGTTTTAAACCCCCAAGGTGTTTTGGAGCACTTAAACAATTATATGCTCTCCGGGGGGACTTACCCCTCCATATAAATTGTGAAATTATGCTATGGGATCTACGAAACCAATTCATGGGAAGATAAACATTTAACATGTTAAGTGGATAATAAACTCTTGGCAAAACATTCATTTTAATCACACTAATCCTTGCTTGGAGGGACAAGTGCATAGAATTCCACCTATTTAGATCCAGTTGGATTTCTTTCACTATTTTATCTAAGTTCAACCTTTTCATCAGGGACCCTGATATAGATAAAGTTATTCCTAAGTATTTAAGATGGCTAGTCCACGCCATTGCTAACGGGGTAATGTCCTCCTTGAAAAGCAAGGGATTCAAGGGCATCACTTCTGACTTGCTGATATTAAGTTTATAATTTGAAACCTTACTGAACCTGTGAATTATCTGAAGGGCGGCTTGAATAGATTCGCAGGGATTAGTGCCATGCAGAAGAATATCATCTGCATTAACCGATAGTTTCCAGTAAAACGTTCCTATCCTAATACCTTGCAAACTTGGTGAATCTTTTAACTGTCGTATCAACGGTTCCAGATATAAGTTAAATAATAATGGGAAAAGTAAGCAACCCTGCCTAGTACCAGATTTTAAAGGGAAAGCCGAGGAAAAAAACCCATTGCAGTAAACTTTTGCTCTAGGACCTGAGTATAAGGCTTTAACCCAGGATATAAAAGGGGCTGGAAAATCCATTACTGCCAGGGCATCAAACAAATATGTCCAATTGACCCTGTCAAATGCCTGCTCCACATCCAGAGAAACCAAAGCTATTGGTTTATCTGCATCTCTAGATGTGGAGAAGATATGCGCTAACTTACGAATGTGGTCTGATGAGACTCTGCCCCGCACAAACCCAATCTGCTCAGAACTCACAAGCCCTATCCAGACTTTGGACACCCTTGCTGCCAATATTTTGGAAAAAATTTGTATATCATAATTCATTAGTGAAATGGGACGAAAGTTTGTAACCCTATTCTTTTCCTTGCCTGGTTTCAGCAGTACCACAATAATGGCCTCTAAAAGTGTTGTGTCGGTAATCCCCTTCTCACATATGAAGTTAAACAATCGAAGAAGAATAGGGCATAAATCCACCTCAAAAGCCTTATAAAAATTGGATGGGAACGCATCTGGACCCGGGGCTTTGTCTTTGATTAGAGACCTAATAGCCTCCCTAATTTCTTGCTGAGAAATAGGACGTGCCAAGAATTCCTGCTGGGATACCTCCAGCGAAGGGAGTGATGAGGCTAGCAGATAATCCCGGGTTTCATTAGGTGGAGGATTGGATTCAGGAGGGCTATACAGTTGCATATAATATTGTTCAAATTCTTTAGCCATTTGCCTGGGGGTAGTTAAGACCATGTTATCCACTAGGGAAAGCACAAAAGGAACCAAGCAGGATTCCTCTTGTTTTCTAAGCCTCATCACCAAGAGATGGCTGGCTTTACCCCCTTGTTCAATATATTTGGCTTGGGTTTTAAAGAGAGCATATTCACTCTTTCCCTCAAAATTTCCACATACTCATTCCTCAACACTACTAAACGCATCATCTCCTCCTCAAGTGGAGGATTTGATAATGACATTTCTAAGGCCCTAATCTCCTCTAAGAGAGTTTTGGTTCTTGTGTCCTGCTTTCACTTCTTGGTAGCTGAAATCCTAATAAATTCCCCCCAAAGAGCACATTTTAGAGTACACCATATTTTATCAAAATCAGGGATAGATCCTTCATTTTGACCCATAAATTGTTTTATAAAATCTTTAATTTGATTTACTATGTCCTCTTGATTAAGAAGCTGAGAGTTTAATTTCCATATAGTATCTTTTTGACTACATGGGGCTAAATTGGCTTCCAGCCAAATTGGGGAATGATCAGATAATACTCTGGGGGATATCCCAGTACCCCGCAGGCCAGCAATTATCCTCTGATTGACCAAAAATAAATCTATCTAAGAAAAGGATTTATGCACAGGGGAATAGAAGGTATACGCTTTCGTGCCCGGGTTCAAAGCCCGCCAGGGATCCACTAAACCATAAACTTCTATAAGATCTCGCAGAGATCTTTGGGCCGGGGAGAGAGTAAATCCTAATGAGGAGGATCTGTCCAGGGCACAGTCCATAACCACATTCCAGTCTCCCACTAAAATTATGGATAAGCCAGTAAAAGGAGCAAGGGTTAGTGATAAGTTGGTAAAAAAATTCTGGGGAATCTTTGCTCGGTCCATAGATTGTTCCTATAAAGACTTTCCTATTTTCTAAAATCCCCCTCAGGAAAATAAACCTGCCCTGGGGGTCAGCCACTTTTTCTATTTCAAGAAACTGAGTGCCCTTGTTAACCAGTATTGCCGCAACACACTGGGTTGTGGATGCTCCTGCCGAACACACCATCCCAACATTACCCCTTCTTAGTAGGTTATTCTCTGCTTCCAACATGTGCGTCTCCTGCAAAAAAAGGACACTACAGTCCAACACTGCTAGGTGCTTGATTGTCAGAAGCCACTTTACCCTAGACCTAGCACCTTTGACATTCCATTATACAATTTTCATACTAAGGTAAGTAGTTTGGGAGATCCATTAGGATAGTAACTTATATTATTAGCACCTGTAAAAGTTATAGTAAAAATGGCTCTAGTCTCTCCCCCCTTTCCTACCCTTCTACTCCCCCATCCCATGCACCTCCTATCAACCCCCCTGTCTCTTCACACCAGCCTTCATTCTCAGCCTCACCACCCTCCCCCAACCCTTTATCCCTAACTAGCCCTTCATAATCTACCCAGTCGGCTAATTCACCTCATTTATCCCCAGTCCAATTGACTGCACTCCTACCACCTTATCTGGCATGATGACGACCATGCCACCCAAAGAGTTCACTCACTATTGATGCCCATTCCCCCCCACCCAAATCCCATACATTCCTTTCTCCGCTATAATTGCCAGGACTCTTATTATCCTGCCATGAAAAATAACTACCTTTACCTAAGGGTCCATAGTTCTGCCACCCAGTAGCTACTAAGGGACTTCCCCAGCAGCTTATCAGCACTAACAATGACATCCCCAAATTCCAAAATCGTAAATTTCAAACAGGATTTTAAGTTTTCACCAATCCTAATGAACCTAAATGAATAAAACCAGACTATTATTTTAGCCTATTGGCTACATACAGAACAAAAAACAGGAAGACCACCCACTTTAGCTCAGTATAACCACCTCCTAGTGCTAGGGGGTTCCAACCCATTAACACCTTGGGTTATATAGGAGGTGTTTCCCTTTTCTTTTTAAAGTTTATGTGTGGCCCATTTACTCTCCCTCGTATTTGGGTATCACAGGCCATTTCCACTACATATTTACCTTTTAAGTAAATTTGGTTAACACAAAATATTTTGCTTTATAAAAACTAAAATGCCTTTCTGTAAAGCACACATCTCAAACTGTGCACTTCTAATTACATCCAGTAGCCACTAGATGTCACTACAGTCTCATTTAAACAAGTCTGGAAACTTGTGCTTGCAGAACTCAGATGCCTTCTCTAAGGTTTCAAATGACTGCCAGGTGTCCTCGTGGAGTATCTGTAGAGTTGCCGGATATCGAACTCTAAATTTTATACTAGCAGAGATGAGCTTGGAGACCACAGGGTGAAGCACAGACCTCTTCTGTCACATTGAGTATGGTAGGTCCTGTGCCACTCTGATCTTTCTATCCTCCCATTTAATTTCCTGTAAATCCTTCAATTTGGTAACAATATGCTGTTTGTCCAGGAAATTGAGCAATTTAAACAGGAAGGGTCTGGGAGGAGAACCTGCAGGCGGCGTGGGTAAAGAGCGATGTGCCCACTCAACTATATAAATGGGACCATTGGGGGAGGGCCCCACTAATTTTTCACAAAATTTCTGGGCAAACACCATGGGTACCGAACCCTCTTCCCCCTCAGGCAGTCCCAGCACTACCAAGTTGTTTCTTCATGATCTCCCTTCCAGGTCCTCCATTTTCTCTTTGGCTTTCTTGAGCCTTTGCCTCATAAGCCCCAGCTCTGGCTCTAGACACTGCCGCCAGTCATCTAACGAGGATATACTGGCCTCGTTATCCGAGGTCTATGTAGCGAGCTGATCCAGTGCTGCCCTTACACCTCTTAATTCGGAAGCTAACACCAATAACATATCCTTCATAGGTGTTAGTTCCTTGAGAAATCTTCTCTCGCTAAGCACTTCCGATTGCTGGCTATGCAAACTCAAATCTTCTGTCTGCCCCTTAGGTCACTTAGGCAACTTCTCCTTGCTGGGGGTAGATGGAGGCTTGTGTTTAAGGGCAGCCTTTTTCATCTCCACGTCCATTCTCCCTTAGGTTTTTGGCTCTTCTCTGGCTACCCGATGCAGTTACAGTTCTCCTTTCTTTCTGATCTATTTGAGGGCACAGGAGATGTTAAAGACTACCGAAAAGCCCAATTTGAGTGGGGTGGGTACCGGAGCTGATCCTGAGGGAACCTATTCAGGCAGCCATCATGCAGGAAGTCCAGGATGGATGTGTCTTGTAGTATGTTTAGACAGCTGTATGTTATTTCTGTTACCTGCTGCTGGTTATCTGTGATTGGTCATGTTGCCTTGGTCCTGCCCCCCTACTTGCATATATGTGTGTGTGTGTGTGTGTGTGTGTGTGTGTGTGTGTGTGTGTGGAGCTGGTGGGTGGGGGGAATGCAGAATTAGGGTTTTCAACCCTAACACCGAATTTCCTCACTTTTGTCACTGTGGAACAACCCTAACTGATGCATTAAACTGAGTTTTTTTTGCTATATATATATATATATATATGATAGTGTTATTAACTTGAGGAAATAACACATAATTAAAAAATCCTCTTATAATTTTGATAAAAAGGGGCACAAGGATTGGTAAATGTTGAGGTTAACACACAACCAGATAAACCAAGGGATAAAACTCAATACAGTTTAATTCCTAATACCCCAAACCATGATCTCTTCTACCAGGGTAATGGCTGACCCTGATGCATTTGGCAGGAAATCTTTTTTGGAGGATTTTGATAATTTGATATCTCCATATATAGACAGGTTAAACTTGGATTGTCCCACTCAGTTTCCACAAGATATATCTAATTTATTGCAATATGATCATGCCAACAAGCTGGTGGAGCACAGTGGGGGATTAAATAATTCTTTACCTAGTCAAACACTGATATTAGGCAATAACCATGCTCGAGAAAGGGCTGTACCAAATAAAAAATTGAGTTAATAAGAAACAATGATCTTCAAGGCCAAATAGTTTCTCTTCTTAGTCTTCTGCTTTACATACTTTATTGCAGGAGACAGAGTTGTTTTACTGTCTCCACGGGTATAGACAGCCAGGGGTAGAGTTTGAAAAGGGTTAAGAATTAATAGTAATGTGATTTTGAAGGATTCATCCCTAAAGGAATTAAATTGCAATAGCATTCTGTCCAAATGCATGCTTACTAATGTAAAATCTGAAGATGATTCTTCAGAGAATAATGTGGCTATAGATTCTGATTGACTCATAAAAGAAATAGAAACAGATATCCATATTATTAGCTGGCATACTGCAGATTATTAGTCTAAAACAGAAGACTAAGGATGGACAGAATTGTTACTTAAGTATGATCTTATTCTCCTGCAAGAAATCTGGCTAATGGGATCATACTACTGGGCTGAAAGGTCATACTTGCTGGTTCTATCGGGCTCAGAAATTCAACAATTTTGGAAGAAAAAAAGGAGTGGGGCCTGGCAACCTTCATTTCTACTTCTAAAATTTATAATAGTTGCATGTTAAATATGGATTATCCCTTTTTTCATGTGTTGCTCTTTCCTCCAATAATAAAATAGTGCTGATCACAATAAACGCATATATACCACCTCTCAAAGGTAATTCCACGTGAGGAGATTTTTAAGTTTCTAGAAGTAGTATTCCATATGATCCAGACTAATGTTAAGGAAATTCATATAATGTTTAGGTGGACCTAAGCGCAAGAATTGGGGAAAAAATGGAAATATATAGCAATGACTGGTTAATTGATGAATGCTAGCATATCCTAATTAGGTCTTAGAAAGACAAAACCGTAACCGTAAAAAAGGTGCACATCTGCCAAATTTATTGACAGAAATTTTTTTCTAACAGTAAATGAAAGAGCCTTAGGAGACCATGTGAGTGAAATGTTTCATACAAAAATGGGTGGCAGTGTATTGGATCTTTGCATTACTGATGTTTTTTTCCTACAACAAAGTAGTTATATTTGAGGTGTTAAATGTATGGGACAGTGACCACTTACCCACAGCATTAAGGTTGGATCTGGGCAATTGTTTTAATGTGTCCCAGAAGGAAATAATCACTTCACTTGCTGATATGAATATGGTTATTGAAAACAAAAAAAGTGATTACGTGGGCACCACACTCAGAATTTTTAAATTCAGCAGATTTTAGAGGGTATAGAACTGTTAGTTGCAGATGGCAATGTTTCCAGTCAGTCTGCTAACCATGATAGGAATCTGGTCCCTCTCTCCTGTTTTGAGTTGTACAATCTGGTCATAGAAGTTCTCAGAAAGAAATTGAAATATGATGAAGGAATTCAAGATTGAATTTATAGTTCCAACTATAAATTATGGTATGACAGTGAATGCAGATATCTTAAGAAAACCATACACACAAAGTGGGCAGAATAGCTAAAAGGTCTGTCGAGCTTGCTCCCAAAAAGCACTAGTAAATCTGAAAAGGGAATATGCTGCTGTGATTAGAAAATAAAAAAAAATAAATATTACAAACAATCTATGTGGAAGAAACTACAGTGAGCATTACACAGAATAACAGAAAAGACAGTAGGGACTTTTGAGATCTAGTACATTTAGTATCAGTAATAAACAGCTCAATGCAATATCAATAATTAGTATTGAAGCTTGGGAGAAGTTATTTAAAGATCATGTGCAATGGTTTTTACATACGTTTTATAAAAGCTTGAAAAGCTGAAATTCAATTCCTTGTGTCATTAGAGTTTCCTGAAAATTTCATGCTGTTTGGTCTTGCGGTTCTCTTTAAATCAACATTTGTTAACTTGCTCTAGAGTGGCTGAAAACAGTGGAGTTATTTCTGTCCTCTTAGTCAGACTTAGAGTGAGATGACATCATTTTGGAGTAGCTTGCTGTTTCAGATTCCCAATCAGAGCAGTAGTTTGTAGAGTTAATGGTTTGCTGAGATCTCCAAGTATCTTACAAACCCAGTCTCTGCTTTGCATTTAGATAGATCAGCTTAAAGTATATCATTATCTTCTCATAAAAAGCTGATCGTTTCAGTTTCAATGCTGAATTGAAGTAGTGGAAATCTTTCTCTGTGACAAATCAGCTTGTCTGTATCACAGCTGTTTTTTCTAACTCTATAACACAGCTATTTAATGAATATAAAATCTAAATTTTGTTCATTCACAGAAACAGTTTGTCTTTGATGTACAGTAGCCTTCATAAATACATTCATGTAAGAAAATTTTCCTTTGTCAGATTGACAAACGTGCTTGAAATACTGTAGTAGAGTGTGACAGGCACCTGTCTGAACTCGCAAATTTCAGTTCTTTGATGGTTTCTGCAGGAAAATACATCATGTATGTGTATAACTAGAAACAGTATGTGGCATCCTGATGCACCATGTATCTGCCCCACAGTTGAGGCAGCTGCAGTATACTGCCATCTGTTCATGCCCCACAAGCCCCCTTGCTTTCTGCTCCACATTCAAGGTTGCTGCATCTTGCTGTCCACTGTCTTCTTCCACATAATCAGGGACTATGCACCCTCCTGTCTCCATCCCCTGCTTAAAGAATCAGGGCTGCTGCACCCTGCCACCCCTTGCCCAAACAGTTGGGGTTGCTGCACCCTGTTACCCTCTCCCCCACCACAGTTAGAGAAGCTGCAACTGTTGCCCCTGTTCCTGCCTCCACAGTCAGGGCTGCTGTGCTGTGCTAAGTCCTAGAGTGCCAGGTTCCCTGCCTCCACAGCTGGGGCTGCAGTACCATGCTACCCTAGCCACCAGAGGTGGAGCTTTTGCTGCACCCTGCTACCCACTTCCATTGCCCCAAATGGGCAGGGTTGCTGCACCACCTGTACTCACAGTCAGGGCTTATGTACCCTGATGCTCTCCTGTGTTCTGCACCACAGTCAAGACTTCTGCATCATGCTGTCTTCTATCCCTTGTCACCAGAGACAGGGATGTTGCACCCTGCTCCTTTCTACACAGTTGGGGCTGCTATGGCCTGCTGTACTCTAGAGTTCCCTGCCTCTGCAGTTTGGGCTACTGCACCATGCTGCCACTTGCCACAAGATTCAGGGCATTTGCTGTGCCCTGTTGTATGCCTCCACAGTTGAGACAGTTGCACCCTGCTGTCCCCCTGCCACTAGAATCAGATCCTTTGCTACACCCTGCTGCCCATATCCCTCGTCCCAAACAGGCATGGCTGCTGCACCCTGTCCCACAGTTTGAGCTGCTGTATCCTGATGCCACTCCTATCTCCTGCCCAAATATTTAGGGCCGCTGCACCCTGCCGCCATATGTCCCAAGTTCCCAACCCCCACAGTCAGGGCCATGGCACCCTGTTGGCCTCTGTTCCTATCTCCACAGTCAGGGCTGCTGTGATGTGCTACAACCTAGAGTCTCATGCTGCCTGCATCCACAGCTGAGGTTGCTGAACCTGCTATGCACTTCCATCGCCCCAAATGGCTAATAAGGTAATAATGGGCACCCCTGCTATTGTCAGGACTGCTGTGCCTGATGCTCACCTGTGTCCTGCCCCACAGTCAAGGTTTCTGCACTATGATGTCCTTTGTCCCCTACCACCATTGTGCCCTGCTCCACCACAGATCCCCTTGTTCTACAGGCAGGGCACAGGATGCAGAAAATGCCGTTACTCTTGTGCTGCACCCTTCCTAAACAGTTGGGGTTGCTGCACCCTGCTATCCTCTCTCTGTCTCTCACCCTCACAGTCGGGCACACTGCATGTGTTGCCCCCTGTTCTTGTCTCAGCAGGTTGTACCAAAGGATCTGACTCTGGAGGCAGAGGGACAGCAGGGGGCTAATGCTTCAACTGTAGAAGCATGCAACAGAGTGCAGCAAATGCCCTGAATCTTGTGGCAAGTGGCAGAATGATGCAGCAGCCCTAACTGCAGAGGCATGGGGCTCTAGGGCACAGCAGGCCACAGCAACCAGAACTGTGTAGAAAGGAGCAGGATGCAGCAGACTTGTCTGTGGTGATAGGAGACAGAAGACAGCATGGTGCAGAAGCCTTAACTGTGGAGTAGGACACATTGGGGCATTAGGGTACAGCAGCTCTGACTGTGAGATGGTATACACATGGCACAGCAGTCCTGACCATTTGGGGCAATGAAAGTGGGTAGCAGAGTGCAGCAAAAGCCCCACCTCTGGTGGCTAGGGCAGCATGGTGCAGCAGCCCCAGCTGTGGAGGCAGGGAACCTGGTACTCTTGGGCTTAGCATAGCACAGTAGCCCTGACTGTGGAGACAGATACAGGGGGCAAGAGGTGAACTGTGAGGGTGGGGGAGAGAGGGCAGCAGGGTGCAGCAATCCCAATTGTTTTGGCAGGGGCATTCGAGTGCAGTAGTCCTCATTCTGTAGGCAGGGGATGGAGGTAACGGTGCACAATCCCTGACTGTGTGGGAGAAGACAATGGGCAGCAGTGTGCAGCTGCCTTGATGTGGAGCAGAAGGCAGGGGGCTTGTGGGGCATGGGACTAGTGGCAGCAGACTGAAGCTACCTCAACTGTGGGGCAGAGACACAATACTGATTTAAAGAAAACCACAAAACCAAAAAGCATGAAATTTTCAGGAAACACTAATCATGACATAATGACTTTAATTTCAGCTTTTTAAGATTTTATTAAAAATATGTAAAAACATTGCACATGATCTTTAAGGATAAATATTCTTGGACTCCTATTGAGTTTAATTCAAATTATTCCATATTGGACAGTGAGATTGATTACTCTCCCTTGATATTTACAGTGGAGAAAGTCCATGATGCAATTATCTCACAAAAGAGAATAAGGTCCTGGGTGCAAATGGTCAATCTGCTAAATCATTCTTGGCCCATTTGAATTGGTGGGCAAATATATTAAGTCCTTTATTTAATTCAATTAATTATTATCTGATGCTTCCTAAGAATTGGAACAAGAGCCTAATTACACCTCTTTATACAAAAGGTAATGTAAATGATCCAAATAATTGTCACTCAATTACACTCTTATGTGTTGGTCTGAAAATTTACTCTCAAATTCTTTTAAGATATATGGATACTTAGGCCATGAAATAAAAGTTGATCTCCTACTCCCAGGTGGGATTTCAGGATAATCTGTTCACCCTTAACTATTTAATAGGAAAATATAAGCTAGCAAAAAAAATGGTGTTTTAAACAGTGTGTGTCTAGATTTATGTTCTGCATTCGATAATGTTAACAGGGCCACTCTGTTGAACATGCTAAAACATAGATGGATAGACAGCAATCTCCTTTCCCTATTGACGTTAGTGCAAACAAATAATATTAGCATGGTAAGAATTGCTAAAAATAGCCTAATGACAAAGCCAATCCCTATAACTAAGGGAGCTAAACAGGGTTGCCTCCAGGAGCCAGTATTATTTAATTTCTATATCGACACTCTCGTAGAAGTACTGGGACCAGTGGATATCTTTCCTCCCAAAATTTATGACAGGGAGATACATTTGTTGTTGAATGCAGACAACATCTTATTGTGTTCATTTACACTGTCTGGCCTCAAATGAGCCATTATTTCTACCCTGCTGTGACTGCAGAAGTTGGATTTTTCGTTAATTATAGGAAAATCTACAATATTAATCTTTGGGGAAAAAAAGACATTTTGACAAGTTTTTTGATGTTACCCCTTTAAAAGTTGTGTCTGGTCACAAATATTTAGGTCTGCATGTTGATTCTGTCAACTCTTGGAAAAATCATGCAATTATTATCAAAAAGCAATAGATTTTATATTCCTAAACAATTCTAAGATTTGGAAATAATTTTGCCGGCAGTTTCTTTGCTACTTTAAAACAGACGTTTGACGCAAAGGTTATCAGTGGCATCATGTATGGAGCAGAACTGGGCTTTTACCAAAATTGGAAAATATTTCGAATCAAGACAAAGGGGCAGGATTCACAAAAGAGATGCACCAGCACAAGTGAGATGTGCCGACTCAAATAGGATGTGCCCACCAAATGGTGAACGATTCACAAAGGGATGCGCTATGATCAACCCCACTGTGAATCATGCAGAAATGGCAGGGCACAAGTGGGGATGTGCCAGTGCATCCAGGATGTGTACAACTACCCAGGGGAGCAACACAGTGAATATGGAGCAACCCATGTGCGAGCAACAGGGGACAATGCAGTGGGACAAAGGACAGAGTGACACATGACCAAAGGGACAAACCAGAGTGGTCAAGGGCACAACAGTGGCTGAAACAGGCACAATAGTGAGACTGGGCATACAGAGCAACACCCAAAGGCCCAGGCCACACCCCACACGGGCCCATGGCAGGCACACAGAACAGGTACACTGCAGCCGGCATGGCATCACACAACAGCGGGTGAAAACAAGGAGCAAGGTGGTGGCCACTGGACAAGGGCAACACCACAGGTGGCTAGGACCATGGCCATGTGGGAGGCAGCACAGGCCAACAATGTGCCATATGATGGGCAGCACACAGTGCCACCACAGTGCCACACAGTCAGTCCAAACCCCCAGCCACAGGACACCATACACAGAGCCACAGATCAATAGTGCAGCAGTGCAATGAATGCATGCCACAAGCAGAGCATAGAGCTCGGAGGCAGAGACATGAGCAGCAGGATATGAGGCCCATGTACAAGCCACAGGCAACAGTGGGCCACATGGAGGTGGGATGCAGGCGGAAGCAGACTGTACAAATACGGGTGCACACAGGGGCATGGCAGCAAGAGGATAGTGAAGAGCTCATGATAGTACACAAATCCAGGACCGTGGAATAGTGAAGTACCACAGACACTGTGTCAGAGAACAAATAATTTAATACAAGAAACAATAACAAGAACAATTACAGGAACAAGAAACAAAATGCAAAAACAACTATGTACATATGATGATACAAAAAGGGATGTGGTGTGAGGGACTATATACAGTAACAGGAGTGCAGCGGGGGTAGTGGGCTGGGATAGCAACATAGGAAGGGAGGGTGAGGGACACAGCAGCATCTGTACATTACTATAAACTATTTACAAAAAACAGCTATTGGCGTGGCCGAGCAACACACCTTCGCAAACCCCCACGGCCAGGTGCCGACAGTAGATGGATGACAGCTGCCAATGTCCACTGCAGTTGAGCCTGCACACACAATGTGGGCCACGGTGACTCTTAAATGGCTGCTGGACACCTCACCCACTGGCCTGCTGCTGCTCCAGGGGTCCTCCATTGCCAGCCATGATCCTGTGGACCTACAGTAAGGCCAAACACCAATAGTGCTTTAACACCCAAAAAAGCATAATGCATACTCATGATCTAGAACTCTGGCATTTCATATTTCCTGTTGTACATTCAATGTGTCTTATACTGTTTCAGACCTTTTTGGCTATTTTTTTATTTCATTCAGCTTGTTCTTATAGATTGTCCCATCAGGCTCACATTGGGAGAGGCAGCTTCGGGTACACTAAAGAAGAGTTCATTTCCTGTGGATCTCTCTCTCTTTTTGGCTTATGACCTACAGTAAGAACAAAGAGAACACACACTAAGTGCCATTGCAGACACACACCCCCCACTGAGTAGAAGACCACCCCACCAGACAGACACTGCACTCACAAGGTATCCACCTACCTGCACCCATATGGACACCACGTCACGCACCAACTGTGGCCTTCTGCACATGCTCCTCAGTGGCCTCCACAGCCCACTGCCTGGCCTCCAGCCCTGCATGACACAACAGACAGATACTGCCATGAGTAGACACATTATTGCACAAACCCACCCCAACATCAGTGTGGGCATGCAATGATAGTGTACAGAGCCAGAGCAACACCGGTGACTGGCCATGCAGTCCACAGCTGCACACAACAGCCTTGTCTGAACCACCAAAGTGCCCTGCCATGGTTTGCACCGCACACGGTGGTCCTACCCCATATGTGACACAGTGTGCCTGTCCCACACACACACCACTGCAGAAAGGTCCATCCTACGTGGCATGCATGACAGGGCACCACAGGGCAGATGCAGCCACAGCCAAGTGCATGTGTTGGGGAGTGCCCATGCGAGTGTGATGTTGTGATGTGATCCATCCCCACCTCAGATGCACCTATCCTGCACATGTATGTGCACAACCTACCTGGTCATGGAAGTGCACCCCTGTGTGCATGCTCCTGCAGCCACTGAAGATGGGCCCTGTCCCTCCAGCCAAGATCACCATAATGCCTCACCAGCCACCAGGCAATGGTTGCCCACACCTGTGCCCTGTGCGCCTGCAGGGCCTCCCTCCCAAAAAGCTGCCCCTCCACATGCAGCACCAGGGTCACCAGGTGGAGTAGCTCCACCTTGGACCAATTCATGGCCCTTGGTCCAATTCTCCCTGCCCTTGGCATCTCCCCAGTAGAAACCCTATACAGCTGCATGCAATGTATGCACAGCTGAAATGCAAAATGGTGCCACATGCGCCACTAGGCCAAATGTATACCCCCACTCACAGCAGCATGAAGTGTGATCAGCCATCATGCACCCACAGGTGCATGTACAATGTGCAATGTTATGATGGGAATGTGGGGTCATGGGTCATGACCAGGTCATGCATGCACAATATGTAACTGTCCACCATGTTACATGTGGCACCTGCTATTGCGCATAGCGCCTGTGATGTGTGGTAGCACAATGGCATGCAATGGCATGTAATGCATGATCTGTGTACCACAACGGACAACTGTCACAATGTGTACTGCACAGGGGGACATGCATTCATGGGCAGATTGCACCACACAATGTGCACCATATACATGTCTGTGATGCGAGTGTCAGACCAATCGAACAACTGTGGTGCTGCACCAGGGGTACAATGCACAGTGCATGCATGCTGAATGTACCAAAGCACTTGCGCCCCATTCAAGAAGATGCCCTGAATGCACCATGCATGCATGGGCAATGCACCATGTAGAGATGAGCTCACCTCAGCAGATGTGTCATGCTGATTTAGATGAGCTGAGGCAATTATGCAATTCACAGGCAATGCTCCCAAATCAGCCTAATAATGTATTCAGGAGCATCTCAGCTGTTTAGCACCTCATTATCACTGCCCCAGTCCTCATTTGCATGCCCTGAGACATAAATGCTCCCAACTCAGACTACACTGAAAATAGGTAGCTGAGAGGATTCACAGACTTGATGGTGAGTACCATTTCATTTCCACATGTATTACTTCTGCTGCTGTGGAGTGGGTAAGTGCACTAGGTAACCCCTGCCTAGACTCAGGCACGACCCAGCGGAGGGGGATACAGATGACTGCCAACAGACTGTAAAATAGAGTCATCCATTTGTGTACATGTCCAGTACTAGTGTAGCCAACCCACATGATAAACTAGTCAGTGGACAGCCTGTTGTCATCTAGCCATGTGCAGGGACACCTGTTGCATGACATGGTGTACCACACACTGTCCCACAGGCTGCCCCAGTGGGGGGGGGTACACTGACAGCCAATGTGTCTGCACAAACAGTGAGGTTTGCGTAGGGAGAGTGATGAGCAGACAGCTGCATGTGTATCTGGACATGCATCACACATGGCATGTCCGTGGCTGTGCAGCTGTCCATGGCAGGTAGGCTGACAATGCTGGATGCAGCACTGACCACCATGACACACCATGCACCACACCACACATGC
This sequence comes from Neoceratodus forsteri, assembly GCA_016271365.2. Classification (NCBI taxonomy): domain Eukaryota; kingdom Metazoa; phylum Chordata; order Ceratodontiformes; family Ceratodontidae; genus Neoceratodus; species Neoceratodus forsteri. The sequence goes on from CM028133.1 coordinate 529,723,255, forward strand.
ACTGCCTGCAGGCCATGTCAGCCAGGTGCTGTGGTGGCACTATGCAACCACTGAATGTCAGTAATGGGCACAAGGGAATCCCCAGGTGCATGTCTAATGTTTGTCTGTACTTTTCCACAGAAACCAGTATGTCAGAAGGAGACAGTGACGCCAGCCACAGGCAGCCAAACTTGGAGTGGGCCCTCACTGAAGCCTACAATCTGTGGCATGATGTACTGTCAGGCAGGGGTGGCAGCTGTACAGCATGGGAGGAGGGCTGGAAGGCAGTGGCCTGTCATGTGAACACAATGAGCAAGTACAAATGAACCCCCCCTGGAGTGCAGGAAGCACCTTTATGTTGAGAAAAAGGTGGGCAAAGAAGAAGATGGCCAACATTAAGGCTTCCCTGCAATGGTCAGGGGTGGCCCTCAAGCAGATGTGTGCCTGAGCCCTAATGAGGAGCTCCTAGTGGCAACCATTGCCAGGTCCGCTGTGCAGGATGTCCCAGTAGGGGTGTTCCAGACAGGTGGCAGCCCATTGCAGCACTGTAAGTAGCCATGCACATGATATGTGTCTGGCCATGCGTGTGCCCTGGCTGCCATGCCAGTCCCAATGTGTGCTGCTGTGCGAGTGTGGTCCCATGTGATGTGCCATGTGTGGCAGTGGCTCTTGTGTGGCCCATGCTGTGCTATGCTGTATCTGACAGTCCATGGCCATGGTGGCACATGTGATGGGCTGGTCCCAGTCAGGCTGCTGGGACACGAATACTGTTGGATGGGCAAGTCATAGCATTGGCACACAGGGTACCATGTGGCCATGGCCTGTCACCACACAGCACCGGTCACAGCAGGTGCATGGCTGCAGCAGCATTATAGGCACTATACAGCCGTGCCAGGGACTGTCATGTGCAACCATGGCACAACACTGTGTCAAACTGTACATGTAAGTATGTATGCCACTGTATAATCTATTGACACTAACCATGTTCTCTCATCTTCTTTTCACTGCTCCATCATGCCTTATGGGTGTGGCCATGGGCACAGCTGCACAGGATGCCCTAGCAGGTGATGATGCTGGCCCATCACACAGGGCTGCGGGCACTGCAGTGGATGGTGCCATCCCTGGACCTTACACTGCACCTGTGTCACCTGTCCCAGCACCAGTGGTGGTGGGCCTGTCAGGACCCCCAGCCAGTGCTGTCACTGCTAGCAGCAATGTCACCACATGACTGGATGGTCTACTGGGATTGTCTGATGATGACCCAGCAGATGCAGTCAACATCGCTGACTCCCTTCTTGTGCTGGCATCTGACATGCAGGGGGTGTACAGCAATAGCCCTGTGGATGATGATGTCACCCAGATAGAGGGAGACATGGCCCACAGTGGGACATGCAGCACACCGATGTCTGTGCAGATGGCCCCTGATGGCATTGATGGCCCTGCTGCATGTGGCATGGATGCAGAGGCTGCACAGCTGCCTGTGAAGATGGGTGCTGTGCTGTCTGCATCTAGTCCAGGTGCAGGGATGGGTCAATCAAGAGCATCACGTCCAGGTGCTGTGGGACACACACCGGCACTGTTGGAATGTGACAACACCGGCCATGGACACGCTGGGGCTGAGCATGGCCAAGCTCTGCCCATGCTGCAGTCTGCCATGGTGCAATCATCTGCCCATGGATGCCTCTCAGCAGGCTGTTTCACCACCCACCTGTCAGCAACGTCACCGTGAGCCATCACCCACTGACAACATTGAGGGCTATGTCCACCTGCTGCGTGATACTGTGGAGGGTCAGGCAGCCCTACGTGCAGAGTTCAGGGACCTCCAAATGCTGATGGTCCTGGAGCATGAGTCTGCAGTTGCATGGTATGCCCAGATATTGACAGAGGCATGCCTACAGTGGTTTGGCATGACCGTAGCATTAGAGTGGCTGCATCTGCTACACACTGTGGCCAACGGGCCTCCAGCCAGACACCCAGGAGTGCCTCCCACGCACTCAGGCAGAGGCATCAGGTGGACCCACTGCTGCTGACGCCATCACCTCACATTGCCCTAACCAGCATCTCTGGCACAGGCATGGCTTATGGGGCCACCACACCAATGAGCACCCATTCGTGGTCTCATTTTAGTACCCCTACAGGGGTGCAGGATACATCCCCTGTGGCTGGTGGTGCCATGTCTGTATCCACCAGTCAAGGCAGAGGCCACCCTCATGTCTGTGGCAGCTGTGGTGCCACCCTGTGATGTCAAGGTCCCCGTTCCAATGGCTGCTGCACTTTCTGCCTCTGTGTCCCAGTCACCTGGATAATGGTGCCTGGGATGGCATCGGTGGCATGTGCCTGCCCCAGAGCAATGCCATCATGGACCCCCCATGCAGTGCCACCTGCATGTCTGTGTGCACCACCGTTGTGCCATGTGGCATGGGTGTGATGAGTGTGGTCCAGTGTCTGCTGCACCTCTGTGCCAGCAGCAGTGCACCCTGATCCATGCCATCCCTGGCACTGTCATTGTGGCACAATGTGTGTTGCAAGCTCTGTGTGTGTGTGTGTGTGTCTCTCCGGACCTCATAGTCCCTGGCATGTCTGTGGTCCACTGCTGCCCCAACACCACTATGTGGCATGTGTTGTGTGTGTGCACCCATGTTGGGCTGTTTGTGTGCTGTGCTGTGTCCCCCGTGCACTGCACAGCTGAGTTTCTGCCTGTTGTCACCATTCTGCACCTCCCCTGTACATACCTGTGATATTCACCTATGGTTCCCAAAATGCTCCTCCACCAGCATGCTCCTACAGAGCCTTGACCTTGCAGCCAGACTTGGGTCCCACCATCCCATTGGTGGTCTAGTGTTCTGGCACTATGACACTGCTTCTTCCTCCACACCCTCCTCCTCCTCCCCCTCCCTGGAACTGTTGCCCTCACTGGCCTCAACAGCTACTCCATGGTCGATGGCCATGTTGTGTAGCATACAACAGGCCAGGACTATGCCACAGGCCTTCCCAGGGCTATACGGTAGGGCACCACCCAACCTACACAGGCACTGAAAGCACATCTTCAACATACCGAAGACGCGCTCGATGATGGTGCACGTAGCAGTATGTGCCTCATCATAATGCTCCTCCACCTCTGTTCCAGGTTGTCAGAAGGGGGTGAGGAATCAGGGCCTCAGTGGGTATGCAGCATCACCTGTGGGGGTGAAGGGTGGTTGTTAGTACACTGGTCACATGTGCAGCGTGCCTCCCTCCCTGCCCCATGCTGCATAGCTGTGTGTGCTGAGCATCCACCACTGGCTGTGCCTGTCTCTTCTCTGCAATCCTACCCCCACCATCCACCTGCTGTTGCTGGGCCTGCTGCTGTTGTTGGCCCCAGGCCATGAATGCCATTAGGGTCACATGTGCCATGCCCACCATTGTCCTGCCCAGTGTGCATTGTGGCAGCGGCCACTGTCTGCATGTGTTGCACTTGTCCCTGCCACACATGCCCCTAATAGCACTGCACCCCACAATCCAAGCATTGTACATATGCCATCCTGTACTGGCTGGTGTCATCTTCCACCCATCTGCTGTCCCACATCTGCTGCACCCTCTGCACTTTGTGCATCATGCTCTCTGCACACCTGCCCACCGCCTATCCTGTGCCATAGTGCCCTGTTGTGCAGCTGTTTGCCATGTCCCACGCACCTACTAAATGGCCACTTGATATGTCCCCTGCCTTAAATCTGTGGCAGAGGGTAGACTGGTACCATATGAAGGCATCATGTGTTCTCCCAGGGTGTGTGGCACAGACATTGCTGATGCACCCCGCGGCATTGCACGCCACCTGGCAGTTGATGGAGCGGTATACCTTACAGTTGATGTATGTTTCTGCATCATCACCAGGTGGTGTGTGGATTGCCACATCGGTGCAGTCAATGGCCCCAATGATGCCTGGCTTGTGAGCCACCCTGTGGAACTCCTGCATGGCTTCTGTCTATTCTGCCTGTGTACTGAGGAAATGGATATATTCTGAAGCATGTGGTAGCAATGAGGTGAGGAATTATGTGAGGAGATAGGATGTGGAGGCCTGTGATATGCCAGTGGTATCCCCAGAAGGCCTCTGAAAGGTTCACATGGTGAGCAGGCACATTACTGTTGTTACTTTGGTCTTCACTGATATGACATGACCACGTCCAGTGGGTGCCTGCATTTTCTCATGGCACAGTTCACAGAGCTGCCTCAAAATGGCCCGATTCATGTGGTATCGGCTTACTGTCTCTGTATCTGTCAACTGCTCGAAGGACAGCCTGGCACGATACCGCCATGGGGCCGGCTGCTTATGGTGCCTTTCTCCTCCTCCTCCTCCCCATCTCCTCATCCTCATTAGTAGTCCAATCATAACAAATGGTGCTCCATCCATGGCCTTGGTGTGCTCTCTCTCTCACTCTCACACTGTGTTGGTACTGCTGTTCTGCCGCTGACCTGCCAGTGGCTTGCACTTAGGTCTGCTTCTTTTATACTTATCTTTTCATGGTGCATTTGGTAATCGTGCCAGGTTTGCTTTGTAGTTGCATCTTGCTTTGGCACTGTGAATTGCTATGCGATGTATATGCATGTGTATGCCCCCTCTATATGTGCTGCATATCATTATTATGCATCTACAGTGCATCCTTCTTGGCCAAGCACATCTGGGATGCACCAGCGCATCCACCCTGTCTGTGAATTGTTTCATGGTGCACTTCTGTGATGTGCTGGTGCATTTCACTTGTGTTTGGCACATCTCTTTTGTGAATCCTTCACAACATGTTTTACAAACAAGTGCTACACTTACAGAAAGTCTTTCCATCAGCTCTATTCATAGGTGAATAAAAACTAAAATTTATTACAATATTGGCCCAAATAAGAGCTATTAATTTCTGAGGAAAAATTGTTTCATCAAAGGAGGGTAAAACAATATATAAATGCTGGATGGACAACTATAATAAAAGAGTTTCCATCTCATGGCTCTGTAAACTGAATAGCATGCTTAAAAGAACGGGCTTGATAGAAATCTGGGACCCTTACACAATGGCTCATAACAGAAGTTATGTTTCTACAGCTATCCAAAGGACAACAGATCATTTTTTTTTCCAAGAAGATTTTGCAAAATTGGGTGACATTTCAAGGCCAAAATGTATTGTAAATTGAAAGTACCGGGGAATGGCAAAAAGTATCTATTGTTTTGTGAAGACGAGAGCCATAGTAATGCTCATTTTAAGTTTAGGTGTGGGTTCTTGAATGTAAAAAATGGTCAGCTGCAGGATTTTTAAATGTTTGCAGCTTGAAGTACTGTAAATGTAATTCTAATTTATAATATGTACAAAATGTTATGCACCTAACTTTTGACTGTATTTTAACAGAGAAATTAAGGGTTAAATGGCTTTTTACCACATGGAAAACTATTATAATTGTGTCTGATATGGAGTCAAAGTGGTATTTGCTGGAATGTATTTTCTTCTGAGAGGTTTCAACTGACAACAACAGCCTTTGCAAAGCCTGTGACCAAGCCTGGGTGCACCATAAGGTTACTAAAGCACTTCCTGACCTGTGCAAGTACAAACACTTGCATGAAGGCTATTAGGACTGCCAGAGTAACATACTTCCACACTCTTCTACACGCAAATCAAACATCTGTAGATTTCTGGACCACTCTATACTGTCTTCTAGATCCCCAACCCAACCCTCCACCCCCCCACCTTATCCATAAACGGTGAGTCTGTTTCTGAACCAGCCTCCATAGCTGCTACCCTAATTTCACACTTTACAACATGTGCTTTACCCTTAACTACCCCCCTCCTCACCCCTTTCTCACTCACCCATTCCTGCTTATGGCTACTCTTTCCCCCCGATATCTACCCAAGAAGTCCTTCAAGCCCTTGCCTCCTTAAGTCCCTACAAGTCTAGCCCTAATGGTCTTTACTCCCGCCTCCTTTGTATCTCTGTCCCTGTAATAGTATGCCCTCTCACTCACATCCTAAATCACTCTTTCCACCTCTGCACAGTCCCACAAGCTTGGAGGGTTTCTCAAGTTCTATCTCTACACAAAGGCGGAGACATCTTCCCCCCTCCCCGGAATTTATCGCCTCATATCCCAGCTCTCCACTTTGGCAAAACTTCTAGTCCCTTGTACTCTCTCATCTCACTAAATTTCTTAACTCTTTGAATTTTCTCTCCCCTTTTCAATTAGGCTTTTTGGCAAATCACTCCACCACTGCCTCTCTTCTCCATATCACAAACTCCATCCTCTTGGGCATAGATCAAGGCCACATAACTGCTGCCATTTTCATTGATCTTGCTAAGGTGATTGATTCTGTCTCTCACCCTCTGCTTTGAACAAATGCTCCTGTTCTGGCATCTCCTCTGCAACTGTAAACTGGTTTAACTCCTATCTCTCTGGTCACTCACAAGTCCTTGTTGGTGGTACCCTCTTTATCCCCCTCCTGATCCATGCTGGTGTCCCCAAGGCTCCATTTTAGGATTCACACTTTTCTTTATATTCTTAAACGATGTCCCATCTGTGTGCTCAGTGACCAAAATACAGATGTATGCTGATGACACTGTCCTTTTCACCTCTGGCCCCCCTACCCCTACAGTCCAGTCTTGGCTCCAATCTGATTTCCATTCAGTCCTCCACTGGTTCTGAAACAACTGCCTCAAAGTCAGTGTCAATAAAACTGTATCCATGACATTTGGAACCCCACAAAACCTTTTTTCCCTTCCCTTCACTCTCACATTTACCACAATGGATGGCTCCACACTTGATGTTGTCCCCCACTACAAATACCTAGGTGTATGGCTTGACACCCAGCTTGACTATGCTAAGCATACTGAGCACATCCATGCACAACTTCACCCTACACTAGGTGCATTGTATAGAAACAAGGATACTCTCTCTCTCTCTCTAAACACTAGGTGTCAGCTCCTAACCAGATTGATAATCCTCTCAATTGACTATGCTGACGTAGTGCATGGCACTGCGGTGGCCTCCTCCATTGCCAGGCTTGACTCCCTCTATAATCCTTTTTGCTGCTTTGTCTAAATGCTCCTCTTCTTACGCATCACTGCTCCCTTTACTTGTCCCTTTCTCTCTCTTCTCTTCTTCACCATCATCTTCTCCACTCTTCTCTCTTCATATCTAAGTTCTGATTTGGCTCCTTACCCTCCTAGCTCACCTCTCTCCTGTTCCCCTCCCTTGTGGCCTCCTATCCTCTCAGGTCTAAGGACTCCCATACTTTCTCCTTTTGTTGGCCCTCCTGTAGCTCTGGATCAGCTGCATTTTCCTACAGACTGCCCTCACTGTGGAATTCCCTTCCCTCCAACATCAGACATTCCTCTTCCATATCTCTCTTAAAAATTCCCTTTCCCACTCATCTATATTCTTGGACCCTTGCCCCTGTCTAGGCTGGTCTTCTCCCCCTACATTTCCTTCACCCCTGTTTCAGTAAACAGGAAATTGCTAGTGCATTTATCATGATGTTCCCTCTCCCTTTCCCTTATTTGTAACTTCCTCTCTCTTCCCTCCCATTCCCCAGTCTCCTTCCCCCCAGGCTACTCTGCTGTGTTAGTTACAGCATCTCTGCATTACCGCATCCTATTTATTCTAGAATTTTGATTTACATGTTATACCATGCTTTTATACCCTAGTAGTTGTACTCGGCACTGCCAGTGCTCACCTATGTGGTATACTATCACATCTGTTTAGTCTGTGAATATGTGTCCCATGTTATATCATGCTATTGTATTCTAGTATTTTTCACTCTGTAATATCACTAGCTTTCATAAATGTATTTGTACTCTCTCCCAACTCCCTATCTCCTGGTTCGCACCTGGAAATGAGCCTCAGCTCAGTCTGTCTCTCCTGATTAACAACTTTAAATAAATAAATAAATAAAAAGTTCTGCAACATTGAGTCATATTTATGCTGCAATAAATTTCACTTTTAATGTTTTAAAAACTCTATAATATTCATGGTTTATTTATAATACTGTTAAATCCTTTATTATGGATTTATATTTTAATGTGATTTATTGTGTGTGCCAAACTTATGTTTTATGCATACTCATAGCAATAAATTGAAACTTGTAACTTGACAGCTCTGCCACTTCCCATTTTTTGCTCATGACCTCCTCAATAGACTTGCACACCAGGACGTCATCTGTAGTCTTGGCCTAAGGGTGAAGAGAGAGGACTAGCTTAATTTCCACATGAGGAGGTGGAGACATGAATCCCACTGTGGTATTGACAGACTTGACAAGGTTTGGGATTTAATCAGGGAAACACATTTTGGCTGTGAGTGTTTGGGGATCCTTCTCCATGTCAAACCCCTCATCTGACTCATTGTCTCGCTCATCTCATGAGACTGGCTTGTACCCATCAAGTTCTGCTTGTGGCTTACTTAGCTGAGGCCCAGCTTGTGGTTCAACTGGAGCTAGTGTAGGATCTGGGAGTGTGTGAGGACTGACTATTTCCACCAGTTTCTTCATCATTTTGACCATGAATTGTTGCTGAACTTTGGGTGGTGGTTCTGTCTTGTGTAGTTTCTTAGCTGGTGGTATGTATGTTACTTCCTATGAGGAACTGCTTACTTCCTCACTACTGAAAATTAGTCCTTATTTTTTTTATTAATTACTTTACTTTTTGTTCCCCTGCCAGCCATCCGGATCTGTACTGGTCATGGACCCCTTGCCTCCACCTCTGGAATTCTGCTCGCACTCACCCAGTTATTTCTGGCATACCCCCCAGAGAGTGGGGATGCAGCACCAACCCCGCATATCGGCCATGCAACATATATCTAGTCAGGGAGCTGGCTCCTGGAGGCTGACCAAGGCTTCAGGGGCAGAGCTTCATTTAGACGACCAGGCTCAGGATTGTTTTTTTTCTCCCTGTGAACAGGGGCGGGGATGTGCAATGATGGCTGGTGTCTGACCAACACCTGAGTTCAATTTGGGAGCGATGTCATGGTGGACCCAGCCTTTGCTAGGTGTTGCTGTGGCACCGAGAACCATGACCTCCTTCCCCCCAGAGAAGGAGAGCAGTCCTATGGATGCTCAATCCCTCTCCCCCGGCCAGCCAGCCGGCAACCTTCGTCTGTTCCCGAACCCGGGTCACCAGCGCCGCAAGCGGAAAACCAACCACTGTGCTGGTGTGCTGACCACCCTGAAAATTAGTTCTGAAGGGTCTAGTATGTCTTCTGAGGAACACAAAGGGCATAGAAGTCCATATGGCACTTCTTACTCATGAACATATGAATGTGCCAGCAGTAACAGATCATCTGGTCTATCTAAGTCTGCTCGAGTGTGCAGCTAGCACCCCAAGATTGCAGCTGTCCCACCCCCTCCCCTTTGTCATCCCACTGCCACCCCCTCTCTTCCCCACCCTCACTCTCCCCTGTTCTCTGTCCCATGCCCTTTTGAAGCTGTTCACAGATTTACATGATACCACCCATTCTGGTAATGTATTCCTTTTTGCCACCACCCTCTCTGTGAAATAGTGTCACTTCATTTCCCTCCTAAATCTTACCCCCTCTATTCTTAGCCCATGCCCCCTGGTGTCCTTCCCCTCCTTAGCTGCCTCATCCTTATTGATTCTCCTCAGATACTTGAATGTCTCTATCATGTCCCCCCGTCCCTTCTATCCTCCAGAGTGTACATATTCAGGTCTCCCAGTCTGCTCTCATAGTCTCTCCCCTCCATTCCAGATATCATCTTTGTTGCCCTGCTCTGCACCCCCTCCAGTAGCGTGATATCACACTTTAGGTATGGCCTCCAAAACTGCACATAATACTCTAAGTGCAGCCTTACCAGTGACCTGAAGAGGGACAAGATCACCTCTCTTCACCTGGATGAAAACCCCCTCACTATGAACCCCAGCATTTTGTTCACTTTTGCAGCCACTGTCCTGCACTGGGCAGTATTGTTTATGGTCCCTATTATCATTACCCAGGTCTTTCTCCTCCTCAGTGATCCCCAGCTTAACTCCACCTTCACCATGATGCCTGTGAGAGTGAAATATAATGGGAGAGGGTGTGGGAATAGTTATAAGTTGTTCTAGTTTCATCCCACATAAACAACTTTAAGCACAATTATGCTAATCACTGCGAGAGTGTGGGGTGCGAGAGGAGTGATCGAGTGCTTAGGGTGTCCCATAGTAAGTCTGGAAGCATCATGGATGGTTTGCCTTCTGGCTTCCCAGACAGTAATGGCCATAACATGAGCAAAATAGCTGTTGGAAGTGATATGTGTTGGATCACTTCTCGACCTTGCAGAAGATAGTCTTTGCCATGAGCAACATGGGTTTTGGAAGTAACATGGCTTGGGACATTTCTGGGCCTTCAAGAGATGGACTTGCCATGATTAGCATGGCTGGAGGAAGTGACATGAGTCAGGTCACTTCTGCATCCTCAATTCCCTGGGTATCTGCTGTTGGAGTTCAGAATGAGGGGGGGATTACTTTGATGCCCTTTTATTGCTTACTTATATGCAGTGCTGGGAGGAGACAGATCTAGCACCCTTACCATGCAGAAAATATACATTCATGCCAATGGTGCCTGCCCAATATGTCACCATCGAGTCAAGTGAACATGCACAGGTCAAATAAAGGGAACAATGGTGGTGCCTCTCCTAGCATTATGCTTGACAGAAGGATATGCATGAAGAATGACAGGGGTCAATATGGTGCTGATGTCAGCCATCTTGACATCTGCATGCATATGCACCAATTGCCATTCTTTTGTGATGGACCACTGGGCCAACATGCAATTCAAGATGGGTACAGTCATTCAGGAAGTTTGCATGCCTGAATGAGTGCTTGATAGAGAAGGGGAGAGGAACAAGATGGCTTCTTCCTGAAATGCCGATTGTAGGGCCAATGTCCAGCTCAGCTGTGTCTCCTAATCTCCACTTGCCTGATAGCAGTTATCCTCCCTGTTCCCTTTTTGTTTGTACTGCAGGGAGTAGAAATGTCTTTGTCCTGAACCTTGTAACAGGAGCTCCAGGTGGTCACTAAATTCACAAGTGGAAGCATGTACAAAGAGCACACTATTTTCCAGGGGAGTGCTCCTCTTACTCACAGGTGCACAATGCTGCTTTTATCTATTTATTTATTTGTTTTCTTTTGGTAACCTGGAAAGCATGCTAGACAGCAAGTGCCTATTTTCATGTGCGACCCGGGAGAATTACAGGGTAATTACATAGGAGAAATACATAGTAAGCATAACAATCTGGAGCGGCATACTCCAACAGTGGAATTTACATGAGAGAAATACATAGTCAACATTGCTATCAGGAGTAGCATAATTGCCACTGTAGCAGGGGTCACATGTGCATGAGGCACAAATCAGCCCCATTAACAGGGGGCAGGCAGAAGGGTGGATTAAGGAGAAGCAGCATGGCAGCATGTTCAAAACTCATGCCTGTGCATGTGCACAGTAAGGAGAACAGATTTTGTATTTTACATACAGAGCATATAGAATTCCTGATCTAGGTTATTTTAGAGCATCAAATGTGCTGCTAGCCCCAATTAGAAAGATCATGGCCAATAGACAGACAAACAGACAGAAGAGTATGTGAAGGTTTAAAACTGCATTACTGATGAAAAACCCTGCTTAAGAAGTTAATATATGTATAAGAAAAGTCTAACAATTTATGTCTTACCCCAATTTTCAGGAATTTTTTTAAGGTATAAAACATTGAAAAGCAGAATCCCAGTGGCTGTGCTGCTGCCTAGTTCAATGCATATGAACAACTCAACAACTATGAATTCCAGGATGGGGGAAGACCCCATGGTTAGTCACAATTCGCCATTAATGTCACATGAGCATCTTCAGCCTACCAGGTTGACATAACCCAGTCTCTAGGGAGCTGGAGTACCTCAGAGATTATGACCCACAATGACACCCATAAAGTATCCTCCCAGAACACCTCCATGGATATTTAATAGTGGATTCATCCTGTTTTCCTTCGTGATGTAGCTGAACACAGATAGGATAATTTCTTCCTTGCTATACATTTTCATCATGTTTATGTGACTTATAAAGTAAATACATACTATATATGTGGCAGTATAGCAAGGGTTGAGTAGGCAGTTTAATGATAAACCCCATATTTTGCACCTTAATAACTTTGCAACCATGCAATGGATTTGCACAAAATTTGGAAGGCATGGTCTCCTATGGTAGGTCTCTTGATTTTTCAAGTTGCGTTTTGGTCGGACTTGCAGTTTTCATGCAGCGAAGTGCTGAAAAATGTTTTTTTTGCTTTCATGGCCACTTTTTTGCTGATTTTTGCCCATCATGCTGTTGCCACACCATTTGGTATTTTGGTCTGGAATTTTCAGGGTAGAAAGAGGTTTGGTCAAAAAACAATCCACTGTTGGTGTAGTGAAAAAATATTTATTCATTCCAAAGTTATTGAATTTAGAATTTTTGGGTTCTGAGCATGCTCAGTTCACTCCAAGATTTATATGTATGTTTTATGAAAGAGGATTGGGCTCGTGATCTAGGATTTTGTCACCTCATGAATCGGGATCTATAAAACCCCATTCGTGAGGAAAAATTCCTCATTCATGAGCCACCATTTTGTTTTAATTTTTTTCACCAAAATGTTGTAGCTTGCCCCACAGGTGACTTCTTTTACAAATAAGGCATGGGTTTTGTTCAGGGTGATATAATCTACAAGCCCATGCCTTTGGTTGCCTTCATTTTGGCCAAAAAAATGGCCATTTAATATTTTAAAATTCTTTCGTCACCCGCTTCCGATCCTCATTCTCAAGGTGACAAAATCCCTGTTCGCGAGCCAATCCCCTTTCTTGAGGCAAAAAAATCCTTGATCGTGACTTAAGGACCAGATGGCCCCATCTCACAAACAAGGATCAGCTTGCAAAAGGAGATTTTGTCAGCTCGCGACAGGGGATTGGGTTTTTGAATCCCCTTTCATGAGCTGTCAAGATCCTCTTTCGCAAGCTGACAAAATTCCATTTCGCAAGCTAACAAAATCCTTGATCTGCATTTTTGGACTAGATGGCCATTCTCATGATCATGGATTGTCTCATGAACAGGGATTTTATCACCTCACGAAAGGGGATTGACTGGTGAAAGGGGATTGTGACAGCTCCTGAAAGGGGATTGTTTTTTAAATTCCTTGTTCACAAGGCGACAAAATTCCCATTTGCGAGCCATCACAATCTTCTTTCGCAAGCCAATCGTCTTTCAAAAGTTGAAAAAAATCCTTGATCATCATTTCCAGACCAGATATTCAAAATCTGATGATCAAGGATTTCTCATGAATGGCGATTTTGACAGCTTGCGAATGGGGATTGACCTCGTGAATAGGGATTTTGCCACCTCATGAACTAGGAATTTAAAATCTTTGGCAGTGCACTGTAAATAAATGGTTTTGTCTCTGGGCTTAAAATTTGTAGGGTATAAAGGGAGTATCCCAGAGATGTGAATTATGTAGTTTGGGTGTAAAAAAATGTTATCGGTTCCATAGATATGCCATGACGATGTTGAGATTTTTGCCATAGGATAACACTGTGGTGCCCACTGCAACTTTTGGTGCTTGTATCTCGGAAACAATGTGAGATATGGATTTTTCACTCTGGGCAGAACTAAGCAAGCGTGGAGGTTTCAAAGTCATATTTAAAACTGCAGTGGAATTTTTACTATTGCTTGTACAGTTACTGAGATATTGGCAAATTAGTGTTACAAGGGTTCCTTTTCATTCCTATAGGACTACTGTATGGCTCTGTTGTTATGTGTAAGTGGGAGCACAGGGCCAGGAGGGCCCATGCTCCCATACATGTATACTGTTATGCACAGATGGGCAGCTTGGTGGGAGTATGGGGCTCAGAGGGCCTGCGCTCCCACCAACACATACCAGTCAGCCCTATATGGATATTGTATGGCTCCATTGTTATGTGTAAGTGGGAGTGTGAGGCCTGAAGTATGAAGATAAGGTGTTAGGGTTGCACCACTGACAACCAAACTCCCTACCCTCCTCCTCCCCATCACACACATGCCTTAAGACCCCACCATTTGATAGGTGATGGTGGTGTGCCTGCGGTCATTCACGCTACTGTCACTCTATTCTTTTATAATGTGTCATGTTAGTTTTCTTGCACATGAATGGGGTAAGACTTAGGCCTAATAATGCAAGAGGCATGTCATGTTGACTGCAGCGTGGCACTTTTTGCTTGTTACCATGTGTTTCATGGATTCTTTCTGAGTCTGATAGGGCTATTGCATGGCTCCTTAGTTATGTGAAAGTGGTAGTGCAGGGTCCAGAGGGTCACGCTCCAACAGACACATGTTGCCATTGGGGAAAAAAATGACAACTTGAGGAGAGCATGGAGCCCAGAGAGGCAGTGCTTCCACTAGCAGATACAACTTATAACTTATATTACACCTTCTGAAATAGCAATGAAATTCATTGCAAAACCTATGTTGACACATCACTTAGGGTAGATGTTGCAGAAAAAATACAGAGATGGGGTGTTAGGGTTGGACCACTGATAACCTATCTCCCTCCACCTCCACTACTCCCCCCCCCACACACACAAGCGCATGCCTTAGCATCCTGCTGTCAGTCTACACAGTGAAAGAGGTGGTGGTGGTGAGCCTGGGGTCATTTGGTCTAAATGTCACTCCATTCATGTAGAATGTGTCATTTTAGTTTTCTTGCACATGGAATGGGTAAGACCTATGCATAATGATGCAAAAGGCATGTTATGTTGACTACTAAATGGCAATTTTTGGTTGTTACTTTGTGTTTCAATGGCTCCTTCAACAATCAAAAGTTTCCATGGGAAATCTGTCATATTCCAATGTTCAATATGTGAAGTGTGGAGAAGGTGCTGTATGTGAATGAAGCAACTGTGATCAGACGTGGCACCAACTCTTGGTAATAAACCAAAAAACACTGACATCTTTTAGTCTGATTTTTTATTCTTTAAATTTATTTTTCATCTGTGCCCCAACGTTTCATTGACTTGGCTTCTTCTGGGGGACTGTTAAATATATAAAACATATCATATTTTAATATTTAAAAAAGTATAATTTTTCTAAATTCTCTATATACTGTTAAATATATTTTTACAGGTGTTCCTAATCATACACATTGCATCTTGTATTATAATAGACAGCCTATTCACCAATATTAAATACATTATATAGAAAAATTAGTTGCTACAAATACTGATTAGTGCCTCACAATTCTTAAATCTTGCCACCTAGCTTAGACTTCTTTTTTAACTGCCATTACCCAAATCTCTATGACACCATCAATTTCTTTTTATATAACAACTCAATCATTTTTGTCAAGTAAATTTCTTATAATTCCACATGATACTAATAATCCAATTCAGCATGTTCTTTTAACCATTCATTATTATAATCACCTTTAAAATCTTATCGTGGTTGCTCCCAACCTGCCGCTTTTCCGGTTCTTTACCAAAATGTCGCTAAAGTATACAGAGAGAACTTTCAATTAACTCTCATCCTCGTTATTATTGACAAATATTAATTATTTTCATAAAGTTTATCTTTCAGCTCGCTGTTCTTAACTGAAACCTCAAAAGCCGCTATCTGTTATCCCTAGGATTCATTCACTCTAACCCCTATAAAGACAATGTATTACATTATCACTTACGTAAGAGTCAACCATTTATCTTGTTCTGTTATGGGTAAAAAAATACCTACTTTTAATACATGTTGTCACAACTTCAGTAAGAAATTCTAAATGGTAGCTCAAAAGTCAGGAGCAATGTAATTATCCCTGTTACTGTCTTCTTAAAAATTGTTATTCTTCTTCTTCTTCCCTTGTTAGGAGAAAGGAAACATTTTAATACACAGACTAGCTTGCTAATGGCATATAAAAAAAAGTTGGAGTGCTTACTTCATCGTTGCCATCTTGGCGTTACTCAATTCAAAGTGGCAGCAAGAGGCTTGGAGTTGTCCTACTCCTCTTATATCCATGTGGAAGAGCTATGATGTCACTACTCAGCATCAAACACGCTGTTACCTGGTAACCAAGTTACCTGGAAAGCTCTTCCCACATGGATATTTAAAGGTACAAATCATAATGTAGCTCACATTCTGTTGTTATTATTCCAAACATTTATAAATAATCTCATCTGTTCATTTTATTTAAAGAATCCCACATTCATATTCAACTAGTTCCAAGATGTCCATATATTTTTATTGTTCTTAATAAGTATAAATTGGGGGGGAGAGAAACACTTCAGAAGGCCATTTGAGGGGTAAACTCAGTCACTATGGAGCTAAATCCATATTGCGTTATATCTCCCTTTACCAACAGGTTTGCCATTTTATTTCTTCATTCAGGCCCCATTCATGATAATAGGTGCCTAATTCATAAATTCTTTTTGTTTCCTTACTGTCCAATAATTTCTGGTAGTTGCCTCCTCTCTCTGCTTTTTGTATTTTTTCTAATCCCCAAAATCTGAGCTGCATTACAGTATGCTTCCTCTTATTAAAATGTCTGGCTACTGAGGAGTTCTCATCGTTCGATCTAATCCTACTTTTATGTTCAGATATGTGTTTTTTTAATTCTCTTGAAGTTTGACCTACATATAATTTATCACATGGGCACTGAAACACGTAGTTAACTCCCGACGTGTTACAATCAATGTACTGTTTCATATCGTATGTTTTCCCCATGTAAGGATGTCTGTAATGCTCCTTTTTAGATGTATTACTGCAGGCCACACACTTTCCACATGGAAACATTCCATTTCTTAATGTCCCCAGTAGTAATTGTCCCATTTTAATGTCTTGCTGGTAATGACATGTTTTAACTAACTTGTCTCTAATGCTACATGCTTTTTTGAAACCACAAAGGGCTCCTGTATAAACAATTGTTTAGTCTTATGGTCATTCTGTAATATGCTCCAATGCTTAAAAATAACTTTCCTAATTTTACACATCTGAATACAATGTGTAGTACTGAATGTCAATCTCTTGTTCTGAGAGATAGTATCCTGTGGTCTTTCTTTTAAAAACTCATCATCTTTTAATGTGTAGCAATTTCGACTTAGCTGTTTTAAGTACCCTGGATGAATATCCCCTCACCTTAAATCTCTCCAGTGTCACACTTTCTTCTTTCTCATATTCAATCTGCCTACTACAATTGCATTTAGTTCTCAATAGTTGAGCGTAAGGGATACTATCTTTCAAGCTGCCAGGGTGGAAACTATTCCCATGTAGTGTTGTGTTCCTGTCTGTTTCTTTTCTATACATAGTGGTTTATAATCTATTTACATGTTTAAAAATTGTAAAGTCCAAGAAATTAACCTTCTCTTAACTATATACTGATATGAATTTTAAGTTAAAGTCACAATTGTCTAGATAAATCAGAAATTATTTTAAAAGGTTTTCCTTACCTCTCTATAGTAAGATTACATCATCAATAAAGTGTTTTCACAATATAATGTGGTTGTTATACACTGAGGCCCAGATATTCAAAAGGGTTGCATATGGCGCAACAGTGTTGCACCATGCACAACACACTAATGCGCCCCAGCACGATATTCAAAAGGGAAAAGTGCACCGCTCAAATACCGATGCACTGGAGCGCATCAGTAATGTATGCAGGCACAGGTAGGGGGGCCATGCAAATGCATAACCTGCACAGCCTGATATTCAGCACGGGATGTGCAGAGTCATGCATGCGCAACCCCTACCTGCGCCTGTACAAAGTTAAGCCAAAAAAAAAAAGGAACACGTGATGGCCACCCACAGGTGATCTGCTGTATTGCAGGGCACAACACAGCAGCTGCCACCTGTGGGTGGCCACCTAAGTTCCTGCCGCACCTGGCGGCGCCCCCATGCCCCATCGTGGGCATCTGTGTATCAAAATCCCCCTGTCCAATATCCCTGATGGTCCACTGGACCTCTATGTGCCCAATCATGGGCATTTGTCCTGAAGATTAAGCCCCCAAAGTCCAATATCCCTGGTGGTCCAGTGGACAGCAATCAGCCCGATTGTGGGCATCAGTAATAGAACTCCCCCAAGTCCAATATCCCTGGTAGTCCAGTGGACTGATTGCTACCCAATCACAGGCATCTGTACCTCATCAAATACCCCTACTACCCCGGTGGTCTAGTGTACCCCTTCCCCACCCACCCACTGAGCCCCACCGCCCCGCTCCCCCCCCTCAGCCAGTGGGCAGCAGCACCTCACCTGCCTGCCACCCCGCAGCCCACAAACTGACAGCTCGGTAGGGCTGTATGCCAGTGGTTCACAGCATGAGCCAATGGGTGTGCAGCCCATACCAGCTATTAGTCCAGATATGTGAATGAAATCATTCACATATCTGACCGAGTAGTATGGTATGGGTTGCATGCTACTTGGCTCACGCCAGAACCAATGGCGCAGCCCCACCGAGCTGTCAGTCGGTGGGTGGTGGGGCGCAGGCGGTGGGGTGCTGCCGACCACCGGCTGATGGGGAGCGGGCAGTGGGGCTCAGTGGGTGGGGGTGGGGGGGGTACACTAGACCACCAGGGTAGTAGGGTATTTGATGAAGTACAGAGGCCCATGATCAGCAGCAATCGGTCCACTGAACAACCAGGATATTGGACTTGGGGGTTCTATTACTGATGCCAAGATCGGTTTGAGTGTGGTCCACTGGACCACTAGGGATATTGGACTTGGGGAGGGTTCTATTACTGATGCCCATGATCGGGCTGAGTGTGGTCCACTGGACCACCAGGGATATAGGACGGGTTTTTTTTTGTACACGAATGCCTGAGATCGGGCTGCAGGGGGGGTCGGTCCCCGACGGCTGCTGCCTGGCAGGGTGCCAAGCGCAAGTCCTCGGAGATCGGTGCACCTGCATGCTAATGGCATGCAAATGGGGCCATGATGAGATGCAAATGGCCCCCTGTGCACCTTGCATTAATTATGGCCCCATTTGCATGTCCCCTTTTAAATATCACAGGTGCTGTGCATGGCACAATGGCACTTGCACTAGCACATCTCCATGCTCCACTCTGGCCACTTGCACTGGTGCAGTGCCACTGCGCCATGCACAGTGGGGGTGGCCAGGGTGCAATATTCAAAGCTGCTGTGCCATAGCGCAGCTCAGTTGAATATCGCCCAGGCCACACCCCGGCACAACAAAGTTGAGCTGCACCCAGGCTTGCGCCACAGCCTGGTGCAGTTTGAATATCTGGGCCTGAGTCTGCACAGAACACATATTTAAGTTCAAAGCTATGCATATATGTGTTAGCATAGCCAGGTGCCATGCTACTTCCCATAGCTGTACCTTTTTTCTGTCCATAAAAATCTTTTTCAAATTTGAAATAATTATTGTTTAGAACAAAAGATGCTAACTCCATAAGCAACCTAGATTTAGGTCTTGATCCTTCTGGTCTCTTTTCCAAAGGTTCATAAAGTGCTTGCATCCCTTCCTGATGTGGAATCGAGGTGCATAAGTCTTTGACATCTATAGTTACTAAGATTGTATTTTCATTAATTTTATCCTCTATATTAATTTCTTGTGACAATTGCAATACATGAGTTATATCTTGTATGTATGCAGCTGTACCTTGAATGAGGCTCTGAATATGAAAATCAATAAATTTAGAAATTGGTTCTAATGTTGAGCCTATGCCTGAAACTATAGGCCTTCCTGGAGGGTTTATAGCATCCTTGTGAACTTTGGGTAAGGAATAAAAAAGTGGAGTCCTAGGGCTTTCACATAATAATAATTCTCTCTCCCAGGAATAAAGCCATTCCAATGTTTTGAATTCTTCCAATAACTCTTTAATTCTTTGTTGTATCATTGATACTGGATCTTCAGATAATTTTTGATAATTATCTTCCACATTCAACAATTGTAAACACATGTCCCTATATTTATTTATATCCATCAATACAATGGCACCTCCTGTGTCTGCAGGTTTCATAACCAATTCTGGATCCCTTTCTAATCTATCTAAAATCTGTCTTTGTTTTCTCATAAGGTTATAAAGTATTTTTGAGATATTTTCTTCCTTCACATAAAGTTCCTCTATTTCTTTTGAAATGCTGCTAATGTAAGTTTCCATAGCATTACTAATATTTACTTGGGGCATGTAATTAGATTTATCACCCAATGCTTGTGTCAATTGCTGTTGTGACAAATTACTTACTTCTGTATCTTGAAATTGTACTTGAAGTCTTATATTTCTAAAACATCTGTTAAGATCCACCAATAATTGAAAGTCATTGAGTTTATTGGTTATAGAATAAGAGAGCCCCAGACTCAAAACTTCATTTTCCTCATTTGATAAATCTTTTTTACTTAAGTTAAAAATTACATTCTCCCTCTGTTGCCCCTGTTGTACCCACTTTGTCCTCGCTCTGCGCTCCCTCCATCTCCTCCTCCTCCCTCCGTTGTGCTTTTGCCTCTTAAATCATAATGTTTGTGTGAATTTGGAATGGTTTGTCTCTCTGGTTGTTCTACATGTTAGGAACCTAGTTTCCATGGATCCTTCTCTTGCCTGTCAGTTTGCACCCTCCTTCCTAAAAAAGGGGTTCAGTTTCTAGGTTGAAAAATATTTCTGGTGTAACTGTCAGAACTGTCTGAACTATTTCCTTCCCCCCATTTGTCAAGTACCTGATCTTTTTATAAGTGTAGACCTTATTGTCTCTATAATCAATAGTATCATGATAAAAGTTTTTAAGCTTCATTTCTTTAATTTCTTTTTTATACTCCTGTAATTTCTGATTTATTTCTTCTAACAATCTATTAAGGTCCTCAGAGCTTAATTGTAGTTTCAATGATTCTTCCTGAGTGTGAATATCCTCCGCTAACTTACCCCAAGCTTTAATGATGGCCTCTATCAATGTATTCATAAAATCTACACTACATCTAGTATATATTCCATCCCATTTTTTGTCTAAATCTTCATCATATATTCATAAATTTGGTTCCACTGGATTCTTAGTCCTCGTGGTATTCTCTCGTATTCTAACTATTTTGCCAGAGTAAGACCATGCCATTCTAATCTAATGTCTTTTGATTTTTTATTTTCTAGTTTCCTTTTAATGTTTTTAATATAGTCAACCTCAGACATATTTAAGTCCCTTCCTCCTTTCATAGTAATTAATAATGCTTTTCTCTCCTCATCTGTATAACTGCTGAACATGAATGCAGGTTCTATATTTCCTCCTACTTCTGCAAATTGCGCCATTATAGACCAAAATGTTTAATCAAAAAACAGTCAAAAACCAATCCCACAATTAACACAAACTGAACAAATGTAATAAGCCTAAGGTATGCCTAAATATATAGTTGCAAAGTAACAAAGATCATACAAAAGGTCTGTAACTTTGTGATTTACTGGCACAGATTGGATTCTTTCTTATAATGTGTGGGGGAGTTTTTATTGTTGACTGTGATGGACAGTATTGCAACATTTTTATTGTAACAATATGACATCACTCTGTTATTCAACATTCTTGAACATGCCATAGCAATGGCATAAGAAAATGGAATATTAAAAATATTTTTTGTTTTGTGATGTAATTTGGTGAAGTAAGGTTATTCAATTTGGTATTATATAATCTTTGTCACCATGCAGTATAAAATATAATGTATGGTTTCTGGTTTTACAAATGTGCTGAAAAAAGCTTCTTGAGGGTTTCTTGTCATGTGAAAACATTTTGAGCTGAGCTCTTGAGGTTTACAATTATTTCATAGTAGCCTCTTGAAGTGTTTATAGTGTGGTTATTGACCAAACACCATGCATCATCTTTTATGTTGTTTGGATAGTGCAGTTTGGGAGTAATATGCAGAAGCATATAACTTATGTTGTGATGTTCAGCAGTCGCCAGGAAACGACAGCGTATATATGTGACTATGCTGCCATGCAAGCTGTATCATGCATGTAATGATGCAGGGGTGCAGATCATAAAAGAGGATAGAGGAGAAGAATTGAGAAACAGCTGAACATGCAGTTGTGAGATCCAATCACATAGGTCACTATTAAGCATTGAAAAGTGCTATTGCACAGTAATGCCCCCTTTTTCATAGTGTGAGTTAGATATGGCTTACTGTGTTTTTGTTTTGACATTGAGTGTTGTGATGGAAAGAAACAGACAAAACATGGTTATGTTACTGCAGTGATATCTTTTCAAGTACAGAGTTTTATAGTATCATACCAAAGGAGCTGAGAAATACTGCTGTGTGACTGACTATTTGTGTTACAACATTTCATTGATCATTACTACGTAACCATAAGATATGGTCAGTGTTGGTGATATTGATATACCTGCACACTTAGAGGTGTAGTTAGTCATGAGATCACAGGTTGAGTGCCTTTATCCTCTGGGTGTTAAGGTATCTCAGCACTACCTACACCCAGCCATGTCTTATTGCTTATATAAAATAGACCCATAGGGAACTTAGAAAAAAAAAGATCTTTCTAAAATGTTTCCAAGTCACAGAAAATGTAGTTTAATATTACTAAATAATATTACTAAATACTATAAAATAGTACGTGCACAGATGTTTTCACCCGTTAATCAATCATCTTTTCTCACACTCAATACATTGTGTGATTGCTTACCATGGAATGCAATAATTTAAAACTCTGCATTATTTCAGCAGTAGAAGGCCCCCCCATACACAGACACACACACACACATAGAGAATGGTAACATTATGCATGAATTCAAAATTTTTAAAAGTTAATCTGACATACAAACATAATAAGAACAATGAGTTACTTGATGCTGCAGTGTAATTTTACATTATTAAATGGACACAAAAATAATCTTGGCTACTAATTAGTGAAGAACAGTTACCACATGCTTTATTTTCCAAACACAACAGGTGAGTGGTGAGCAAAATACTTACAAAATTTACTGCTTTGCTTATCATGAAAAGGCAGTCCAGGGGGATGGTCATGGTGATGCAACATTTGTACTCTGTACCTGAAAGTACTTGCTATGTATCATATGACAACGTATCTAATGTCTGGTATTGCTCGACCTTGATGCAAATTCTTGTCATGCATTGTTCTTTATATGATAGCTCACCTTAAAGTGGTTCCCTGTTGTCATAATATGACATTTTATTAAAAACAGGACAATATAAACATTGATGTGTTCTGTGCCTGCCTATAGTGTGTTGTGATGTGCTTTCTTGGTGACCTGTGTTGTATGGTGACTGTATAAATCTTTTTAGCTTTGATCTTGGGGTTTATGGGTCATCCCACACCAGGGGTGTGTAAGAAAATTGCATAGCACACAGTTACATATTCATTATTGCCTATATTAGAAAATGGGTTATTAAAACTCTGCTATCTGATTGGTGGAGTGCAACCTCTACCTGGGCAGGTAGCAGGCAACAGAGACTAGCAAATAACTAGTCCCTGTGCCTGCCTGTCTTTCACCAAAATCATCGGGCATCAGAGTGTTGGTGTTTGAATTAGCTGCCATTTGTTTGGTGGTTTAGTGAGCAAGGGACACACCAAGTGATGCCCGGCCCCACACAGTGCCAGTTTCATTATAGTTCTGTGATTAACAAAAAAAAAAAAGAAAACTCAAAGTACTGTATTAAAATGAATATTTTAAAAACATGCCTGGTTGCAGAATGCTCGTATCTTCCATCCTTCATGAATACAGGTCTGAAAGCCGACTTTCTAGTTATGGTACTAAGATTGTAGCGTCATGTTTTTCTGACAGAGCCCAGCTCTCTGGCTATGGCTGGGTTATCTTATCAAAGACGGAGACCATTTATACAAATCCTTCTGGCAGTTTGGCACTTGTCAATATCACTACTGAAATTGTAGTGAGGAGAAAGTCCTTTTCACCGTCTGCATGGCTTCTACACAGTTCTCTTGCAGTGCCTGCCAGAGAAGGAAATAAAAACAATAGTAAACCTGAGCGGCTCATGGTATGCTCTCAAACCACAGCCCAAAGCTGGGAAGAAAAAAAATAAAAGAAAGAGCAATAAAAAGTCAAGTGAGAGAGAGGAGAGATGGTGAATATGCTGAAGTGAATGTCCCATGCTGCATTCTCTCTCTTTTGCTGTCAGCGTCCTGTGAAAGTACAGTACATTTAAGCATAAACTGAGGAGCAGATCATAGAATAAACAGCATGCTTGCTCCACATGTTTTTGTTTTAACTGAATAGTACTGTACCCATTAAAAAACAAAGGAATAACTGGTGTACATGAACTACATAAAAAATATATCTGTTTATCTCAAACTACATGTGGCATCATGGTTTCCATAGATATAAACTTCTAAAGCCAAATTTTGTTTTTCTAATTTTTTTTCTTTGTTTAAATTAACACTAATATGCTGTAAAGCTCTGACTTACTAATACAGTGTAGTTTTCTGTCTTCCTTTAGGAGCCAGTTGAATCAGGAATGTGTGTGTGTGGGGGGGGAGATTCATGCACTAAACAGAAAGGCTACTGCCAGTACCAGCATTGTGCAGTGCAGGGAATATTTAACACAGTCGGGACTTTTAATTGATTTATCTCATCTTGTTTTGCAGTTTTTAAAAACACTTTTTAAAGCATTTTATTTAACTCTACCCAAACCCATTTTCTAAGTACAATAATATCCTCCCAGGGTGGGCAGCATGGTCTATACTGGACATTCTAGGAGCTATAAGGCCCTGTGCCTGTGGCGTTGGGCCACATTACACCCCTGGGCAGTCCAGTATAGCCCCATACCACCCACCATACAGGGTATTATTGCTTACTTTACCTACCTACAATAATGAGAAAATATACTTCTTACCTTCTTGAACAGTCAACATTTTGGTCCACACAGCAGAGTGTTCAATTGAAAGAAATGATAAAGATTTGATTCACCACTTTACAAAACACAAAATGATATAGTTTTTGGGTTATTCAGTGGAGATTTGCCTCGCCATACAAAGTTAGTGTTTGTTATTTGGAAAAAGTGTTCTCTAATACAACCCCCCCCCCACAACCTTGGCTGTTGTACCCATTTGGTTATGCTGCATTGTAATATTCTGAGGTTATACTGATTGTACATTTTTGATAACCTAATTTACATAGATTTGTAGGTTCTTATACTACATGTGACTGTAGGCATATAGGTCTGATGGATGTAGAAACATAGATTTTGATGGCAGATAAGGACTGCTTGGCCCTCCCAGTCTACCCAGTTCCCAACCTACTGGATAAGCTGCAGATCCTAGTTAACCAACAGCCTACTTCCTACTACCCCCCACTAGAAGTGCTTTATGTCTGTCCTATGCATTCTTGAATCCCCCCACTGTGCAGTGTGATATGCAGTGGAGAAATGTAGTGTGTTCCTGTTACATTACTCTCTATCTTGTTGAGCTTTGACATAAGAGTAAGAGGTCAGTTGAGAAGACATTTGCTATTTAGAGATGTATATATTACCATGATATATGACTACTGCTATGCAGTTTCTTTTGTGATGCAGTGGTAATGTGTGCAAAAATGCTATGTACCCTATCTTGAGACAATAAATACTCTGATGGTGCCATAAACATTTTTTATGATACCCCCTATCTCCAATGGATGGTGAGTCACCACCATTTATTAATGAGGTATCCCTCGACTTTGATTACTGTGTATTCATAATCATCCATAAATTAAAAGTCTGTGGACTCTAAACTGTAATACAGTTATAATCATTTATGACCATGATGCTGTACCTCTGCCCCCCACCCCCCTTCCCTCCTTCTGGGCCTGTATAGGTGATGATACTGCCATGTATATTTAAGCCCATATGCCCTCTTCTGCTGGTATACTGATCATGCTACGCTATCAACTCCTACCTTAACAGAATTGTTTATTGATATTTATTTGTGTGATACCTTATCCAGGCAAAGTGAATGTCCAATAAAATATGATAATATCTCATACTTAGTGAAGTAATACTCATTAATCAATAGAATTACCTCTTCCCAATGTGTCATGCTATCTTAATACTTTGTTAGGGACATATGCTGTGTTTTGTTAAGGTAGTAGCCTGTAACCTCCAAGCCCCATAGCACACTCTAGCAGTTACTGTCCAGTAGTGAACTGCTGCTGCACTGCCTCTCTCTCTCCTGCCCCATAATGTATGGTAAAGATAATGATAACACAGTTTGACAGTCATGTTTGTGGACAGCACTGGCTTATCTACAGATTGAGTGTGCCACTGTATAGTGTGTAATCAGTATGTGTACATCATATAATGTCATACTAAAATAAACATGCTGCTCATGGCTGTTCACAGAAGTGGGAGAAGGGCTGTCTTGGATAGATTGTGACACATTGTTTTTGGAGCTGTTCCCTATAACTGATGTTTTCTATGTAACATCAACAATACTTAGATAGCATTCATAGTCAAACACATGGTCAGAAATTTAATGGGATTTCTGTAAAACACAAATGTCCTGTTGTTTTGGATTTACATTGTCTCGTATATACAAACAAAATTTGTGACTACCACAGTGGTGAGTGCCAAACTGTCCATATTAAGGGGTTGTCTGTGGGTCATATGCAACAACATTGTACTCTTTGTGGTACCTTTATGCAGTACCATTCTTAACGCATGCAGAATGTGTAGTGACGAACCCAGGAAAGGAACAGGAACTAAATCTTTGGCTGTTAAGACTAATAAAAGAGACAAGAAAGATATAAGGAAATCAGGTAATGAAACCATTAAAACCCCTTTTAAAAATAGGGATAACAAGACTAACAAAAATGGGTGTGTCTATACACAAGACCTCCAAATTACCACTTCAACACCGACTACACAGGGGTTAAACCCCAAATTTATAAACCCCAATACAGGAGCTATCATAAGGGATAGAAATCAAGAGCCACTTTAATCTGTTTACTCCCAACCCCCCTTGCAGTACCCCTATAATATTGGTAAAACTCCAGATGCACTTGGCACAATTCCTCCACCTTCACTCAAGAGGAGCCTAAATTTATCTCAACAAAATAACCAAGCAAAAATTACAGATTATTTTGTTTATAAAAAATGTTATTCAGAAATTACAACTTCAGAGACCCTGAAAGGTAGGGGTAGGCTAACAGAGTCCCTAGAGGGACCCTCTAGCCATACCTGCATTATGCAGGGTGATCCCACTCCTAATGGGGAGGGTATCTCAATTTTCCCATCTAGAATAGATCTTTTTAGTCCCTTAGACTTATCAGGTGGGTTGAACAGCTAAGGACCGGATAAAAGGGAGGGTATGGATGAGACTCTTGCTGGTTCTGCAGGAGAGGTTTTCAATAGAATGGATAAAGAAATTGAGAATATTCAGCTGGATCAGGACTTTCTCACCCAATGTCTGGACACCATTTCTAAATATACCATCAAAGTGCTGGCTCATACAGTTATGTCCAATACTGTGTTACTGGAAGCTTATAATAGTATCAAATCTGTTCTGAAAAAATTATCATCCCTTTGTCTTTAGATGTTTACTTTGCTTGATCATAGAATCACAGATGTGGCAAAGAAGTGTGATGACTCTAGAAACAGGCATAACTTTTCCTTTCCCACTTAATAATTCCAGATACTCCAAAAGAGAATGGGCAAGGTATGACCTATAAAACCAAAAAAAAATCAGAGAGGAGATTAAACCCCGGGGAAAAAACTTAAAAAAAAAAAGAAAGAAAAAATAATAATAAAATGGGTGTCAATGAAATAAAAGGTGAGAGGATCTTAAATACCGGGGAAACCAATGGGCTGCAACTCAGAGGAATTTCAATCCTGGATTAAGAGAAAAGAAATACCATATTATCCTCATGAGGTGGTTAAGGACGTGGAATTATTGAAGGATCAGACCACTGAAACTATTCTCACTAAATCAATTAGAGGAGAGTTAGTTCAAGCGAAACCCCCTCCTCCTGATTGCGTGCTTTCTCCATCTAGAGCACAACCATTTTTAATGCTAGAAGATTCACAGCCTACTGAATAGGGGGATAATACTCCATTTCACTTATTGTACATGGGACAGGAAGTCATGTTCAAATTGGATAATATGTTTCTCAAGTCCTATGAGACTAATAGATCATTGACAGACTTGGTAGCCCACCTATTAAGAGCTGAATTGGGTCTACCTTCAGTAGCAAGTTCTATTCATTTTGTGTTTAGAGATTGATTAAATCCTATTCATCCAGTTTATTTTATGTTACCCAACATGGAAACTGGTAAATTAGTTTGGCAAAAACAAGGAATGATAAATTCACTGGGTCTGTTAATTTCATCACCTGTTACAGGGGCTACTATTTTGAAACATACTTATAAAGGGGTCAAACTTGGTAAGACTCTTTCACATCACATGTTTGCTTCTACTTTAGCCCAACTTAATTGGGATTTTGGGGCAACACCTTCATCATATATGTTGTCTATTTTTGGAATAGACCCCTTTCAAGGGGGGAAACCTGTAGTAATTTAGCTTCCCATGTTAGGGTGATTTTATCTGCTATTACTGAAACACAGACTCATACAGATGAATTAATTGATGTAGAAAGAATCTTTGAAGGGACTTGGGGAACTCAGAGAAAGTGTTATATTTGCTCAGGTGAATTGTTTTCCCTACTTTTGAAAAGGAGTTATATGCTGGATGAGCTACATATCTGACTGGTTTCAATGAATGATTGGAAATCCCAGGATGTGGCCCATCATAGGGCCACATGACTATATACATCTCTTAGTTCAGAGGGTGACTCATTCAGGTAACCCCTTTTAGGCCAGCACCTGAGACAGGCTGTAATATTCTTAATTGGAATATTGCTGGCCTATGTAATACATTTGTAGATCCTCAATGGGTCAGTTTTGTTTCCACCTTTGAGATTATTACTCTTCAGGAAACATGGATGATAGTGCAACCATATTTGAATGGGTTTGACTCTTATGATGCCCCAGCACTCAAAGCAAAAACTTATGGGAGAAATAAGGGTGGTTTAGTTACTATGATTAGGATTAGGGAGGGTCTAAGGGTAATTACTCATTGTTCCCCAACTCCTGAGATTCTTATTTTATTACTTGTTTGGAAGAAGATTACAGTATTGATTGAGAATGTATATATCCCCCAAGTTTCCACACTAATCCATCATATGACATTTGGATGAAACTAAACACAGAAATAGATACCATGGTACAGCTACATATGGCTGACACCATAATTGTAGTAGGAGATTTTAACTCCAGAATAGTGGATTATGATAATTTACCACTGCTACACGAACAATTTTATCTTTGGGACCGTGACCCTAGAAATCCTGTAGATAAGTGCTCAATGAAGCAGGGAGGTGCTTTTAAAACGTTATCACAAATAATAACTTTTTAATTTTGAACAGAAGATTAGATGGAGACTGTGAGGGTTTGTGCACTTTCTTTTCTCCTATGGGAAAAGCACAGGACCTCATTGTGAATGAGCTTGCTCAATGGAGTTTTCCTGCAATAAACTTGAACTTGCAATAAACTTGAACTTGAACTTGAATACTGTGTTCCCCTCATAGTTATAATCAGTTTAAAAGATTAGAGGTGGTCATGCACCCCTAAAGTGATCATGCAGCCATTTTACTTTCTTTTCTGAATCAGAAACATAAATCAGATGTTACAAATATTATCTTGGCAATGATGTCAAGCTAAGACTTAATGTAAATTTGAAAACTATGGATAAAGTATCAGGCCTAATTTATTCTCCCAGTTTTATGTCCCTTTTCTCTCAGGTAGTTAATGAACCTAACCCTAGACAAATCGATCATCAATTGAATATATGCTGTCAACAAATAAACAAAAAGATTTATTTTAAAAACACCATTGAGCACAAACCAATGACCTGGTTTGATGCTCAATGCATAAGGGAATAATAACCTTTGGAAGATTTATTAGACAAATCAAAAACATCACCAACTAAGAATGGGTTGTTAAAATTAAACAAAGTTCATAGAGAATACAAAACATTTCTCCGACAAAAAAAAAAAAACATTCACATCTAAACAATGGGAGATCATGTATCAGGCCATAAATTCAAATGATATTAAACTTTTTTGGACATTAATTGCAAAAGGATCTAAAGTTCAAGGATCTTCTTTGCCAGTATATATTCAAAGAGAGATCTGGATCTCTTATTATAAAGCATTACTTAATAAAGATTCAGATTTACGTGATGATATGTTGTTTAATTTACAAATCAAAAGTGATGATTATGATCCATTAGTTTTCACAGTTTCAGATGTAGAAAAAGCTATAGTCAAATTACCAAACAACAAAACCCCTGGACCTGGTCTAATTCCTGATGAAGTATATAAAGCACATTTAAATTACTGGGTAATTGTTTTCAAACATTTCTTTAACAGTTCTTTAAAAGAGAGATTTCTTCTGTCTTCATGGACAAAAAACATAATTGTTCCAATTCATAAGAAGGGACATTATCACGTTCTTTCTAATTACAGTCCAATTATTTTAATAGATATTACTGGTAAAATCTTTGTGAAGATACTCTCACAAAAACTTCAAACTTTAACAGAAATGATCTCTCCTTTATCTATTTTCCAAGCAGGGTTCCATCATGGTTTCTTGACAACAGATAACATCTTTATCTTGTCTCACCTTGTAGAAAAATATAAATTATTCTGGAAAATGAAGCTATATGTGCTTTTTATTGACTTAACAGCAGCCTTTGCTTCGGTGAGAAGATCGAAACTTTGGGAAATACTGATTTTTAGAGGTCTCCCTCGTAATCATTTGATTCAAATTTATTTGTTACATAGACATACTTCACCTGCTGTTAGATATGATAATTGTGGTAATATCACAGAGTATTTTTGAACTTCGGCAAGAGTTAAACAATGGTATTTACTTGCACCTCTCTTGTTTAGTCTCTATATTGACTCTCTTCTGTCTTTTAACAAGGCAGTTATTTTAGACTCTCCTAAAGTTAACAATTTACCAATTCATGCGCTCGCTTATGCAGATGACCTGGTATTATTAGCATTATCCCAACAAGGTCTCCACAGCCTTGATCTCTGTCACATCAAGCATCAGAACTGCCATGGACCAGGGCAAACTCTCTGGAGCTGTATTTATCGACCTGTCCATGCCATTATAAATGAGCCACGAGTTGCGCCAACAGTTGTAGTCACTCGGCCTTCCCCCACTGCTATGAAATGGATTACGGGCTCCCTACATGGTAGAGTGCAGCAGACTTGCTTCAATAAAGTCCTGTCCAAACCCCTACTGGTGACATCAGATGTCTTCCAGGGCTTGGTACTGGGCTCCCTCCTCTTCTCCCTGTTTATTAATCAACTACCAAAGGTGACAACTAATTGCAGTGCCACTCTATACACAGATGACCTGGTGATATCGGCCCACTCCAGAGACACCACTACTCTTACCCAGTGCATGTCTGATAACTTTAACAAGGTCCTGACCTGGGTTACTGATCTCAAGCTGGTCTTGAATCTGAAAAAAAACCCAGGCCATGCTATTTGGCTCAGTTGCCAAAATCAAAGCCTCGACATCCCTGCAGAGCATAATCAGTCTGGATGGATCCTCCCTTACAGTGGTGAACTCAGTCAAGTACTTAGGGATCACACTAGACCCTCAACTTGGCATGGGGAGTCACATTGTTAACATCTGCAGGGCAATGAACTGTAAGCTGGGCCTGGCCTACAGGGCCAAGTACAACCTCACACCTGTGGCCAGACTTGCCCTTGCAAGAGGTCTACTCCTTCCCTCCCTTAGCTATGGTCTGCACTTATTTGCTCACTCCACTAAGACTCACCTTACTCAGTGGCACACGGCATACAGTAACATCTGTCATTTTGCCCTGGCTGCTCCCCACCTTACTCATCACTGTGAGCTTTACAATAAACTCTGTTGGCTCTCTCCAGCCAGATACCTGGACTTTGGGGTAGGTTGCCTCATGGTCAAGGTGATTAGAACTGGTACCCACCTGGGGCTGGCCAAGCTTCTACCATCAGCTGACATTTCTCCCTACTCCCTTAGGTCCCAGGTCCTGGGGATGCTCAAAGTTCCTGCCACCAGAACTCTCATGGGAGACAGGGACTTTTTTGTGTGTGCGCCCAAACTTTGGAACTCCCTCCCAGAGTATGTTCACTCAGCCCTCTCCCATCAGTGTTTTCGAAAATCCCTGTAGGGCTTCTTGAAACAAGCCTCAGCGTGTGACTGCCCCCAACCTCCCTAGAGCAATCGTCACCTGAAAACCTGACCCAAGCTGCCTCTTACAGGTGCTGCCTGGAACATACTGCTGTTCACCCCATTCCATCACCTGACTAGGGTATAACTGTCATCTTTGCATACCCAGGTCATGCCTTAATTTATAAGTTTATTATGTGTTTATTGACTTGTCTTAATTTGTAACATAATGATTATAAATTGTATTATGACTTTGTACTTCCTTGTATAACGTTGCCCTCTGAACTCTTATATGTTGTTTATGCTGTCATGATGTACTTGCATTTTGTCTCTGTACCATTATGTTGTATTCTCCTGGGTGGTTCCTGAAAATAGGCATAATACTTGTCTAGTGTACTTACCCAGTAAACAAAAGCTAAATAAATAAAAATAACATTTTTCAATTAATACACAAATGTGAACAATTGGATTTAACTATGAATCTTAAAAAGACTAAAATTATGGTATTTAGCTCACAGACAGCAAACAAATCAACTCCCAGACTCTATCTAAATAATGACTTCATAGATGTTGTCACCTCATATATATACTTAAGTGTAAGTTTCACTTCCAATGGTCAACACACTGGAAGGATCACGTGGTGAAGGCAAAGTTAATATCTAAAGCTCTATTACGTTTTAATTTCAAATATGGTGGCTAGACGGTCATACCTGCTTTAGTTGCAGGAGAAGCAAAAATTAACCCAATTCTTCTATATGGGGCAGAAGTCTGGGGTGCATATAATTCCCATTCCTTAAAAGGCCCACTCTCTATGTTTTATAAATCTTCACTATAGGTACTATTGGCCATATCAAATTCTGTTGTAAGGACTGAACTGGGGAGAGTTGCTATCTTTATATTAGCTGACTTACGTATGGTGGGATATTGGTTAAAAATCATTAACAATCAGACTAATCCCTTGCCTTTACTCGGTCTGAGAGAGAAGATTTTGTGGCCTGAGCAAAATTTTGCATTGTCTTGGTTAAAAGCCCTTAAAGATATTTTAGCTAGCATAGTGATGGAACATCTCTGGTTGAACTTCGCAAGACGTATTGTAATCTCACTGTTGTTTAATGGGATTATTAAAACTAAACTAATTACTTTTTCTCAAGTGAGGCAAATGGAACAGGTTAGGAAGCAACATCAGGCTATTTGGTTGGGAACTAATAAAATTGACTCTTTCATAGAGAACTATTTAACCCTCCCATTTACCCCTTTATATAGGAAACTTATTACCTAGGCACGGATGGGAATTATTTGCTCCAGATATCCATATTTTAATAGAACCTCCATTGACAGGTTGTATCCTGAAACCTGTAGATGTAATAAGGGCTTTATCAAAGACATTTATCATATCATGGTGCAATTCCTCTTATGTAAGTTTCCTCGAAATCTGATATTGAATAGTTTTCTCTTAAGATATGCAACTGTGGATTATGAGCCATTGTTTATTCTTCTTCACCCTTTTACAGTAGAAGATGCAGAAATGGCTGCACAATTTTTTTGTGAGGTGATAAAGTTAAAAAGAAAACCTTTTCCTCCTTCTACACATTAAAATGATTCCCTCTATGGTATACCTCCTGATATGTGCTTTTACTTTGCATTAAGATTTAGACTAGAGTCATATAATTACTTGTGGAAAAGAATTTTATAACTGCGCTAAATTCAAGTCTTTACTCTCTTCTCTCTACTTTTTAATAGTTTGTATTTTGTAAGTTGTAATGTCCATTGTATGTACTATGGATGAACAATAAACTCAAATTGAATTGAATTGATGATTGGGTATAGAGCAAATGATACAGATATATGTCCAATTTGCTGGATGCCTGGGTCCCCGCAGTCTATCATTTCTGCCCACGGTGCATCATGTTTGCAGCTGGTGTGCAGTGTGGTTACTGAATCAGAGAGGGCACGTGACCTGCTCCCTGCAACCCCTCCTCCATTGGTGAGAGGTGTGCCCTGATCCTATTGATGTGTCTAGCTGAGTTCTGTGTATGGCCACTGTCACCACTGTGCCCGGTGACTGCAGTGTGTGTAGAGAGGTCAGGTGCATATCGTGACTACAACTTTCGGGACTTGGCATAGCTAGTGTATCACATTGCACTGAGCAATGCACATTTCTGCGTCCCAAAGAGTGCCACCCCCCCATCTCTCATACACTACTGTTGCCTGCTACACCCATATGTAGAGGTCTGTGATCGACTGTGGATGCAAGCAGGGAAGGGGTACAGACTGTGTCCTGGGCACAGAATGTGACAGAGTTATGTGAAGCATATAGTCTGTATATTTGTAGATATGGAACAGTGTGTGGATAGGAAACAAAATGTGTTTTAAAATCTCAGAATATATTCTTTAAATATCTGACCACGTATATGGCTGGCACAGTAAAAATGTGCCACATTTCAGTTTGCTAAGGAAAATAACCTTAGAAGTACAGTTAAAAAAAAACATACAAGAAAAAATGTTGAGTATTTAAGAAAATAATGCATGGTTTGATATTATGGTACTTACGTTGCTCAACTGGAGACCTCCCATGGCCTGCATCATCTTCTTGATGGGATGGACCAGGTGGGGCTCCTCAGATGGTCTGCTTCGGCCCTCAGCCACTGTTGGGGAAGATGTCTGGACCAAAGAGGACTCAACTATTATCAGATTTCCACTCTCACCCTCTGTGGCCTGTTATGTACCACCAACAGCACCCTCCAGCTGATCTTCCTCCTCTGAAAAATTGAAAATAGTGCAAATCTTATGAGAAATGAGTTTGTTTTGACATAGATACAAATTACTACAGATATGGGGGCCTATGTGGCACCTCTGATATTCTATTCCCTGTGATATCTTTGCTATTCTTTAAAACATTATATGTTGCAACTGTTTCTGTTCCAGTTAAGGCACAAGTTTTTTTCCCAATATGTGGCACACATCAGTGATCTTGTTGTTTGTTGTGGACACTGGTGCCGAATGATTAACATAGGACTAAAACATTGACATGTCTCCCCTAGACACACTATATAAATGAGAAAGGAATCAGAAAAGTGCTATATACAGTCATTAAACCAGTTAGTGATACAATGGGCTGAGAAATACTGGCTTGTGATTAGCTGGCCGGTACAATTTACAACATGTAAATCCTGCCATCACCCCACGGTAGAAGTGTAGCCAATCACCTACCAAACATCAAAGCTTCCGGCTGCCATGTTGTTTTCTCCTGGTATCCGAAACACATGGAAACTAAACAAAAAAATAAATAAATAAACAAAACTTCTCTCTCCTACGTGTACAGTATAATCTCAGTATACTCTGACAGTTGGTAGGTGATGCCAGGATTTATCCATGTGTGGTGAGTTTTGCTCACTCTTCCAGCAGCTGAGTGAGTAAACTACCACATCAGGCTTTGGTAAATCCTGCCGTTACCCACACCTTGTCATGGAATATTACTTAAACAGTTATCACATTATAATAATGTAACTTTATTCTTATTGTCTGAAAGTGTTTTTTGATACTAGTTTGATAATGGTTTTGTAAATTAGAGATAACTGCTGGTCATTCTGGTTGGACTGTCCCAATGATAGACTTGTGCATTTACAAGATGTATAGTATTCAAGGTTGCAGTGCACAGACCCAGGCATGAAAATGGGGCCATTACATATGGATGACACAATGTGTCCTTTTACATTTTATTATGGACCCATTAGCACTATGTTTGCCCGGATGTGTCCCTTGTGTGTGTGTGTCTCCATTCTGTTGATCCAAGTATCAAAGTGATGTGAACTGTACATTATTCTTGCTTGGCATACTAAATGAAGTACATATTTTTGTTTCAGTGCAAACAAGATATTCTTGTATTACAGCATATGTTGTGTTTTGCAATGTTTTATTCTTTGTAGCTGCATTTGACATTGTTTCATAATTATTATATGCTCCTGCTATACATATATATAAATATGAAGGCTTGACTGTTCTTTTATAATATGACTGTGGTAGTTGTGAAAAATAATTTGATACAAAAAAAATATATCAGTTTGTGAAATGAGTAACAGTAAGATATGAAAAATATTACACTGTCACGTTTCTCACAATGCATATATTTTAAGTTACTGCTATTGCAGTGCAATACTGAGCGAATCAGACAGCAATGGTCACAGTATTGATGGGATCTCAATGTCAAGTGCAGCACTGATACATTTAGTTTAAAAACAAAGAAAAGGAGCAACATTTTATAATACACAGGCCCAGATATTCAGAAGGGTTGCGCATGGTGCAACACAGTTGCACCATGCACAACCCACTGATGCACCCCGGTGAGATATTCAAACAGGGATTGTGCCTGGCACAAATCCCGATGTGCCAGAGTGCAACAGTAATGTATGCGGCGCAGGTGGGGGGCTGTTCCCATGTATACTCTGCACATCCTGATATTCAGCCTGGGGTATGCTGAGCCCATGCATGTGCAACCCTATTTGCGCCTGCACAGCTGAGCAAAAAAAAGGAACATCAGCTGGTCACCATTAGGTGAGGTGCCATATTGCAGAGCGCAACATGGCAGCTGCCACCTGTGGGTGACCACCCGAGCTCCGGCTGCACCTTCATGGTGGTGTCCCCCCCATGCCCGATCATAGGCGTAAGTTCAAAAATAAGGTCCAATATCCCTGGTGGTCCAGTGGACCGCTTGCAGCCTGATCGTGGGCATAGGTAAAATTAAAAGTATTCCCATATCCCTGGTGGTCCAGTGGACTGCTCGCAGCCCGATCATGGGCATAAGTAAAATTAAATGTATTCCTATATCCCTGGTGGTCCAGTGGACCGCTCGCAGCCCGATCACAGGCTGAAGTTGCAAAATAAATGAGGTCCATTATTCCTGGTGGTCCAGTGGACCACTCGCAGCCCGATCGAGGGTTGAAATATGTAAAATAACATCCAATATCCCTGGTGGTCTGGTGGTATCCCCCCCACCTGCCTACTGAGCCCCACTGACCCACTCCCCCAGTCAGCGGCGGGCAGCAGCACCCCACCCACCTGCTGCCCTGCTGCCCACCGACTGACACCGTAGGTAGGGCTGTACACCCATTGATCCACAGCATGAGCCAATTTTCGAGCAGCCCATACCGTACTACACAGTCCAGATATGTGAATGGATCCAGTCCCCCACCTGTATGCAAATGGGGCAATACTGACATGCAAATCTTCCAGCTGGCTGCGACTGAACCCTAACAAGACTGAGGTATTAGTATTGGAGTCGAACAGAGTTCGTGATGGGATGGCCTCTGACTCTGTGACTGGCATTGTGCTAGGAGCTGTGTCATTGATGGCCTCCCCATGGGTGCGTAATCTTGGTGTGATCTTTGACAGGAATTTGTCCATGGAGGCTCAGATATCCTCTGTGGTTCATTCCTGTTTTTCTCATCTGAGAAATATCACCAGGATTAAGCCCCTTGTTCCGACTCTGGACCTCCCTACTTTGGTACATGCTTAGTCACTTCTAGGCTTGATCACTGTAATGCCTCTATCTCGGGGTCTCTGAACTCTCTTCGCAGACTGCAGCTAGTGAAAATGCTGCTGCCCGGTTTTGACTGGACAAAGTAAGTTCAGTCATAT
Source organism: Neoceratodus forsteri (assembly GCA_016271365.2). Lineage (NCBI taxonomy): Eukaryota > Metazoa > Chordata > Ceratodontiformes > Ceratodontidae > Neoceratodus > Neoceratodus forsteri. The sequence goes on from CM028133.1 coordinate 529,760,995, forward strand.
TACTCCGTATTGTATGAATTGCACTGGCTGCGGTCAGGTGAGAGTATTGTTCAAGGTGGGTTTTCTCACCTATAAGACCCTACATGGACAGGGCCCTGGTTACCTTTCTGATCTCCTGGTACCATCCACCTCTATTGGTGATCTTCGCTCCTCTAATAGTGCCTCCTCAAAGTCCCGAGTGAGATTGAAATCAGCTGGGGACTGATCGTTTGGAGTTGCTGCTCCAGTTTCTGGAACTTCCAGCTGCCGTTGGAAGTGAGAGGCCCCTACTATAGAGGCTTTTAAGAGCCAGATCTGAAGACCTTTTTTATTTATGCAGGCTTTTGGAAATTGAATTTTATGTATGTTATTTTAAGGAATGTATATGGTATGACACACTGTATAGTTTTAGTGCGGCGCCCAGAGCCTTTGGGATTGGGCGTCTTTTTAAATAAAATTGACATTGACATTGACATTGACAAATGGCCCCATTTGCACCTTGCATACATTATGGCTCCATTTGCATGTGCACTTTTGAATATCATGGTTGTTGCGCATAGTGCAATGGAACATGCGCTGGTGCATCCCCCACTCCACTCTGGCCACTTGCGCTGGCGCAGTGCCACTGCGCCATGCATGCTGCAGGTGGCCAGGGTGTGTTACACGGCTGAGAATATTGTGTTGTTCTGGCATGCTAGTATGATCACAACCCCTGTGTGACATAAGACAGTCCTTCCATGTAGATAACAATTTACTTTTATTAAAAAAAGGGTGTCACAAATGCTGTTTGTCTGATCAGCTGTTATGATTCCAACTGCCTTACGTTGATCCCTATTACAGTGTCATGCACAGCATGGTAATCATGACACATGGATTCTTCTCTTAAGCATTCCATCCTCTAGCACTGCTGAGTAAGTGGAATGCTGCATTTTGAATTTGATACAGCATTCTTAAAGTGTTGGCAGAAGAACAACTTTCATTTATGATCTCTCTGTAGATGACTAAAATATTCAAATGGTATACTTTTAACACTTAAAAAAAATATTTAATAATAGCAATAAGACACTCCCAGGACTGTGCCTCATGCCACATTACACCCCTGGGGGTAATTAATAGACTGTTAATCTAACCGCTGGTCATGTCTCATTGTTTAATTGACTATGCATACCTACCTGGTCAAATTACTGTGAAAATATATATATATATATATATATATATATTATTTTTTAAAAACTAACAATTGTACATTCTCAAAAGATGAATGAGTGGAAGTTTAAACAAGAAACAACTATACTCAAGTTACACACAGCTTCCTGTTCATCAACATAATGTAGCTGTATGTGATGTCATTACTTTAATCATAAAAGTAATGATAATAATAATATTTTATCGATTCCTGAAGCAGGCACTGTCTCACTACACCGTATTGCATTGCATGAACACTGGCAATGTGCTGTTAATTTCTAATACTTTTTAAAATGTTATCATAGATAGTCAATTTTTAACTTCTGCTGATGTAGTATTAATCATAGTAAGAAATATACACATGTCCATGGTGACGGTCACCAAACTCTGGTTTCCCTGTCGCCTCCCACATGTGGTATGCCACCTCGTACCAGTCTCTGTTCCTCCTGTGGACTTCCCAACAGCCTTGCTCTTGTAAAAGGTCTGCTGGATCAGCTTCCACTTCCTCTGGCACTAGTTGGGTGTTCTCTCAATGCCTTGCTCCCCCAAGGCATGACCAACCTTTGAAAGAAAAAAGAATAGAAGTATTTGTTTACCTTTATATGGAAATTACTTTGGCTTTCCAACACTGACCTGCTGACTGCAAGTCATTTATTTAAGTAAAATTACAATTAATTTTTTCCCGGCAGAAAGTATGCCATTATAATATCTAGTTAAGAATATTGCTTTGGAAACAACGGAAGTTGAGCATATTAGCATTAGTGTGAAAAAAATGCTAATCATTTTCACACACACAGCATATTTTTTTATCTATGACACTTGTTACTAAAAACATTACCCACAAAGCAGAATGTACTATGGAAGAAACTCTTTTCTTATCGGTTCATAAAATCATAGACCTAGAGTGTCAATATACAAATGCTTGCTTCAGCTTTTTCTGAAGTTTGAATATTTTGCTACTGCTAAACAGCTATTAAGATCTTTCCTGCATAGAACGTTTACTGTACAGATAATATATTTGTTTTTTTACCTTTGCCCAAGTGTGGCCAGGGTGAGGTTGGTCTCCCTCATCACTATAGCTGGATTGAAATGTCTCTCAGCAGCTTAGACAAGAGCCAGCACATCATTGTCAGTCCAGTTCCTGGGCATCTTGTAAATGTTTTGATGATGTGTGAGATGGATGAAGAGAAAGGTGACATCATTAATATCACCTTTTTAAAACTGGATGGAAGAGCCACCTAATATAGCTCTTGAAGACCTTGACATTAACAATTCTTGTACTCTACAACAACTAGAAGCAATAATTTAGTGTGGGGGGAGTGAACATATAAGCCTATCTAGCAGCAACCACAGAGATAAATTTTACTCTGGGATTTAGTATGGTAGTAGTATAGGACTGCCCCTCACACACACCACTTCCCCTCCAGCCCCCCCCCCCATGCATTACATATGACACACTGTATACTAATATAACAATATATCTCAAGTGAACACCTTGAGTTTTACTATTACTCTACACAGCAACAGTTGCACAGAGACAGCAACTCTGGGAGCTTGAATAAATGTACTCTACCAAAGCACTTTCCTGTCTAGAAAAGAAACTGTGTATTGTTAACTAACAGGCATACTTCAACTTAACAGTTATGTATTAACATGTAACCTCCCTAACAGCTATCTTTGACACACTTTATGTCTGGTATGTCACATGATATAGGTACCACACATCACTCTCTCACCCCTGCCCCCCCCACCACTGCAGTACCTCCTGCCCTCAGCACAAACGATGCACTGGATTCTGACATTGCTTTATGCCAAAACTGGAGAGGTTGACTTTTAAGCTTGACATACACAGCAAGTGTGCAGAGAATGTCAATCTGGGAGCTCGAATGGATGTACTCTGTCAATGTCCTTCCCTGCCCAAAAAGCAACCAGTGTATTGGTAAGTGACAGAATCCAAATGTACAGTTTGCCATATCTGTATGGCTACCCTAACACAAAACATAGACATACTTAATGTATTAGATGTTGCATGGTTACACCATGGCACAATCCACCCCCCTCCTCCTGCCATGAGGTAGTGAATTCCAAGGTTATAGTATTTTTCATGTTAATGCCCTAATATGTCTGGTTAATCTTACTGACAATCAGACAAAATATTTTCCTGTTGCTATGTGCACAAACGTACAGTGGCAGTGTGGCACCATGCACATAAATCAAGCTGTGTATTCTACAGTGATACAACCAGTCGAAGTGAGTACTTTTCCATTAGTGTGCAACATGTTTGGCAGGAAGCAAACATTCAATTCTAGTATGTGACATTGAATGGTACTGCCATAGCACTACCCCACCAGAGAAAAAACATAAGGCACTGTGTGCTGAGGTCACACAATTTCTTTAATGACAAATTAACGGTCACAATTAATGTCTCTGACAGCCACTACAGAGAAGACACAAGTATTTGGGGTTGTACAAATTTACCCTGATAATGCTGCACTCTGCTCAAATTGCAAGTGGTGTATTCTAAATTTACAACTGCAGCCCAAGTGAACACCCTTTCTTTCTCATAGAAGCTCCCTGGCTGAAATCACAGACATTATTGAACTCTGGGATGTTGTACGGAACTAATGAAATACTGCCCCCCCCCCATCACCTGCGGAGATGACGCAGTGACTGATAAGTACAAGCTATGTCTAAAATAAATACTTTTACTTTTCCAATTCACCTTCCTGACAAGTGAGCAGAAGATGCAACTCTGAGCAGTAGCAAAAAATGTACTACACCAATTCCCTTTGCAACTATAACTGCAACACGTGTGTTCTAAAGACAGAGACAGGGCCCAAGATAACACTTTTCAGTCCAATATAAACAGCAGGAGAGAAAATATGGACATGATTAACCTCTAAGATGCTGCATAGTCACAATTTGGCAACACAACCCTACCCCCAACCTCCCCACACATCCCACTCAGACATGAGGAACTGTATAAGGTTACAGCATGTCCCAAATGGATAAATCAACACTGATGTTTGATGTCTTCAACAGTAACTAGACAATGGATTCAAGTGTGTAACATTACACAAATCTACTCTGATGCTATACTTTTACCACATGAACTGTAACTTAGAACCACATGCTAGCTGAACACTTTATGCTTTATGGTAAGCCTGTTTGGCGATAAGTAGTTTCAAGCAACTTTTAACTTTAGAACTTTGCACAGATCATGTTATGAGCTGCCATGTCCTCAGCAAAAGTCTGACAGTGTAACTCTACAGTAACAGCTGCAGCACAACTAAACACATTACTATTTAACATGCAACCACAGTGACAGCAGCAGACAGGCCATTCTATCACAAAAAAATATTGTCTTTCAGAGTGTGTATTGTGTACGTGTAGCTAGTCTATTTTTTGACCAAATTTTTGTAGCTTTTAAAAGAGCCATTTGGGTTTCATGCAGGGTGGGTGCTGTGGACATATAGAGGTACACATTCAGAGGAGTGCAAGAATGCCATCTTGGAGGTCCACAAGGAAAACAGTATTGCTGGCATTTGAGAGATGCACACCATCTTTTAGATATAACCAATTTTTAAAAATGTTGCATTTGGGTGTGATGTATAGTGTGCATTCCCATAACGCGAAGGAATCCAGATATTTGTATGTTGACCTCACAACGTGATCTTTTGAGTCCAGGACGGTATTCCTCACCTCTCCAGCTTATCCACTCTGTAATGTCTAAATACAAAATCTTATAGGCAGGTAACATCTCCATTAGAATCTACAAGTCTGATTGAGCAGTCTCAATTAAATCTACTGCCCTTTTGTTGTCCAAATCATTACCTCTGAGATGATTGAGGAGTATGTATGGTGCAGGGTGTGTCTTCAGTAGCCAGCACATAGCATGAGCTGCTCATATCTCATGCCACCCTTGCCAAACCGCAAGACATTGCAATTTGGTAGCTGCAAGTTATCGCCCAAATAACTTGTACTAGCAAATGCAGCTGCCTTTTGGACCAGACTGCTCCCCACAATGGAAGAACAGGGTCAGGAGCTTTCTGCCGTTCTGAATCAAAAGCAAGATCCTGGTGAAGACAGCAATCTCAGAAATGTGTTTCTCTCTGAACAGACAACCCTCAACCAAGTGAATGGTATTTGCATGGCATGAAGCTGTGAGAGTCAAAAATAGCTGACTGATGTAGCAACAGATAGATAGCTACATGATTGGTTTCTTTCTATATCTGATGTCCAATCAGGAAAATAAATGTTGTTGTATCTACTGAACTGTTTGCTATTGGCCTTTTGTTTATAAAACATTCTTTTTATTTTGGTGGAATAAGGTACATGCTTGATTGGCTACATGCTGTTGCATGGTAATATGAGAAAATTCTATTGGCCACTGTCACTCTCCATAATATGTGACAGAGTCTCATTTCCCTCCCTTTTTGAACTGTCATTCTGTGAGGAAAGAACCCCTTCTAGCTATTCTTATAGAATGCTATTTTTACTCTATTGAAAACTTTTGAAAAACATTAGTATGGAAAGGTAGTCTATGAGAGTCTGTCTGTCAGACATAAGTACTTAATTTGTTGATATTAAACATTAAGAGAGAGAAATAAAATAGTTGAAGTTGCAGACTGACTGAGCTGTTTAGCTGCTGATCTATGATCACTTGTGTTTGGCTTTAATGTTTAACAGTTTGAAAATGAAGGGCACTGCACATTTATAAAATACATCATTTTGAAGTGTGGGTAATCCACTTTTTATATATGCTGGTTTTAATTAGAATTAGCTGTGAGAAATATATTTAAAAAATACAGCTGCTTGTGCTGTACTACTATGGGGGGGAAAACAAAGCAGGCAACTACAGTTTATCAGGGCTAATTTATTAACACTGATTACTTCAGAATATTGCACAGTATAATCCTGCAAAAAAGGCATATGAGAGAGTACAACAAAAGATTTTGATATTTGGCATCTAAATTCATCACAGAATAAGATGCTTAGCAAGTGATGTGTTCTATGGTTTCTGTATGAAAGTAAAAAAGTGTGTCACAGTGGAAGCATTTAACATAGAAACATAGAAGTTGTAGGCTGATAAGGACCTCTAGGCCCATCCAGTCTGCCCATAGGCCCTACACATTGTATGTGGCCACTGATCCTATGTGATCAATGGTTTGTCATCACTCCCCCCCCAGGCTTCCCTTGTGCCTATCCCAAGTATGCGTATACCCCTCCACTGTGCTTGCCCCCACTACATCCTGTGGCAGACTATTCCATGTGTCGACTACCCTTTCTGTGTAGAAAAATGTCCTCACATTACCTCTTAATCTACCCCCCTCCAATTTCATATTATGCCCCCTTGTTCTAGTACTTTTTCTACATTAGAAAAACTCTCCTGCCCACACCTTGTTTATGCCCTTAAGGTACTTCAAAGTTTCAATCATGTCCCCCCGCTGTCTCCTTTCCTTCAGTGAGTACATATTGAGGTCCCTTAGTCTAACATACTAATATACTATTTGCCAGCAGATTAGGCCTTATGGTCCATCGAGTCTGCTCGAACCTCAGATCCCTAGTTGGGTGCCGAGGCCCCCCCTTGTGTTCCAGAAACCCCTATCATCCATTCCTACCCCCCGGGCCAGGCCATCATCTGATACATCCACTTTCTGTGTCTGTCCCACCCTCTCTTGAAGCCCTCCACTGTGGATCTCTGAACCAGCTTACCAGGCAGTGCATTCCAAGGGTCCACCACCCTCTCAGTGAAAAACCTCCTCCTCTTTTCCCCCCTCACCCTTCCACCTTCCAACTTCAAACCATGCCCTCTGGTGATACCTCCCTGCTTCAGTCTAAAGATCCCCTCCATGTTTACCCTATTTATTCCCTTGAGGTACTTGAAGACCTCAATCATGTCCCCGTCTCTCCTCTCCTCCAATGAAAACAGGCAGAGCTCCTCAAGTCTGTCCTCATACATCAAATCCCCTAGCCCTCGTATCATCTTAGTTGCGCTCCTCTGTACTCTCTCCAGGAGCTGTATGTCCCTCTTCAAGTGTGGTCTCCAGTACTGTACACAGTACTCAAGGTGTGGTCTAACCAGTCCATTGTACAGCTGCAGAATCACTTCCTTGCTCCTAGGGTGATCCCCTTATGATGCATCCCAACATCCTGTTTGCCTTGCTAGCTGCTCTCCTGCACTGCTCAGAGTTATTCATACATGCATCCACCATGACCCCTAGGTCTTTTCCCCTATTGGGGCCTCCAGCGCCTCCCCTCCCAAAGGTGTATCTGTGTTTAGGGTTTCCCTGAGGATGCAACACCTTGCATAGTGATATTGAAATTTAATTTCCATGTGTGAGCCCAGCTTTCCAGGTGTCAGGTCCCCTTGCAGGGCCAACCTCCCTCTTCTCCCTCACTCTGCTCCCATCTTGGAGTCTTCAGCGAAGAGACTCATTTCACACCTATACCCTCCTTGATGTCTGATATGTATGCATTAAACAGGATCGGACCCAGGACCGAGCCCTGCGGTACCCCACTACCAACCTCTCTAGGGGTTCAAGAGCTCCCCACAGACCACTACCTCTGGGTGCATCCAGCTAGCCAGTTTTCAATCCATCTGACCATCAAAGGGCCTACTCTAACCCCATCAGTTTCTCCACCAGACCATTGTGGAGGACAGAGTCAAGCATGCTGAAGTCCAAGAATAATACATCCACAGGCTTTCCCTGTCCAGTTCTGATGTTACCCATTCATAGAACTCCACAAGATTGGTTTGACATGATCTACCTGGCACAAACCCATGTTGCCGACTATACAGACCTCCCACCTCCTCCAAGTACAACCCCAATTGTTCCTTTAGTATACCCTCCATTAATTTTCCCACCACCGAGGTCAAACTGATGGGTCTATAGTTACCTGGTACTTCCCTCGACCCCCCTTTATGGATTGGCACCACATGTGCCTTTCACCAATCCCTAGGTACCCTCCCTGTCTCAAGTGACCTGTTGAAGACCTCCACCAGGGGTGCAGCCAGTATGTCCGCCAATTCCCATAGTACTCTCGGATGAATGCCATCTGGCCCAGGAGATTTGTCTTTCTTTAGGGCCTTGAGGGCTAACCACCTTTTGGCAGAGATAGCATCATCTGTCCCCTCCACCTTACTGGCCTTTTTATCCTTATCCAGATGTGAGACCCTGGGTGCCTCTCCTCCCTCTTGCTCCATTTTGTTTGCTCCCTGATCCCACTCACTGCTGCTTCTATCCCCATCGTGCCTTGCTTTGTAGATATCCCATCCCTCCCTAGTGAACACAGAGGCAAAGTACTCGTTAAATACCTCTGCCTGGTCCCTCGCCTCTTTCACCCACCCTCCTTCTGATCTCAATCTGCTGAGATGGCCCATAGTTTTTCTCCACTCCCCAATGTACCAGAAGAACCCCTTTTCCCCTCCATGTATCCCCTGTGCCAGTCGTTGCTCTTTACTGGACTTTGCTCCCCTCACCATCCGGGTGACTTTTCTAAATGCAAGATTGTACATTTCCTTATCTCTATCCCCTCTTGCTGTTTTATATTTTTTGTAGGCCACCTTCTTTTCTCTGACTGCTACCTGTACCTCACTGGACCACCAGCATGGTTTATGTGACCTTGCTCCCTTTCGTTTCAACTTAGCGCAGATCCTGACTGCCTCATGAAGTCCCGTTTATGACCTCCCATCTCCTTTCCACACTTGTCATTGATGTAATCCCCTTCAAGTGATCCTTGAGAATATTTCCCATGCCCACAAAGTCTGCCCCCCTGAAGTCCACTGCCAGTGTCCTAGATCTCCCTCCCCCATGCTTATTTGAAACCAGACAGTATTGTGGTTGCTCCCAGTCAGGGGGTCCTCTACAACCAGGTCCCTTACCAGATCCCCATCTGCCAGAACCACATCCAGGACATGCTCCTCCCTTGTGGGCTCCATCACATGCTGTGTTAAGAACACATCCTGGAAGCCATCCAGCAGCCTCTGCTCCCTTGGCCACCTTAGAGGACATGGTTCCCCAGTTTGTACCTGTATCAACACCACTCCTTCCCCTTTTGGTCCACACTGAGCAATGATGTTGTCCAGCAAACCATCCTCTAGCACATAACTCATCCCAGGGGGCCTATATACTACACCCAGCTTGACCTTATCTCCTGCTGGGGATCGTAAGGTGACCCATAAGGCCTCCACGTTTCTCTCTGCCTCTTCTACCATAGCTATTTCTATGTCATCTCTAATGAACATAGCCGCTCAACCCCCTCTGCCCTCCTTTCTATCCTTCCTAAGCATAGTGTACCCCTACAGGTTTAGGTCTCAGTCATGGTTTTTGTTGGTCCACGTCTCCGTGACCGTCGCCACATCCATCCCCGCCTCGAACAGTATGGCCTGGAACTCTGGCAACTTGTTACCCAAGCTCCTGGCATTTACTAACACCAACTCCACCCTGATCCCCCTTTGTCAAACCCCACCCAGGTTCCTTATACTTCCATCCTCCCTCTGCTCCTCCTGAAACCTCCACCCCCAGTCTGTTTCCCCACTCCCCCTTGGGTTTGAAGGCTACTCCCCTCTTCTGGAGGAGAGGGCTTCTGGGCAGCCCCTCCCTTATCCCTTCCCCCCTCACAAGTTTAAACCCCACCTTTCTTGAATGTGAGTCAGCCATCCCTGTTTGGACTTCCTTCCCTAATGGGGCAAGATGAAGCCTGTCCATGCATACAGTCCCTTATCCTCCCAAACTCCTTTCCAGTTCCTAACACCCCAACCCACTCTCTTCACCCCACTTCCTGAGCCAGTCATTGACCTCTGTGATCTTCATTTTTTCTCCACTGGGGCCTTTGGTACTGGCAATATCTCAAAGGAAATGTTGCATCCATTATCCCGACAGACTTTGCAAGTTCTTGGAACCTTGCTTGGATTTCAAAATGCTATTTCCCTCTAGATCTATTAGTTCCCAAATGCCAGAAATCCGTTTCCCTCCACAATCCCTAACCAGTTCATACACCATAGACTTTGCTCTGTGCACTGTCAGCCCAGAGATACTCACTACCTTCACCTGGCTATGGCATTCACCCCCTGTCCCTCCCTGGATACCCCTAATCGCCAGGTCTCCCAATAACAGAACCTTAACACCATCATCCTTATAGTTACCTCCACTATGCCCTCTCAGCCCCCCATCCCCCACTTTATTCATGATCTCAATTCCATTGGAGTCTTCCTGCCTTATTAGAGACCCCCTTGTCACCCTCCCCTTACTGTCTCCCTCGTTATTTTGCCCACTTATCTCAGACCCCCTCTGAATAGGTGTCCCCTTTAACCCTCTCTTATCTGAACCATTTATCCTGGCCCTGATGGTTTCCCCTTCACCCACACTGCCATCCTCCCCCCTTGTAATAGTACCCTTGCCTCCAGAGGCTCTCTGTGGGTCCCCTTTAGCTAGGCCCCCATCCTTGGTACTGACCCCCCTGCTTAAGTTGGGCTTCTCTCCCACCTCCTTGTTTCCCAGTTTCTCTCCAGTCATGCTCTCCTCCCTCATGTCTGCAATATGTTGCATCTTCCCCATCTGTTTAACATTTATGTTTCCCCTTCTACCTCTGGGACTACTTCTATCCTTTCCATTGCCGGTCTGTGATTCCCTATGGGTATCTGACTCCTTCCCCCCGGCCTCTGTATCAGTTTCCTCATTTCCACCAACCCCTTCCTCCCCTCTAGGTTGCTTAGCAGCTCAAATTTATTGTGACACTCTATGTCAGCCTCCATCAAGTAACCCAAGTTTCCCCTGACTGCACCTCTAAACTGCCCCTCTTCTTCCCCTCTTGCTCTGTTCTCCTTAGGAGCTCCCTTCCCACAGTCTGCTGTTTTAGGCTTCCCCACAACAGCCCCTCCTGACTCTTCCCCCTCCACTCTCTTTGTATTCAGAATGTTCACCCCGTACGCTTTCCCCTTAGTGTCAACATCCCTATCTAAGGGTCCTCTGTCCCTAATATCCCCCCTCCTGCTTGCTGTAACATAACATCCTGTAATTTCAGAGTGTTGCCCCAGCCTCCCCTCAGCCCCACCCTTCTGCTGCCCATATCCACACCCCTTATCCTTGGACAGCCCCCCCCAACTTACTCCTTAACCAAAATACCTCACTTCTGATATAAGATAGCTGTCTACAGAGTGGGCAGCCTCCCTCTCTCGAGGCCCAATTGAGAATTATTGCCATCCCACAGCCTGTGCAGCCTACAACCCTTCCGAAGATGCCTGCCATGTGGGAATATGACCACCCTGTTTGTCCCCCTCTGTTTATAATGGCACACCCCCTTTTCTCAGTCCCTTCCTCCTGGAATACAGTTTCTCTCTATACTGACTGCAGTTATTTACAAACCCAATTTCAACCCAACCAATAAAGTTCCCAAGTCTCACAAACACATACAGACCAGTGTGTGTCCAGTCCCACTAACGGTGTGTGTATGCAGATATCAGGTACTATATGATGTCACAAGCCCACCAGTTCCTGTTGCTTCGAATTTCAGTCCCAAACAGAAATATACAGCCCTTCAATCCCAACCACCAGTGACTTTTCTTACCAACACCAGGCAAATGTCACATTTAAATTTCACTCTAATCATCACTGCCAAACAAGTGTTCCCAAGCCTCAAAAGTTACAATATCACAGCCCAAGTAACAGTTCTAACTCAAAGTAGTAATTTTTAACACACAGAACTAATTTCATGTTCAAAACTATTCAAATATTTTGGTTAAAACAGAACATAACCCCAGACCTCTATCCTTACCAGCCTCCTGCTTAGGTTCCCAAGTGAACAATGAAAGACAAGGTGATTTCTGTTAATTTCCCTTCCCCCAACACCAGGCAAACATGACATTTAAATTTCACTCTAATTATCACTGCCAAACAAGTGTTCCCAAGCTTCAAAAGTTACAATATCACAGCCCAAGTAACAGTTCTAACTCAAAGTAGTAATTTTTAACACACAGAACTAATTCCATGTACAAAATTATTCAAATATTTCAGTTAAAACAGAATATAACCCCAGACCTCTGTCCTTACCAGCCTCCTGCTTATGTTCCCAAGTGAACAATCATCCTGTTCCCAAGTGAACAATCATCCTCCTCATATGTTTTGTGGTGTAAGCCATGCAACATCTTTGTTGCCCTTCTCTGGATAGTATCCACCTTATCTATGTCCTTGTGCAGGTGTGGTCTCCAGAACTTCATGCAGTACTCCAGGTGAAGCCTTACTGATGTTTTACACAATGGCATCAACTCCTTCCACCTCCTGCTAGTGATACCTCTGCCTATGCACCCCAGCATACCTGTGGCCCTACCTGCTGCCTTTGTACACTGCTTTGATACCTTAAGGTCATCAGAGATGATAACCCCTAAGTCCCTTTCCTCCTTGGTGGCAGTCAGTTTCTCCCCCCCAACCTGTAGCTCTCCCCAGGGTTCCCTCTACCCAGGTGCATTATTTTGCACTTCTTTACATTGAATCTCAGTTGCCACATCTCTGACCATCTTTAAAGCTTCTCCAGGTCCCTCTTCATTTTCTGAGCCCCTTCTGGAGTATCCACCCTGTTGCAGATGTTAGTGTCATCTGCACACAGGCAGACCTTTCCTTCCAAGATTGTACCCCATTTACCACCATCTTTTGTCTCCTGTCTGTTAACCAGTTCCTAGCCCAATTCACCACCTTATCTCCCATGCCCAGACTATCCATCATGTTAATCAGCCTTCTGTGTGGGACAATGTTGAAGGCTTTGCTGAAATCCAGGTAGGCAATGTCTACTGCCTTTCCCTGATTAAGTTCCCTTGTCATCCAATCAAAAAAAACAACTATTACATTCATTTGACATGACCTTCCTGCTGTGAATCCATGTTTCCTCAGATCCTGCACACCACTGGATTCCAAATATGTCACTATCCTTTCTTTCAGCAGTGTCTCCATGATCTTTCCCACCACTGAGGTGAGGATGACTGGCCTGTAATTCCCCACCTCCTCCCTAGTGCCACTTTCGTGCAGTGGGACTACATGTGCTCTCCTCCAGTCCTCTGGAATGACACCCATGTTGAGTGATTCTGTTGAACAGGGCCGCCAGAGGCACTGCGAGTTCCTTTCACAGCTCCATTAATATCCTTGGGTGGATGCTGTCTGGCCCCATGGCCTTATCCACCTTCAGCTTTGTGAGCTCTTCCAGAACTCTCTCCACCATGAATGGACTGGTGTTCACTCCCCCCATTGCCTCTGCAACCCAAGTGTGGTCCTTGATCTGGCCCCTCCTTAGTGAATACTGAGCAGAAGTATTTGTTCAATATTTCTGAATTGTCCAGATCCCCCTCCTTACACTGTCCCTTCTCCCCTTTGAGTCTCACAATCCTCCCCACCCTGGTTTTACTCCTTTCACTAATGTACCTATAAAATGCCTTATCCCCTTTGTTTGCAGACTGTGCTAAACTCTCTTCTCTCTGTATCTTTACCCACCTAACAGCCTGCCCTGCTTCCCTTAGACATTCAAGGTACATCTCCCTGTCTTCCTCCCTTTGGCTCCCCTTATATTTCCTGAAACTCAGCTTTTTAGCCCTGACTTTGTCCCTCACCTCTTTGGAGAACCATAGTGGTTTCTTTCTTCTTTTCCCTTTGGTCACTATCCTAATGCATTGGTTTGTTATATCCACTATGGCTCCTTTCAGCAACATTTAACTGCTTTTTACTTCAGACTGTCTGATGCAAAAAATTGTGAGAAGCAGCACATTACGGTATGGACATTCCGATTCTGAGATATACATCTTTTATGTAACTTGATCAACTATAAAGTCATTAAAAACTTAAATGATTTTAAGGGTTACTTATTGTTTTTCTTCAGTGACAGCTCGATTATGCAGCAATGATCTAAGGTGGCCTACTTCCTGATGTTTCCTGCATTTACATTGGTGTAGCAAGCTCATTTCATGTTGTCTTTCAAATCTTTTTTCCCCTAGTGTGCAAAATCCTTGATCGTGACTCATGCGATCGGTGATCCCCTTTCGCGAGCTGACAAACTTCTTGTTCACAAGAAAATTGTGAGGAACGTGAATACAACATTGATAACTTTAAACAAAAAAATAGTTGCTTAAATAACACCTTTGTGCATTATTTAAGCAACTATTAAGCATCCTCGCAACATTTTTTTACTTAAAAAGGCAATCTCTGTCATCCCTGTTCATGAACATGCAAAATCCTTGATCGTGACCTTTTTCATGAGGTTGAAAAATCCCTGTTCACAAGAGTCTCAAGAGAAATGTGAATAGAATACTATTTATTTAAAACAAAAGAAACACATTTTTTAAGTTAATTTTATCAGGTGAATGTTGTTCTGTGTGTCTTTGGATGCTGTTTGGGTCATTGCTAGCTATGTTGGATACTTTTTTAACCTGCAATCTCAGTGATCCTGTTTCATGAGTATGCAAAATCATTGATCATGACTCATGGCGAACAAGGATCCCGATTCATGAGCTGGCAAAATCCTTGTTTGAGAGAATATCATGAAGAATGTGAATATAACAGCATTACTTTTAAATAATAAGTACCTTTTTTTTAGTTCATTTTATTAACCACATATTGAACTGTTAACCTTTGGATGCTATTTAGAACATTAGTAATCATTCTAGGTACATTTTTATCCTCAAAATGTAATCTCGACGATCCCTGTTTGCGAGGATGCAAAATCCTTGATCTCGAGCGAATTGCAAACAAAAACTCATGTTCTTGAGCATGAAAAATCCTCTTTTGTGACAGATTTTTTAAAAATGGGTTTTTAGAATATGTTAACTTATTTATTTACATGGGAGGGCCACTTTACAGCTCAGCAATGAGGTTTTCATGAATTAGGGGTGTCTGGTGTACATAAAAAAATTTTTCTTAAAATTCCACAGTGTTTTTATAAAAAAATGTTTACTGTTTATGGCAACATAGTGGCACTCTTGGTACTAGTGAATTTAGTTAAATTTTAACCCCCCCACCCCACAAACACTATGCACAATGTCACTAATTACTATTTTTATCTTTGTGATGATAAGTGCATTGAGTACACATAGAGTGTGGGCAACAATGAGCTTTATTCGTGAAATGTGTGGATGGGCTCTGTTGTCTGTGACAGAATTATATGGCCAAGTTCCTTGTGGATCTGTGCAATGTGGTCCATCTGTGTGATGTATGAAGCAGAATTGCCTGCACCTGTATGTCCAATGTCCAGCTGTATGTGGGTAGACAGGAGTAGTCAGCGGAATACTTCAGCATCAACATCCTGTGCAGCATTCTGTCTGTTAGGAAAAATTTGGTCACATGTGGGTTGAAGACATCCACTACAGGACCCAGTTTGGCATGTTAATGTGTTGTGTGACCAGGTCTGCAGTCCCGCATTGAATGACTTCTCATGAGCTTGTGCAATGGGTGGTGGGTCTCTGTCCAGGAACCTAATCGGCAACTATCATTTCTGTATCTGGTGACCACATCAGTCTTCTGCAGGTGTATAGCTCTTTTTAGAGAGGTATGTATAATTCATGTGTGTCCTTACCCACTTTCATGAATAGGGCTGAATGTTTTTGGAGGTATGTGTAGTTTATAAAATGGTAATTGACAAAGATGTACTTTTATGTCACAAAAGCTTTTGAAGGGCCAGGAAAAATAACTAGCTACTATAATATGTGTGCTTTAGCAGTAGGAAAAGTACTATGTAAAAACAGTTGGGTGGGGTACAGCAGTCTACGTTATGTGACACTATTGTTTAAGAAAGACAGACACAAGAATTTGGCTCTGCAGAAAAGACTGGCACAAACTTAAGTAGCAGACTATGTAGCTGTGCTGCTGTGTCATGTAAGAGTTGTTAAAATATGTGCAGTTATTTCCTAAAACTAAAGTGAACAAATGGTGCTCTGTACACTGTTTGCTATATGTAAAGTCTCAATGATTTCAATTATGTTTTTTTCTTTTTCTTATAGGCATAACTTAAAACAAAAACAGAGTGGCACAGTTCAAGAAGACTTAGAAAAATGACTGTTGCATTAAAAGTGCAGCCAGTTTCAAAGTGAAACAGGTATTTTGGTGGTTCCCTGTCATGTCTGAATGAGAAAACTAGTATTTCTCATACACAGAAAACAGCTGAGTGTTCTTCTTCTAGTGGCACTGTTTCTAAAAAAACATACAGTTGTGAACAAATGTGTCCATTCTGGGAAACTGTCATTGAAGAATAACAAGATGAAATCAGTCTTCCTGAAAAGACTTGCACTAAGGCCTCATAAGGCTATGTATACTAGTACTTAGAAAGAAAGAATGAGTGGTGTTAGTGACACTTGTGGTGCCACCCATCAGAATAGAGCTCATTACTTCAAAAGAGTGGTACATACTGCTAGGATTGAACACATCATTTCAGCAGTTGTCAGACGTAAAGGAAAGAAAGTTAAAAGGAAGCGTTCTCTCATGAAACTGCATTTCTTTGTGAATATGGCCATCAATATATGGTCACAGTTGTGGGCTGTTATGATATCAGCCATTGATAAACTGAGTGCCAAAATTGAAACCATGTAAGCTAGACTAATAGCATTTGAACAGTTGAACATAGATAACCTTTGCTCAGTGTTTGAGAGTAAGTGGATGCATTGTGAGGGTATACCATTGTAACAACAATGCTTTTGTTGCTGTAGGGGAGGTTGCCAACAGTCCTTTCACCATGGCAACATGGAACCCATTGTGAGCATTCTGAGGCATATTTTTGGGAGGAGACAAATAATGCTCATGATAGTCAAGTGACTTTGATTCTGGACATTTTTGGCAAAATTCAGAACATTTTACTTGTGTTGCATAATGATAGTGTCCTGGATGAGAATAATGACTGTTCTGCAGATATTCCACAAAGAAAGTCACATGCTATGACATGGCCTTGTGATGACATTTTCAATACCAGGGAAGAGCCATTCTCTGCTATTGAAAAGTTCCTTGACATGTTTTTAAATACAAGTAGATGTTTAAAACACAAATGGTTTGCTACTATTGACAAGTGTGACATTAGATCTCTGACTGGTTTGATGGACATTCACTTGCTTGTTTGCAGACTGCAGCATGTGAGTGTATATTCCATCACTTTCACATGATTGCTGTGCACAACTCCAGGATGCAAAGATTTGTGCAACAGCTCTATTGCATAAGATCTGCTGTGACAGACTTTACATGTTTTGATTCTTTGTTGAATGATGGAGATGTTGATGGTGTCATTGAGTTTATGAAAGAATTGCAACAAAAAAATAAGTTGAGGCAAAGTACTGATACAGATAGTGCTATAGACATCATACAGACTGGCACATTGCAAGAGACACAGTTGCTAAGGAAGTTTGGCACTGAGATTGCCAAATCTGAAATTAGCAAAACTCAGAAATTTGACATTGTGTGTGTCTCCTGTGAATGGCTGTTTTTCAAGGAACAATCCATTCATGTAGACCTGTAAAACAGTTCATGATGGAATGAGATGTGGGGTCGACTGGTTGCACATTTGCTGCTAAAGACAGACTTTAACTTACAGGATACAGTTTCACTATGTACATACTGTTACCATAAGATTAAGTCTGACACTTTGCCTCCTAGGTCAGTACTAAATGGAATGAAAGTACAGAAGGCCCCTGCAGTGATTGCTGGCTTGAATTTGTTTAAGAGAATTTTAATTCAAACAATGAGGCCATTTCAGACAGTTCTGCAGCTGAACACTAAAATGAAAGAACTGGCAAAAAAAAGAGCCGATTAAGTCATTGAAGAGCTCTATTATGTACCTGCCTCTACCACTGAAAGAGAATGTACACATCATCTCAAGAGAGAAAAGCGTTGTCATGCAGGTAAATGGTGTGCCAACTAAAGTCAAAACAATATGGAAACAGACTGTGAATGTTGAAAAGTTCAAGCATGCATTGCAGTACCTTAAAGAACACAATCCATTCTATGTGAACATTGACATAGGAACATTTGCTGATGTTCATATGCAAGTTGATATACCAGAGTGTTCAAATGCCATGATTGAAAAGGTTGAGCTTGCCACTAATGAAAATGTGTATGAACAATTACTAAACACCCATTGCATGGGAAGGACCCAGCTGTGAATAATATAGATTTGTACAAGATGAAACAGATAGAGGGGAATCCTGTCAGTATCTGAGCGAGTACACTAGAGGCACGTTGCTTTCCTGATCTGTTTCCACATTGCACAGGTGGACATCTGGATGAGCATGAGATATGGGTTCCTGGAGCTGAGTACAGAGCTTCAAGACTGCTGCATTCAAATGAAAAGTTTCAGAAAAATATATCATATCTTTTACACCTTCTGTCAGAGAGTGAACTGAGCATTTTATCAGTGAGCATTGCACACACATTGTGACTGGGTACAGAATTTTACAACATGACAACTGCAAGGTTGATCAAGAAACTGGAGAAGAAAGATGAGATGCTACAAGCTAGTCTTTCTTCAGTTCTGTCCAGCATGCATGGCACTAAAGAGTATTGGTACAGATGGCACCCTGAGGTGATGTGCATGTTAAGAGAGTTTGGTCCAGCAACATGGTTTGTCACACTCAGCTGTGTAGAGTATTACTGGGATGATTTGGCTGACCTTCTTAAGTGGGCTAACTCAGATGTGGATGGCATACAGAGTATGACTGTTGGTGAGATATGTTCACTGGATCCAGTCTCAGTGTCACGATATTTTCAACACTGCTTTCAGGCACTGCTGTGATTTATAGTGTCAAAAAACAATCAACCTTTTGGTATTGTTGAACACTATTTCTGGAGGATGGAATACCAAGCCCATGTATCACCCCACATACACATGCAGTGGTGGGTGAAAGATGCTCTGCAGATTGGTGACAGTGATGAAGCTGACATTCTAAACTTCATTGTGTGGTATGTGATGTGCCAGATTCCTGACAAGTGTGACAGCGCAGCATTGTGGAAGCTGGTGCAGAAATTTCAGCGACACTTGAGTAGCAAATACTGTTGCAGAAAGATTAAAAACAGAGGAAACTGGTACACAAGATGCTGGTTTGGATTCCCTAGATGAGTCTGTATGAGCGCATGCCTAAATGATGTTTTCTCTGCTATACACCATCATCTCAAGGATAAATCCACAAAACAAGTGTACAAGCTGCCTCATAGGGAGTC
The DNA here is from genome assembly GCA_016271365.2 of Neoceratodus forsteri. Taxonomy (NCBI): domain Eukaryota; kingdom Metazoa; phylum Chordata; order Ceratodontiformes; family Ceratodontidae; genus Neoceratodus; species Neoceratodus forsteri. The sequence goes on from CM028133.1 coordinate 529,780,329, forward strand.
AAAAGTATACATCAATGACTACAGTCCTGCTCTGTTGTTGATGTGGCAGGCTAACACTGATGTCCAGTATGTTGCTGACAATGCAATGACTCTGGTGAGGTATGTCACTTCGTATATCACCAAGCATGTGCAAACCTGTTTACAAGGACTCTGGGAAGAGTTGTTTAATAGCAACAGGTCTATCTCTTCTCAATTGTGGTCACTTGGATTGAAAACTCTGTCACACCAGGAGTGTGGAGCATATGAGGCTAGTGACTGTCTTACAGGTACCTGCCTGTATGACAAGTCTGAGTTGATCCATTACTTGAATGTGAACTTCAAAGAGAAAAGACATCATAGCCTTAAAAGTCATGATGAGATTGAAGAGCTTGTTGCAACCAAACCAACATCAAGAAATATACTAAAGAGCAACCTGATTGATAATTACTATCCACAATGCCATAGTGCTATGGATGACTTGTGTCAGTTTGAGGTTGCCCAATGGTATGACTACAAATGGGGTGTCCCCTCTGACCCTGTCAAGAACATATACAAGGTCTCTGGTCTAGATGGGTCTCTGGTGAAGAGATGTAAACCATGGTTGATTGATCACTGTAAACTCAGCTTGGAACTACAGAAAGTAAAGAGCACTACTGTGTTGCTCTTCTATTTCTTTTCAAACCTTGGAGAGCTGAGAGGACTTTGAAAGGTACATCCGACACTTTTAAAAAGCAGTTCAAATCGAGCTATGATTCTTTCAAAACTGAAGTGTCAGCTGCATATATCAAGAGACTGGACCTCGAGAAAGAACAACTTCATAAAGCAAGGCAACAGCTGGAGGAGGACACTCCAGAGAACTCATAGGACATTGTTGATCCTGAGAATGAAGGAGCACTTGGTGTTCCCCTGCCTATGAACAACCCATCTGTGTTGTTGTCAGAATTAGAAAGTGCTATGCAGCAAAGCATGCACTATAATGATAAATCAGATAACATTGTAGATTAATTTAATACTCATCCGCAAGTTGTCTATGACGCAGTGATGCATGCTGTTGAGCATGGTATGAGACACCGTAACAAGGAATGTTTGTGTGACAAATATATACCAGATAGGATGTTTGCCAGTGGTGTTGCTGGCACTGGTAAAAGCTTTGTGACTGAAGCAATAAGTGCAGCTGCTCGTAGACTTACTGACACACCAACATATGTGATAGTATCTGCTCCAACTGGTCTAGCAGATTACAACATAGTCAGTGTCACTCTCCATAGGCTGTTTATGCTGCTAGTTGAGCACAGCAAGACTGGAAAGTACAGAAAGTTGTCTTCCAAAGTCGCAAGTGAACTGAGGGTCCTGTTTGACAAAATGGAGTTACTAATTATTGATGAGATCAGTATGGTTTCCAATGTTCTTCTTATTTACATTCAGCTACGTCTGCAGGAGATAGTAGGCAGTGATTATGATGTACCATTTGGTGGCAAAAATGTTATTTTTGGAGATCATCTTCAGCTAGCTCCTGTCAATGGACAAGATGGCTTCACAACTCTTTTAGTAGAGGAAGCTAAGAAGACCATTGGGAGCATAGGTGGAGTTAATCTCTGAGAGTTCTTCTCTTATGTTGAACTGTTCCAGAATATGCAACAAAGATGTGATATCTCTCATAAAGCAATACTTGATGAGGCTCGGATTGACAATTTGTCTGCTTCTCATTTACAAGTGCTAAGAGCATGTGTTAGTGCAAAAGACAGCTCTGTGCATGATGCATGCAAGCTATTTATGGTGTTACAGAGCAGTGAACAGCGCATTGTATGCTTGTTGCCAAGAATTAAACAATGTGCTGAGTTTAACCAGATTATGCTACAAAGAGAGCAGTAACATATTGTCACAGTGACATCACTTGATGAGATAGATGTTAGTCTAGCACACACAATGGTGACAAAAATGGTTGCTCGTCTCAACTGACAGCTGATATACAGTGAACTGCTGGCTTGGAAGCTGTTTTAACACTGTGCAAAAATGCAGTGTTATGCTATGGAGAAATCTTGATGTTGATCATGGACTGGTTAATGAAGCAATGGGTTACATTGTTAATTTTCAGCACAATGCACAGAACACATTTGTTGGTTTTGTCATTGTTAAATTTGACAGCAGTGACAGTCCTTTTCCCATTCACAGATGCACTGTGAAGTTTCAGATTGTGAAGGAGATCTATGTTACACATAAGCAGTTTCAACTGTGTCTGGCTTATGCTGTCTCCATTCACAAATTGCAAGGATTTAGCCTTGATAGTGTGATTGTTGATATAGGTATGGAAATTTTCAAGGATGGCAAGGCATATATTGTTTGTCACAAGTCAGATCTCTTTCTGATCTGTACATACTGAGCCTTGCAGAGATAAAGCTACAGTATATGCTGATGTTAAATGAATTGTGGAATACAACCAGTTATGCACAGTATACCAACCAGCTGCAACTCTGATTCCTGTACCTAGATTCATTCCCATGCAGGATGTGTCTATGGATACAACACATAAGTTGAAAAGGAAAGTGTAAACCGTCAGTGCTTTCACCATCTGCTGTTCATGGCAATTAATCACTTACTGATCAAGTCAGGTCACCACCTGCAAAGATGTGCATTGGTCTTGAGAAATTACTTATCTTTGACAATAGCAATGTAGTGAACTGATATGTCACTTCTGCAATGCAAGCTCTTTTGCATATGCCAGAATTTGTTCATCTATTGAGTGCTGCAAAGTCAATGACTTTCTGATGCACTGAAAAGAGTCATAAGAGGTAGTCAAGAACAAGTACCTAGCTTGCAGAATTTAACTTCTCTGTGGCTTATTCTGTCAGACTATCTTGGACAGAGGATATTTGCTGACAGTGCACAACAGGATATGACTGAATTCATGATCAGTGTGAAAAATAGCTTAGCTGATGATAGGATTCCACTGAGGCAGTACTTCAGAGTGAACTATGTGTGCAAGTACACATGTTTGTCATGTGGACACATAGAGTCACAACCAACTAATGACATGCTATGGCTATCTGTCTATATTCCTGAAGAAAAATATGTCAAGTTCTATAGATAGTTTAGAAATGCAAACACTGGTTGGGAGTGTCACAGATGTGGTCAAAGTACTGTATGTTCTTTGAGAGTGATTGAGTTCAGTTCATATATCTAATTGTGCTTCAACGATTCAACTCACAAGGCATGAAAGTTAACACAACTATTACTGATTTAATTGGTGGAAGAACTATGTTCTGAAGAACTATGCTCTCAGGCACTCAGTTTGATACGCTTGCTATCATTTTCCATCATGGACCTTCTGTTCAGTCAGGACATTGTGTCACATATGTAGATTTAGAAGTGGATGGGTGTAGTGCAATGATACAGTGTGTACTATGAGAGAACAATTACCCAGGAATCTAAAAGATGCACATGTGATAATTTTCTGTAATATAGATGTTGCCTAATGCATCGAGGAGTGATTTTGGTTAGAAACCTCTAGGATGCTGCCATATGCTCCAGCTTACTTAACCTCCTATGTATGCCATCTCTGGTTACACACAGGCAGAATGCAAACAAGCATGATATGCAGGCCATCATTAAAGACATTTACAATGAACTTTAGTGACAAGTTGTTATCTGTTATGGGTCCACAACATGCCTTCAACTCATAGAGTATGTGGGACTCTTCAAGTGTAGTTGTAAGTGTTTTGGGGAGTCCATTCCACTTGTCATGAAGCATGTCATTTTTGTTCTGATTACTACTATAACTGTCACAGGACCACAAAAACAGTATGGCAATTTTGTTGTTTGTCTCACCTGTTATTGAGACACATTACACTCTCATGTGTCCTTAGAAAATTTATTTGCAACCTGCTAACAGTTAAAAGTGGCATGTCTTTTACTGTTATGCTCTACATGAGTGACCTTGATGTCTTTACTTATGAGACTGACATGAGCACACTCCAAGTAGACTTGAGGGAGCTGGAAAGTACTTATGTGTCAGCAAGTAAGTTATATCTTGGCACCTGTAGTTAGAAGATACTGAACCATTACGTGATTTTGGCTTTAACACTGACGTGGTTCAGAATAATTTCTGTGACTGCTTCTTATCTATCTTGGTCGGCACAAGGTGCCTGCAACTCATACAGTATGTGTTTCTCTTGATGTATCACTGTAACACCTCTTGGGATAAATTCAACTTGTCATGATGCATTGCATACTTTGTGTGAATAGTACTGTTACAGTTAGAGGACTACAGAAACAGTATCATACTTTTATTGCATATCTCAGCTGTTATTAAGAGAAATGGGAGACTAATATCAGTTCATAGCAAATATATTTGCAGCTTGCTAACAGTTAAAACTTCTATGTCTTTTCCTGTTATGCTCTACATGAGTAACCTTGATGTCTTTACTTACGAGACTGACATGAGCACAGTCCAAGCAGACTTGAGGGAGATGGATGGCACTTATATGTCAGCAAGTAAGTTATATCTTAGCACATGTAGTTATATGGTTCTGAACAATTTTATTTCTTTCACTTTGACACTGTCATAGGTTCATGATAACATGCAATGACAAAAAACTGATAGCTATATGTTATGTTCCTCAAAGAAATATATATTTGATTCACTGGACATGACTGCATAACCACCAAACTGTGACATAGTATTGTTAATATGTACATAAGTCTGATATTGTTTTAAGACTGGTAGCATCCTGATGCTACATTTGTTTGTATTTCTTGTTTTTGAAATAAAACAAACTTATGTTATTGTGCATGTTTTTTTTTTTATGGCTGTCATGTTATGTGAGAACCTATAACATTTAATGTTTTGCATTGCATTAAATGGTATTCAGCAAGTTTATGCTGGCTGTGTAGTGTGTGTATATATATATATATATATATATATATCAGGGTTTATTTAACTCTAAAATTGATTAGTGTTTTGTTAATAAAAGTGCTAAAAACATTGTGAAAATGCATGGCACTTGCCTCACTTTGTTTAACAAACATAGCACTTCTAGAAAACCTATATAAATTATTTCTGTACAGTTGGTATTGCCCCAAGGAAAAACTGCAAATCAATTTATTTAAAACCATATATATATATATATATATATATATATATACATATATACATATATATATATATATATATATATATATATATATATATATATGCAGATTTGCACAATTGCTAGCTTCAGTTTAATATAAGGGTACTTGTGCATATCTAAACTACAATGCAAATGATTAGTGTGTTCCTGCTCTTTTATAGGATCACCTCTATTGAGGGGTTGGATGAGGAATTTTCCAGTTCAATAAGTATTTACCTAAATGTTGCAGGACAGGATTTTGAAACATCAGCTACATTTTACATATATGATATGTGTTGTCATGTATTTATATGCATAGTACATTTAACATAGTTGAACTGTGACATGCCACATCATGTAAGTCATGCAGTATCTGGTGTGGTGAAACTGCAGCAAATTGTGTAACTGACTGCAACAATATGTTTGTGCTGTGCTGTTTGCTTTTCTGCTATATGTGTAAGACAACCATTCTTATGTGTATCTGCATTGCATTTTAAATGTGCAGAGTCTTTGTATGCTGTTTGTTATGTGTAAGTTGATGCAGTGTACTTCACACATTGACATGTATTACATGTCAGCAATGTTTATGGTTAACTGTGGTTTCAAAAGACTGTCCTTTTTTATGATAATGTAGGTCTAAACTTTGTCAAAATAAAAATAAGTTCAATTGGTTAAAGTATTGTTATCATAAATAGGCATAGCAGATGAACCTGTAAAAAACATATTAACATATTGATATTTATATAGTTCTCAGAAAAGTGGTATATATAATTTTTAATTATGTAACTCTGATATCATGAAAACAATTTGTCATTAAAGAGCTGCTGACGCCATCTGGCCAAAAGTGCTACATTGCAGAATTAGAATAAGCATATCCACAGTAAATCTCATATCAAAAAGTAGATATCTGTGTTACTTCATTTTAAAGTTATTAGCCATTTTGTAACCTTGATTTCACTACCTGTTCAAAGAAAGCCTGTTCCAGTGAAGAGCTGCTGCTGATGTCATCTTGGGACCTTACAGTTTATTTTTCCATGTCACCAAGCTTATAGGTCCTGTTTCTCTAAAGCTGTAAAGATCATGTGCAATGGTTTTCATAAGTAAAACAGGCAGCATGAGTTGGTAAACATTGCTTTAAAAACTTTATGTTTCAGGCTTTGTAGCAAAACTGACAATATTTTGTTTAGATGCTTTTTATTGAGGTCCTTTTGCTGAATGCTGGATCATAGCACACTGTGAGGTTTGTAGACTGAATACGTTTCTGATGAAAGGCTGAGCTCATTCACACCTATCAGTCAATTGAGGCAACTTCTAAGAATGGCAATTTAAAACAATTATCCCAGCTCCTTGTTAATGGGGGTGGGGCAGACTCATTTATGTTCAACTCTAAATTACAATGATCATTTTACTAGAGCTAACACTTCCACCCCAGCAGGAATTAACACACATATAGGGCCCCTATTAAAACATATTGTAAAGCAGGCAATGAGAAACAGCAGTAAAATTAGTAGCACTCTAACTTGCTTCAGCAGTCTGGATGCATGCTGACTTAGTATCCAGCAACCCTGGTGAAATGGGCCACACAAAAATAGCATTAAATAATACAATTTTATCAACTTTGTTACAAAACCTGGAACATATATAGTATGTATAGCAATGTTTACTGACTGGTGCTGTCTGTTTTACTTGTGAAAATAATTGCACATGATCTTTACAACTTTGGAGAAATTGGTCTTATAAGCTTGCTGACAGTCATTACTTAGACTCTGAGCTCCCTACATGACATCATCATCAGCTCTTTACTGACACCTGCTTTTATTGCACAGGTAGTGCAATTAAAGTTACAACATGGCTAATAACTTTAAAACCAAGTAATGTAAAAATCTAGTTTTTGGTACGAGATTTACTGGGAATGTACTTATTTGGATTCTGCAATGTAGCACTTTTGGCATCAGTGGATCTTTAATGTAAATAGTTATTTGTCAAAACTGTCAGGAGTAATATATCATAATAATTTCATAAAGAAAACAAATAACTAATACAGTATTAATGTTAATCTAAAATGTAATTAGGTAAATACCACCACTGTTTATTTGTAACTATAAATATGTATGCTTAGTGATTCTGTTGACTTTAGAAATTAACTTTGAGCACCTCAATATACTTAGCTCAGTAAATACAAAGAGATACGCTTTAAGAGGTCTTTAATATAAATGAATATATAATTTGATGAGTTTAATATTGTGATAATATCTGATTGATAATCACAACAGATATATTGTTTTAAGTATATGAACAATGCCATGCTGTGTTTGTTTTTAAACAAAAAAATGAATATTTTTTTGTAATGAAAGCTATGTGACGTATGTTGATACAAAACACATTGCAAGACCACAGTCACAATAATGCTTTTACATGTTGTACATGAAAACTGATTTTTTGCCCACCTCAGGAACAACCATCAAATCTGAAAATACCTCAATTGGAATTTCTAAAATAAAATCTTTAAAACTTATGTTCTGTGTCTTATGTATTATTTTTCAATCTAGTTCTGTTTAATATATATTAGATTGTCATTGTATATAGTAGAGTAGTGTTCTATTTAGAAATCCATCTATTTGTAAATGTTTTTGTGACACAGTTTAAAGGTCATGGAAATGTTATTTGATTGCTGGAACACACACAGGTAAATAACAGTCTGTTGTGAAACATGCTAAGTTCTCAAAGATACTCATTGCAGTGGGGGAGTGGAAGCAGGTGGTACTCAGCCATGTGTTGTGATAATAATGACAAAAGAAAACACTCCCATGAGAATAGGCTGCATAATTTACATTATCATAGTGCACTTTTGCATAGTGGCACATAAAAATATTTAAAGCTTTTGTATGCCTTTTAAACAAGTAAGAAAATTCACTGCAAACAACTTTGTTAATGTAACAGTTAGGGTTGCTATTAAAGCAACAAAAGTTGGGAAATACATTGTTGGGGTTTTTCAACCCTAAATCCGCATCCCTCCCCCACACCTGCAACACACACACACACACACACACACACACACACATATGCAAGCAGGGGAAGTAGCAAGGCAACACAACCAATGAGAAACAGCCAGCATCAGGTAAGAAAAGAAAACATACAACTCTGTGAACATACCACAAGACACATCCATCATCATGGTTCAGCAACTGTACCACTTCTGCTGCCATCCCAGTGTCAATGTCCCAAATTGTGTTTACTGATATGCATGAGTGTGATCACAGGGCCTTAAGGGCCTGCACTCGCTCTTATGCATATGAGTATGTACAGTTTGGAAGATTGACAAAATACCCAGCATCAGGTAAGAGAAATAAACATATAACTCTGTGAACATACAACAGAAGGTATCCATCATCATGGTTTAGCAACTGTATCACTTCTGCTGCCATCTCAGTGTATTGGGGGTACACCCACATGCTGTACAACCATGTGGGGAGGTGCTTAGAAGGCTATGTAGAAGATTTGTGATGACAATTCTTTGACATGGGACAGTTAAGACTATTTCTTGCAATTTTGCTATACCTTCTCATGACTTACTGTCTGGAAGTGCAGAGGCCATAGTGCCCTGTGTTTACACAGCTATATGCATATGTGCAACTGGGGAGTGATGGGAGTGTACAGTCTAAAGCAACCTACACCCTCACTGTGACAAATACATACTGTTCTTCTGTCTGGATGAAGGGAAGGATGTGTAGGGTTTGAAGTAGCCTCTCCTTCCATTGTTAGATATGGACACTGTTGTATCTAGATGGATGGATGGCAGTGTAGTGTTGATGGACCACATGCTCCCAACATGACTTATGGAGACTGTTGTACTATCTGGATGGAGGGATGATTTTCCAACCATGACACAAACACACTGTTCTATTATCTCAATGTAGGGTAGGAGTGCAGGGCCCTTTGGACCCTGCACTCACACCCTCCATTAACATAGCACAACATAATCCACATAACACACTATCTATATGTCACAGTGGGAGCATAGGGTCCATTTGACCCTGCCCTCCTAGCCCTACATCAACATAGTACAACACTATTTATGTGTCACACTTTCCATGTCACAGTGGCAAGACAGAGTCATTTTGACCCTACAGTAGCATGACTTCACAGACAGAGTACAATAAAATCCATATCTTACACTATACATATGTTGCAGTGCTCTCATTGTGACATATAGATAGTGTGACAGATGGATTGTGTTGTAGTATCTCGATGGAGAGATAGGAGTGCAGGATTCAAAGGACCTTGTGTTCTCACTATGACATATGCATAAAGTGACATATAGATTGTGTTGTACTACCTCAATGGAGTGATGGGTGTGCATGGTCTGAAGAACTGTGAGCTCACACTGTGACATATGGACAGTCTGAAATGTGGAAACTGTTGTACTATGTTGATGGAGGGATGGTAGCACAGAGTCTATAGGACCCTGTTCTCCCACCATGACACATGGACAGTGTTGTTCTATCTCAATGGAGGCATGGCATAACAGTGTCCAACTGACCATGTTTTTATACCATGAGTTATGGATACTGTTGTAGTATCTAGGTGGAGGTACAGAGTTCATGCAGTGGTCCATCTTCCATGGTTGTAAAGCATGTGGGTGTACCCCCGCAAGACACTGGGATGGCAGAAGAAGTGATACAGTTGCTGAACTATGATGATGGATGCCTCTTTTGGTATGTTGACAGAGTTGTATTTTTTTTCTCTTACCAGATGCTGGCTGTTTCTCATTGGTTGTGTTGCTTTATTGCTGCCCCTGCTTGTATATGTGTGTGTATGTGTGTGGTTGAGAGGATGCAGAGTTATGGTTGGAAACCCTAACAATGTATTTCCCAGCTTTTGTCGCTTTAATAGCAACTCTAACTGTTGCATTAATGAACTTTTTTGCAATGAATATATACATATATATATATATATATCTATATATATATATGAGTGTATGTGTGTGTGTGTGTATATACATGTATGCACACACACACACACACACCCACACACATATACATACAGATGTGGATCCGTATTTGTGAAGACAAAACTACTGTCTTATGACCAACTTGCAAGATACTACTACTATCTTGCAAAACTGGGTATTTCACAATGGAATACTAAACCGGAGAGCAGTTTTAGAAATGCTGATGGCATCACAATAGCAATGTGCATCACAAAAGGCAGCAAATGTTAGATGTTTTATAGGCAGCTACTTTCTTCTTCACAGCTATTTTGATTGTACAATATCGATTGTATTGATTTGTAATGTATTGATTTGATCTCTTGTGCTGAGCTATTGATCAGAAGGGCACAGTTTACATTTTGTTATTTTTTCTTTCTGTAACTTTTGATCCTTTCTACCACAAGACCACCTAAACACCAGGGCCAAGATATTCAAATGGGTTGCACCTGGCGCAACTGAGTTGCACCAGCACAACCCCAGAAATGCACCCTTGGGCAATATTCAAAGTGGGGAATTGTGCAGTGCAATTCCTGATACACCAGGGTGCAAAGATAATGTAAGAGGTACATCTCCAGGAGGTGTGCCCATGCATATGTAGGACATCCTGATATTCAGCTGTGATGTGTGGTGCATCTTTTGGCACATTCCAGAGATGTGCCACATACCTGGGCGCAAAGTTGAGCAAGTAGAAAATGGCTCGGCTGCTAGCCACCCACAGGCATGCTGCTGTATTGCAATGCCCAACACAGTAGCCACCAGCTGTGGGTGGATACCCCCCCAGAGTACCATTCACAGGCACTCACATATTGTCCTGATAGTCTAGTGGTATCCCTCTCCCCGCTGGTAACCCTGATCACCTATAAAGAGTAGAAAATATTTCCTTGGTAGTCTAGTGGTATCCTCCTCACCTCCCTATTGCTGATCACCCATAAACATAAATAAAACATTGCCCTTGCTGTCTAGTGGAAGCCCCTTCCCCGTCGGTAACCCCGATTGGCTGTAATGTTGAACAAATTATCCCCAGATGGTCCAGTGGCACCCCCTTGCCACCTGTAACCCCGACCACTGGTAAATTGTAATGACATATTTCTCTGGTGTCCAGTGGCACCCCACCCCCCACCACAGGACCCCAGCCCACCCAGCTCCCCATCATAAGTGGGCAGCAAATCCACCTGCATTCCACTGCAGCTGCCTGTTGAATGACAGCTTACAGTATCAGCTGCAAGCCCATTGGTCCACACTGTGGACCAATGGGCTGCAATACATACTGTAATAGTTATTCAAACCTTTGTGAATGAATGACTTCATTCACAAAGTTTTGAATGACTGTTACAGTATGCGGTGGTTCATTGGTCCACAGTGTGGACCAATGGGCGGCAGCTGATACTGTAAGCTGTCATCCAGTGGGCAGCCATGAAGGAATGTGGGTGGGTTTAAGGCTCACAATGATGGGGAGCTGGGTGGCTGGGGGTCCTGTGGGTGGAGGGTGGGTGTCACTGGACCACCAGGGAAATATGTCATTGAAATTTCCTTGTGATCAGGGCTACCGGCAGGGGGGGGTGCCACTGGACCACCAGGGAACTAGTCAGTCAACATTATGGACAATCAGGTTTACCAGTGGTGAGGGGGTGCCACTAGACTGCCAGGGCAATATTTTATTTATGTTTATGGGTGATAAGAGGTATGGGAGGAGGAGGGAGTAACACTAGATTGCCAGGGCAATATTTTATTTACATTTACTGGCTATTGGAGGTACAGGAGTGGAGGAGGGTACTACTAGACTGCCAGGGCAATGTTTTATTTACATGTACAGGTGACCAGAGGTACAGGAGGGAAGGGGGTACCACTAAACTACCAGAGCAATGTTTTATTTACATTTACGGGTGTGGAGGTACAGACAGGGCAGGGTGAACCATTGGTCCTCCACTGACAGCACCACATGCTGTGCAGGGTGAAAGGTGTATTTCCCTGGCCAGCCCTGCACTACTCATGCAAATGGATCTTTAATGATGTGCAAATGGCCCCACTTGCACCTTGCATGCATTATGGACCCATTTGCATATCCAGTTGTGAATATCTGGAAATTGCAACATGCATCCAATTGTGCTGGAGCATTCCCATTCCTGGCATTCAGACTTCTCTGGGGGATGTGCAGGCACATTGTATTTGTGCAGTGTGCATTATTTGCTATATTCAGAAGAGATGTGCCATGGCACATCTCTTTTGAATATATCCCTTAGTTGCTACAGCACAACTCAGTTGACATGCACCATCACTTGCACCATTGCCAGGTGCAATTCTTAATATTGGGCCAAGTTGTGTAAATCAAATGTGATATGGGTGAGAGTGAGATGGTAGAAAAATCTTCAATCACCATACTTGACCTCACCTGACCTCACTATTGTCTTTGCCACTTGTGAAGTCAGGAGGTCAAGTATAGCTCATAAAGATATTTCTACTATCCCACTCTCACCCACTTCATATCCTAGATAGTTAGATAGATAGACAGACACACAGATAAATATACAGTATACATATGGGCCAAGATATTCAAAAGAGTTGAGCCATGCGCAATAGGGTTGCGCCTACGCAAGTCAGAAAATGCACCATTCTGCGATATTCAGCAGGAGGCAGTTGCGCCCCCCCAAATCACGCTAAGCAACAGCGCAATGATAATGAAGGCATGTGCAACTGAAGGGGGAGGAACCATGCATAAATGGTGCAGTGCTATATTCAACAACTTGTGCCATGCGCAATAGGGGAGCAAGCGGAAGTTGCGCCATGGTGGAAATGAGCCAAAATAAAAATGAGCAAGGGAGAGGCATAAGAACACTACAGGGAAGCCACATAAGAGCAAAATACAGCAGGACACACTGGGCAGCAGGGACACACAGGGCCAGGCAGAAAAGGGCACCTGGAAGCAACAGCCACAAGGGAAGGTGTGGGGAGACAGTGCAGAAGGGGGAGGTACACCACACAGCAGTGAGTCAAGCACAGGCAGGTGTTCCCAGTGCAGGGGAAGTAGCAGTGAGGACAGTGGGGGGAATACAGTAACAGCTGCCAGGGGGGTGAACACAAGCCAGTGACATGGCCAGTGCCACCTTCCAGATGGAGGCCACTATGAGGGGGGTGAGAAGGCGGGCAGCAGGGGGGCATGGCCATGGAAGGGCCCATCGGCAGTATGCCCCCAACAGGCAGTACTGAGCCCTCGCCAGCTTCGAGCTGTACAGTGATACCAAGATTGTGGGCCAGTACCGCCTGAATCGGGGAATTCTGAGGTGGATCTGTGAGCTGTGCAGTGATGTGATGCAGGCATCCACACGACGGAGCCATGACCTGTCAGTGGAGACCAAAGTGACAGCTTGCATGTGCTTGCTCACCATGGGTACCTTCCAGAGACCAACTGGGGACACCATAGGCATAAACCAGTCAGCCACATCATGCCACCACACCTAATTCCTCAGCGCGACTGCTGCCACATGCTGTGGAGTACATCCATTTCCCCAGCACACCGGCAGAGCGCACAGCAAACATACAGGAGTTCCACAGGGTAGCATGTATGCCTGGCATGCTAGGGGCAATAGACTGCACCCATGTGGCCATCCACACACCACCTGGCTCCGAGGGGGCCGCATACATCAATCACAAGGGCTATGCCAGCATCAACTGCCAGGTGGTGTGTGATGCCAGGGGGCACATAATCAATGTCTGTGCCACACACCCTGAGGGAGCACACAATGCCTTCATCTTGCATCAGTTGGCACTGTGCCACAGATTCAAGAGTGGGGATATCCCCACTGGCCACCTAGTGGGTGAGTTGCAAACCACATGGATAATCATAGGGCCTAGGGTGGCATGGTCAGAGGTGACATGGGTAATGGCCTACATGGCCCGGGGCAGGGCGATGATGATCACCAAACTAACCTCCACCATCTACGCACAGGTGACAGTGGATATCCACTCCGTCCCTGGCTGCTCACACCCTACAGGTGGCCCGTGACCCCATCACAATAGCACTACAATGAGGCACATGCCACCACACGTAATGTCATCGAGAGGGAGTTCGGGATGCTGAAGACATGTTTCCATTGCCTGGACACCTCCGGCAGTGCCCTACAGTACAGCCCCTCAAAGACCTGTGGGCTATTCCTGGCCTGTTGCATCCTGCACAACATGGCCAACGAATGTAGGATAGTCACACAGATCAAAGAGGGGGACAGCAATGGGGACGATGAGGACGCTGGTGACGATGGTGATGGGCAGCCCCCCCTTTGGCGACGGGACCCCAGACTGCTCCGGCCGGCACAGCTGCACCGGGACACCATCACAGAGAAGCACTTCAGCCAACCCAGGTAAGTCATGGGGCCATGTGCAGCCAAAAGTGGCTAAGGCACAACCCACAAACATGCATTGACACACATCAGGGGTGCATGCCATCAAGGGAAGTGGCAGGGCATGGAACCACACACACAACCAGGGATGGGTGAGGTCTAACATGCCACACGGATGGACACACACACACACACAATGCACCAAACATGCACAAAGGGTAGGAGGCACACTGACCCAGAACGCAACCCCGAGCCACACACATGTCCACAGACCACCACGCCCACTGCCTGTCCATATGCGTGTGTCAGATGCTGAGCACTATTGCACATTGGTGTACAGCACAATGCAGGCATCATCATGAACACACAACTGTGGACAGCAGCCGGGAGGGTGTGCAGATGGACTGTGTGTCCGCATGAAGGCCCGGTACCCACCCGTGCACTGCCCACTGAAAGACACAATGCACACAGGGCAGCACCAGACCGTAGCCACGTTGGAAGACAGGTCAGTCATGCAACACAGTGCCCCGGCCACCACAGATGTGTGGGCAGTCCCACCGAGACCCGCCAGCACTGACAAGCCGACCACTGGCCTCATGGGGTGGCACCGATGGTCCAACATGGGTTCCACTGTGTGAACATGACCGTGCTCACGCAGGGGTCTGCAGCACACTGAACGTGCCTGTGCCAGTTGTGCTTGGGATGCCCACAGCTGAACCTGGTGTCGACAGGGAGGGTGTCGCACGATGCTGAGAACGTGGGGTGGACAGTGCACTGCGTGGTGTCTCCGATGCATGGGCAGATGACTGTGTGCCCATTGTGGCAATGACAGCAGTGAATGCCTGTGTCTGCCTGTCAATGGCAGCGGTCACATCCTCCCACAACTGGTCCATCCCTGCCAGGATCAGAGGGGTGTCTCTGCTGCGACGCTCCTCTGCCCGCTCCAGAGCTGCACGCAGTGCATCCACTGACATCGCAAGCTGCATCTGCTGCTGGACTGATGCTTGCAGTAGGTGGGTGTGCTCATCCAAGAGGTCATCTGCCTCCTCGGCATCCTGTTCCTCAGGGTGTGTGCGGCCCTGATGCTCAGCACCCCTTGAAGGTAGGCGCTGCACACCAGGACCAGGTCTGGGCATGTCCACAGGTGGTGCACAGATGCCACAGCTTGACCCTGTACCCCCAAGCCCATTGGATGACTGCTGATGCTGCCCCTCTGGCTGCCTCTCCCCAGGGCTCAGTGGTGCCACTGCAGTGGCCGCAACAGTCCCACTGTCCTGAACACACACCAGTGCTGCCCCACTGGTGCTGACAGGCACAGGCTGGGACTGTGCTGACACGCAGGCCTCCACGGGATCACCACCCGCAGCCATAGCCACGATATGACCTGCTGTGTGGTCATCCCGTGGCACACACATGTCACTGCCGATGCCGTTAGCGACATCATCATTGGTGACGGCCCTGGCACCGGCCCAAGTCACAGCATGCTGGCATCTGTGGATGCTGGCACACTGGGACATGGACAGAGCTTCCTCCGCATCTGTTCCAACAACATCAGTGTGGACAGCCAGGCAGGCCCACTGTCGTACTGAGCCACATATACCTGTGGAGGTGGATAGGCCCTCCTCCATCTCCAGCTGACTATACTCAGTGGACAGGCCCACCACCGCTGACCCATGCAGATGCTCAGGATCTGTAAGGGAAAACAAAGTCATGTTACTGTATGTGACCTACCCTGCCCCCCCCATAGACAGACCATGACCTACCATGCAGTGATGGGCTACCACCTGTCTGGAAGCCACCACCCAGAACACCCTCAATGGCACAATGCTGCATGCTTCCACCAACCCTCTCCTCCTGTGGGGTCAGGTGTACCACCTCCGGCTGTTCCCCACCTGTCGCAGCTCATGCTGCCCTGATGGCAGCCACCTTCTCCTTTATCCTCCTCCTATCTGTGCCCATCTTCTTCTTGCACTCCTGCAGGGAGTGCTGGTGGCTGCCATGCAGGTTCACTGCATGTGCCACCTCCTCCCGTGCAGCAGCACAGGCTTGAGGTGTTCCCTCTCATCCGCTGAGAAGCGGCTCCTAATCCAGGTAGGCCTCAAACAGGGTATCGGTCTCAGTCTTGGGTAAAATTAGGCCTCCTCCTACTCCCACCACTGTGTTCCTCCTCTCCCACAACTCGCTCGGTCATTTTTTAGCCTGTAAGAATGACAGTTGTTACCTGTGACTGTGCAGTCCCATGCATGTCCCTAAATCCACACTCCACACTCCCAAACAGCATGCAACTCACCAACAGACTGCAGTAACTGACTATGGCCAGTGCAGCCCAATGTCACACTTTTATAATGCAACCCATGCAAATGAGGTGAGGCACAACTTTAAGTGGATGAAAATTGCAGTGCTGTGCCATTGAATGGCTGATTAGCTGTTTTGCATATGATGACTGAATATCGCGCTGTTGCACTTTGCACAATTGTGTTGAACGTGCTGAGCCAAGGGTGCAGTTCTGTGACATGCTCAGTACACACCTCACTGCACATGCCCAGGTTGTTGATGCAGGCATCTGCTGTGCTGCTGACATGCTGTGCATAGGAAGCAATGCAGGACACAGCCACCATTGTGCCAGTGGTGCTACAGCGATGTTCACCTACATGGCACTGTGGCACTAGGCCATCATAGGCGCACTGGGGAAACAGCGCGGTAGGCTGCTACTGGAGATAGCACACAGGCAGCCAATCGCGCTACATGCATTGGGTTCCAATGGTGCTGTGCCTGTCCGTGCACCACAGCCTCTTTTCCTTGTGCCCAACCTTTGCCCCTAGGCACCATGCATCAGGCATGGGTGCACCACTATCACGCTGTTCAGTGACAGTGCAATAGGGAATGGCAGCGCTGTACCGTGCAGCATCTGCACATGGGGAGCTGCACTGAAGAGCACCATTTTTGCTGACTGAGCTAGGGGAATGGTGCTCAGGAGGGCTGCACAGTGGAGCCAGGTAGAACTGGCCAACCTAGTGGCCATAGTGGAGCCACACCATGGACCACTGTTTGGGGAGGCACCCCTGGACAGGTCTAGGAGCCAGGTGTGGGAGGAGGTGGCCACTGCACTAGAGGAGGCCACAGGAAGGGGGCAGAAAGCAGAGCAGTGACACCACAGGTATGGTGACCTGCGGCAGAGGGAGCCAGACCTGCTAGCCCACCTGTGGGCATGTGCAAGGAGGGGCACAGTGCCATGGCCAGGTAGGTGTTATGTCAACACACTTTTATCTTCCATATGGGTATCACGGTTGTATGTGTCCAGCACATGGGTGAGGGACTGTCCAGTGTTGGCTGTGGTGGTGTTATCAGGGGTGGGGTGGGTGGGTCTGGCTGGGTGGGAGGACACACACCTGGGGGCAGGGGGGCTTTGCTACGGATTGTACTGATGTTCCTCTCTCCATGTTTGCACCACAGGGCTGGAGGACTGGTGCCTGGCACGTGAACTGTGGCACCACCAAGATGACAGGGAGGCAAGGTGGGGCGATGGTCCACAGCACCCGAGGGACTGGCCCGATGATGGTGAGTGCCATACCTTCTTGATTACTAATGCATGCTGTGTAACAGGGTGGGCAGCAGGGCATGACCCCCATCCATTGACACCACTGCCATGCACGCAACTTGTTACAGTCAGCACTGTCCAGTGGCAATGCATGTCTGGGAGTGCGTCGATGGTGGTCCATGCATGCATCGGGTACATGGCTGTGCCACTGCCTTTGCACCACATAGCCATGTCACTAAATGGCCATGGTGGTGCTGTGTGTGTGTGACTTGGCCAGTGGGTGTGTGCAGTGTTCCGCGTGGCTGTATGCACCTGGATGAGCAGGTCATGTGGATGTGATCATTGTGGGTGATCACACACCATCACAGAGGCATGTCCCATGGCTGTATGCCATGCACAGTGGGTGGGCTGTATGGGGCTGTGCATTCACACCTATTGACTGTGCTCCCTTGTCCTAGGTGTCCACCAGCTGATTGACATCAAGGAGGCATTGCAGGAGATCCTGCACATGGCAAGGGTGTCCTTAGAAATACTTCAAAGTATTGACCAGATTGGGGTCCTCAGGAGGCACCGGTGGAAGAACATCCAGAGCGGGGAGTGGGGCTCCCTTTGACAGTCCCTCTGCCCCTGATATCCCCAACCCCCCTGGACCCACCCTCACACTCCTCCTTTCCTGTCCCATTTGTTCACCCCTGCCCCTTACCCACCCCCACCTTGTTTGTGGCCCTCCCCCCAACTTTGTATATATTATTGTATATAATTCACTTTGTTATTTTGTTTGAATATAGATCTTTTGATATGAATACTGTGGTGGTCTCTGATTTGCAGCGGGCTATAAGTGCTCAGCTGCAGTGGTGTGCATGGCGTCAGGAGTGGTGCAGTCATGGGTATGTGTGTGTGTCCATGGGGAGGTGACTATGGTGTTTGGGGTAGCTATCAGTCAGTGTCTGTGGTGCGTGTGTTGTGCCCTGTGCACTGGATGACTGTGTGCAGTGGTCCATGGTGCATGTTCTGTGTCCATGGTGCCCCTGTCAGCCCATCCATGGCCTGTGCAGCTGACATCCATGCATGTCTGTGACCTGCACGGTCTGCTGGCATGTCAGTGGTGGCTGTCCATGCAGGGCAGCCACTTTACCCATCACAATGCTGAGTTGTCTCCTGTCACTGGTGTGGTGCATGTCTGCCTCAGGTGACAGTATGGCCTCCACAGTTGTTGACCCATCTCCATGCTGTGGCTTGTGTGTGTTGCAGGGAATGTGCGCCACTGTCTGTCACTTGTGCTATGGGCAAATGCTGGTGGTGTACAGGTCCACAGTGCCTGCGGAGGGTGGCTTGCACTCCTGTGCCATGGAGGACTGCAGGTTGTGTGTACATAGTTTACATGGGCCCACACTGGGGGCTTGGTTGCCCTGCTACTGTGTCCCTGTGTTGTTGTGCCCTTGGGTATGGGTGGATGTCTGTCCATGCACTGTGTGGCATTCGGTGTGGTGCATGCTTCCATGCACCACTGTAGGTGTCTGCGTTGGCTGTTGTGGCCAGTGCTGGGTCAGGATGTGTCATTGGGAGAGTGTGCAGGGTGCTGTACCACTGGTGATGGGGTCCGGGGCATGCCCTGTCCCATGTGGGGTACCTCATGTGCTGATGCATGGTTGGTCTCTCAGCAGTACCTCGGGGGGGCTGTGCATGGTGGCATTGTGTATGCCGTCATTGCATCACTGTGTGCTGCCACCCACTGATGGGTGCTCGTGGTGGGGCTGCCTTGCATGGTTCTGTGGTGCACAAGGTTGCATTGTCACAGTGGGGGTGATGGCATGCATGGGGTTTCCTGCAGTCGTGGATGCTGCTCCTGGGCAGGGTGTCTGGGGGTCCAGTGCAGGGTGTGCTCTGCATTGGGGGGATGGTGTGGCACAGGGTGGTCATTCCTCCTTGTGTACCAGTCACAGCTTGCCAGGGGGTGTGATGAGGCACCATGGCCCGGCTGTGGGTTCGTTGCTTGTCTCCATGGGCCAGTGGTTATTCCAGCCCTCCCCCAGTTGTGCAGTGCATGGGGTGTGGGGGGACGATGTCTGTTCTGCCGTGTGTTCCTGTGCCCATCTGTGGCATGGGTGGTGGGCCCCTACCTCCCTGGTTGTGCAGTTGCATTGCCACCCTGCTGCTTGGGGGGCATCCCTGGTTGTTCTGTGGCACCTCTGGACTGCTCAGCTGAACATCCTTTGTTACGCTATGGCGCATCTGATCTGCTCAGCTTCCCCTCCCTAGTTGCATTATGTTGCAGGTGGTATAATATTCAGTCGTCAGCTGTAGGTACAGTTTGGCCAGCTCAATTTTTGAATATCGTACCTCTTGCACATGGGGGCAATGGACTTGCACCTGCTCCTGCGATTGCGCACTTTTTGGGCGCAGTTTGAATATCTGGGCCATAGTGTAGATTTTTTTCATTGCAAAAAAAATCCATTACTACATCAGTTAAGGTTGATAGTACAGCAGTAAAAGTCTGGAAATTCAGTGTTAGGGTTACCAACCCTACCACCCCACCCCATCCCCCCACCCTCCACACACCAAAAAGTGTTGCGGTGTGTCTTATGGTCATCAGCCCTACCTCTCACACATTCCATGTGTAAGGAAGCTACATGGCACAGTATAGGAGAATGGGATGAAAGGTAGGCCTGATGTCCCAAAGGCACACCCTGATGCCTGTTGGTGCATGGAAGGTGAAGGGGTGGGGGTTGGGTGGCAGTGCTAATAATCCTAACACCAAATTTCCAGACTTTTGTCACTGTACAATCAACCCTAACTGATGCACTAATGGATTTTTTTGCAATGAATTTCTCTTCTTTTTGAAATCATGTAATAGTATCCTTACTTTACTATGGCAGTGCAGGGTCCTTCAAACCCTGTATTCCAATCCCTCCGTAGATGCACATATGCATGTAGGTGTGGAAGAGCAGGACCCTCTGATCCCTGTGCTTCCATGTGTCAAACAACAGTGACCAGATTGTCAGCATAGTCATCTTACTACCCCACCTCATGTACCCCAGTGCAGAGAAACTGTGAAAAGCAAGTCAAAACGTAACTATTCGCAACTGCAATGCCATTCTGCACCACATGTGTGAAAACACATTTTGGGCAGGATGTGAAAAATGTCAGCTGTACTGTTCAAGAGGTGATGTGAAGAAATGGCTATGTTGAAAATTTGGCATCAAAAGATTGAAAAGTAGCAAAGTTATGCACGTGCATAGAATAAATTCAATGGACTCCCACAAATCAGGCATTTTTAAGAATTTTATCACCAAATTCTCAAGATGATCTTTTTGGGACCTCACCTCTTGAACAGTGGCACTGTCATTTTGGTAATCGGCCCCCAAAAAGTTATTTTACAAAGAGTATGCACCATTCTGTGCCACAGTAGCAAAATCACATTTTGGGCAGGATGTGAAAAATGACAGCTGTACCATTCATGAGGTGGTGTGTGAAAATGGGAATGTTGAAAATGTGAAGTGAAAATATGAAAAATTGGCAAAATTATGAGCGTGCGTAGAAACATTTCAATGACCTCAAGTAACTTGGGCATTTTTTGGTATTTTTCCACCAAATTTTTAACATGGGCTTTTTGGGACCCCAACTCATGAACACTGGCACTGTCATTTCAGTAATCACCTACTAAAAGGTGATTCTGTGCAGTGACTGCAAAATCACCATTCTGGACTGAGTAATGAAATGAGAATGCCAGTGTTTATGAGGTGGGGTCCTAGAAAGCCCACATTGAAAATTTGGTGAAAAAATATGAAAAGATGACCGAGATATCAGCATGAGTTCAAAACACCATAGACAGCCATTATACAGAACTTAACTTAATTCTTCTGTTTGTGGTTTGGCTTTCAAGAGTGCAGACATGTCCCAGTCCAGAGAAGATCACAGCCGCTGACCTCCAGAGGTAATATGGGGTAACAGGGGTGCGGGGAGGTGGGAGCACAGAGGGAGGGTGAGGATGGGAGATGGAGATGACCTGGACAATGATGGACCATTTTCTTTGTTTTCAGCATTAAAAAAAGTGCCAGTGGAGTGTTTTCTTGTTTAACAGAAAAAAAACATCATTTTGGGACAACGGGAGTGGGCTCCCCAGTGCCCCTGGTACTGGGGGGGGCTACCTACAAATGCTAACATGAGGATTGGGCACCCCAATGTCAGCGAAAAAAAATGTATTCTTTAGAACAACAGGCTTTGGAAGGGGGCATCTGACACTGGAGGTGGGCATCTGGTGTCAGAATACAAAATTAAGGACACCGGGGGGGGGTCACAATGCTGACACGGGGATTAGGCTCCCTGATGTCAGCAGCATATGTTAAAAAATGTTTTTTTCTTTTGGGGCAGGAATCCAACACCGGGGTGAGCATCCCAGTGTCCAATTTAAAAATAAAATATTTAGGGACACTGGGGGTGGGCTCCCCAGTGTCCCACATTACTGGTGGCAGAGCTACATGTCGACATCGGGATTAGGCACCTCGATATCAGCAGAAACATTTTTAATAAATAAAACATGCATCGGCCCCCCTAAGAGGTTGTAAAAGGAGAAAAGCTCCTTTTATTAGATAAATAGCAAGAGGTGTTTACCAAAACAGGGTCTGGGGAACAGGATTCTGACATTATTTTGGGCAAAAAGTGACCAGAAGAGGTTTCAGTAGTTTTGACTGGTGTCAATGGGTTTTCCCATTGAGGTAGTGTGGCAATTTTCATGCAACTTTGCCATTAGTTGCTCAAAAATTGCCACAATTTGCTGCACTTTCACAAAAGAAGTGCCACAAATTGTGGCACTACCAACAGGCAAAACACTGAAAACATATTTCTGGCCAGTATTTAAAAAAAGTAATGCCAGAATCATGTTTCCCAGGCCCTGGTTAGGTAAACACAAGTATTGGTGTTTACCAAGGGGCAGAATATTTTGAATGACACCATATTTTTGCCGTCACTAACTGGAAACAAGGTGGTGGCAGCATGAAAGTACAAAACCCATTTGCGGTAGTAAAAAGTGCTTTTGCGAATGTTTTCATGCCTAGCATATATTTGTTCCATATGCTATAATGGAAAACTTTAAAGATTAATAACTTTTGAATGGATTATTAATTTTTTCACCAAACCTTCAAAAGACACTTCAATGACCCAGTCCCCATATACCCTGAAAATTTCACACCAAAACCACAAACCATTTGGGCTGTAGAAACAAGAGAAGTACAATATTTGTCCAAAAGTGAAGATATTCCCCCACTTTCTGGCACTCTGCTGATCCACAACTGCACATCCAACCAGAAGGAAACTTGCCAGATCCAGAGATCTATGGTACCAGATGGCATATGCAAAATTTGAGGCAAATCAGACAAATGGTTACAAAGTTATTAAAGTTAAAAATGTTAGGTTTAACATAGAGGTGGCTGTGCAACCCTAACTATAGTGGCAGTACTATGCCAGTGTGATATACATATATATATATATATATATATATATATATATATATATATATATATTATTGATGTGGCCACACCAATTTACCTATGTAAAATCAGCATCATGCCTCCCCCCCAAAAAGATTATCAACTCTGAGTCAGAGTTGATTTGAAGGGGGTTGGGGGATGACACATGGCAAAAGGATGACATTTCATCCTCGGGTCCATCACAGTGGCAATTTCAAAACCTATCAAAATTGTTGCTGTGGGGGATTTCGCCATAGATGTTTTGATGTGCAGTCAGCACACCATCACACTCCTATAGTTAGAGTTCAGTTTTCACTTCTGTGTTAAACTAACATTTTGCACTTCAATAACTTTGCAACCATTCAAGAGAGTTGCATGATTGTTTGCATGTGCCATCAGGGATGAAAGATCCCTTGATGTGGAACGTTTCATCCTGGTTGGATGTGTGACTGTGAACATACAGAATGTCATAAAATGTGAAAAATTACCATTTTTTGTAAAATTGTTTGTCACTCCACTGCACAAAAATGGCTTTGAATTTTGTTCTGAAATGTATAGGATACAAAGGTTTTAGGTCACAGATGTGTCATTTGAAGGTCTGGTTAAAAAAATACTAATCTGTTCCAAAGTTATTATATTTTTTAGTTTCCCATGATTTTCAATGAGAGCAGTTAGATGTGAGCCTCAAAAAATTCTCCTTTTTCACAAATGGGTGATCCTGTGTCACAAATTGAATATCTTTTTTCATGCAGCTACCATTTTGTTTTTCAGTTAGCAAGAGAAACAAAATCAAATAACTCAAAAAAATTGTGTCTTTAGTAGAAACCAACAGATGTAGCTTGCCTCTCAGGATCCTCTCAGCTGGATTCTGTATTTATCTGTTACAGAAATGTTCTTGAAGGTTTTTTTGACATTATAAATCATTTTTCTTGACTTGTGATATGAAAAAAGATTATTTTTTTTATTATGAGTCACAAAAATTATTATTTTTTGTACTGGAAAATCCTTTCCCTGGTGTCTAGTGGCATCCCCCACCCTCTGATTTCCATCAACCTGAAATAAATAAAATGATTATTACATTTTTGTTTTACTTGAAATAAAATAAGATGGTCCCTCACAAATCTGACCACAACTCCTACCTACTGCTCAGCACCCAGCACTCCGCACCCCCTCACCACATATGCCATTAATGTGCCGACATAATACTGCAGCTGGAATGTTGTTGTCAGAATAATGTTGCATGCTTCTTGTGCGACTTTGGCTTTTTTCAGGGACACTGGTTTACTGGGATTGAGAAAGGGCATATTTCATTTTGCACATTGTAAAAAACAATATTGTCACTAGTGTCTGCTAAGCCAAAATCTGGTTTTACAGGTATTTGATTCTCTGTACTTTATTTAACAGTTTTTAACTCTGCTAACATGCATTTTAGCAATTTTGACCTCCACTATTGCACATTCTTCCATCCTTTTATCAATTGAAAGTTATTTTAGATACAAGATGTGATGGCAGCAGCAGCACTACAGCCTCCATCCCTAAGGTGTGATGGAAGGAGCACTACACTCCCATCCCTCAGGTGTGATGGCAGCACCAACAGCACTATGGCCCCCATCCCTCTGTTGTGATGGTGATGGCAGCAGCAACAGCTCTACGACCTCCCTCCCTCAGGTGTGATGGAAGCAGCAACACTGCGGCCCCCGTCCCTTGGGTGTAATGGCAGCAGTACTACATTCCCCATCCACAAGTGGTGATGGCAGAAGCATTATGGCTCCCACCTCTCTGGTGTGATGGCAGTAGCAACAATGCAGTCCACATCCCTCAGGGGTGATGGCAGTAGTGACAGCACTATGATCTCCTTCCTTCAACACCCACACCCCACATACACGTTACAAATGACTTGGTCTCTTTGCTTGTTATAACTCAGATGTGAATTAATCTGAACCATTACCGCTAAGGTGGACTACCTTCGTTTTTTTCTATCTATCATTTAACTGCCTGAATTGGATTTCTGCATGTGACACCACTGACCAGGGTTAGGGAACAGACTTGGGTGTTGGAGGGCCAGCTGGTAGGTGAAGACTTGAGTGTCCAATGACCATTCACCTTGTCCTGGGAGGAGGGTGGGTTCACGGCTCAGCATTTGCTGGCCCCTGGTGGAGGCCAGAGGCATGAAAACATGTCAGTCCTCACTGCGGGAGGGAGCATGACGGACATCGGCTTGTGCCTTGACATCATGTGGCCTGTCACACTCCCAAGAAAATGGGAAAACATCCGCTTGCCAACCAAAGGATAGCTGCTGGTCCCTCCATAAGCTGGAAGCCCCAGACATGTGTCTGTTCTGACCCCTGCCATGCCCAGGATACACAGGAAGCTCTTTGGGGCAATTCTCCTCCACCAGCAGCCTCCCACAGGGGTAGGGGCCCACTCAATGAAGAGTTACTTTGGATTACCTGGTAGCACAGCAGTAAGGGGCAGTGGATGGTGGTCATGACTCAGCAGTGGTAGTAGGGGGCCTTGGCATACCTAAAGGAGTGGATGGCCTGGGGTAGGAGGAGTAAAAAAAAACCTGCTTGAATTTGCTTCTTTGAAATAAAGTGTATTCACCTAAAAAATCCACAAGTGATTAGTGGAGGACCTTCAAATGGATTCATGCATCTCCCAGACATGTGGATGCTTTTTTTTTTACTTGGTGTCCATGAAAAGGTTGTCTCCCAGTTTTCATGTCTTTGTTCAGATATGAATTGAGCAACCACTCTGCCCACCAGCATCATACGGCCCATGGGGCCTTACCTTCTGTATGTCATTGAATGTGCTTTCAAAATCCACTGGCCAAACATAGGTACACTTAAATACTTAACATTTGTATTTTGCTGAAGCAGTCTATCAGAAAACTTTTTGTTGTCACAGAGAGTGAAACAGCAGGTGGGAGAAAAGGTGCAAATGATCTAATTCACCTAAATGGGGTGCTGACTGTGAAGTCTTTTCATAAGTAGTAAGGTAGTTTTTTCCTTGTGAACATACTTTCATTCAGACTAGTTTTCATTCAAACAACTGAGGATTTTGGATTGCCCTGTTGATTACTAACTTGAATAAGTTAGTTGGTAACAGTAATCCTGCATTTAGCAATGTTCAACCTAGATGCTCATATGCAAAGAATACAATAAAAACCTGACTAAAATCTAAAAACAAGCTTATAAAACACGTAAAATGTATCTGAACATTTATCTTTACCTACACAAAATCATTGCAGCCCAAGTAAAACTCAGGTAAATTACATGGTACCCTGACTACTATTCTAAGATGTAGTAAACATATATTGGTATTTTTATATATATATATTCTTTTTAAACTAGGTGAGGCCCACTAAGCAGAACTACCTGTTTTCAGGAGTGACCTAGAGGCACTGGAGATGTTAAGTGGCTTGCTTGCATTCACACAGTATGCAAGTGGAGGTTGTGGGAATCAAACCCAAGTCTTCTGGATGTATCCAGTTCAATCATTGTTCATTACTCTAACCACTAGGCTATACTGCCAGCCATAATAACACCCATATATAATGTTTTAATATATGATTTTAATAATAGTGCACAGTACCTACAGTACAAATTATGAACCTGAAACACTTCACAACATTTTACTAAAACTGAACTATCTGCCACTCCATCCACTTATTTTTTCTTGCACCAAAGTGAGTGAATAATTGACAGAGCACTGTAAATATTTTTTGATCAGGCTTCTTCTACATGTAGAAACTGATATAATTTGTTTATTCTGGATTTATTTAATATTGATTTTCTGTGGCTCACTAAATGGATTCTAACACTGTATGAGGCAGATGTTTTTACATTTTGGAAGAGGCAACCCATCTTATCCGTTTAGGGTTCATGTTAGAAATAGAAGTTTTTCTTCATATTTAAAACTTATTCAACTGTCACTGTATTCATTTAGTAGTTTATGCTGATTAATATATGCTGTAGAAAAGAGTAAGGATTTATTGTGAAGCACTCAGGATCTATAGTAGAACTCCCTCAATTTCCAAGCAAGTTTTGCAAAAAATCTCTGCAATTTCAGGTTACTTTTCCTGCAATTTTCCTGTGTGCTGATACCTGTTTTTTTTTTTTTTGTATCATACAGTGTAATATAAATAGTAAAAGATTTTTAGGCACATACTACATAAAAACTATGGTTTCAGAAAGAAAAGCAGTCCTCAGATGATGGAGATGTTGGTGGGAAGCATCGGTGGTTAAACTGAATGACCGATTACAACAAAGCAGTATGGGTGATTTTCTTACTGATTCTATAAGCAGCAAAGCACAAAGAATGTGAAGCACAGCAGCATTCATTTTAAGATGCTGAAATCTGGATCACCCTGCAGGTGCTGCGGTAGCATTACTGCTTGCTCTGCCAGTGACCCAGGGTTGGAAGTGAACTTGGGCTGCTGGAGGTCTGGCCAGGAGAGTAGGATCGAGCACCCAGGGGACTGCTCTCCTCCTTTGGGGAGGGTGGGCTGCAGGTCATGCTGCTTTACCACCACCTGTATGACCACGGGTGGTGTGCAATGGTGCTACAGAGTGATTAGGAGGGGAGGATGCTAGCCAAGTTCTCGAGCAGTGGCATGTCTCTATGTGACCTACCTCCTTGGATCTCCTCTAGTGTTGGTGCCCTCAGGGACAGAGACCAGAAAACCAGGAACAATCACCCCATATCGGCCACTGGCAGAAGGGACTCAGGTGCTCCAGACTTCATGATCAGGCTCCATGAGGGACCCACTGGGCTGCCTGACACACACTAAGGGAGTGTGGAGGGGTGACCTGGGGTCCCATCCCTTCCTACCTGGGGGGGTACAACCCAGGCAGGATAGAGGCAGGCCCACAGGAGCTCCTAAGCATTACCTGGGGGTGAAACTAGGGGATACCCAGCCTAGGGATCTCTCAAAAGTGGAGATTGATGCTGTGAGAAGTGGACATAGAAAGAGAAAATAAGAAAACATTTAAAAAGATGCTGAAATCTTAGAGATTCTGTGCAGTGACATGCAATTTCTGTGAGGCACCGGTACAAGAATTCAAAATCCGCAAACCAAGCAGGATTCCGTGATTGTGACCGGTGTTACCAGTAAAAATGGAAAACCAGGGTCCATGGCTTTTTGCATTGGGCAATGTTGCTAAACTCCAGGTCACAATTCTTGCCACCATTTTGTGACCCAGAATTTATTTAAATAAATGGGAGGTATGGGGGTGAAACCCCCTCATCTCATGATGTGGGGGTCATAGCTTCTTACAATTGCTGTCTCTCCAGCTGCCAGACAGCAGATTGTCAGAGTGCTGTGCCTGGTGTAGATGAGGTGCAGACACTGTAATTTACACTGGCAACTACTTTGTTGCTGGACATGACTCAACGTACATCCTCCATACACCCTAACTCACCTGAGCAGGTGCCATGCTGAAGATCCAATCTCCTATGGAGGATACATCTTGCTGCTTGAACTTGTGGCTGCAATATGAGAAATTAAAGTAAATGCAGTTCGATATATTTCAATGGGGTTTTCAACACTGATGCATTACTTGGCCATTGTTGCACAGTTTGACACCAAATTTTAAACATGGCCTTTTGGGGACTCCACCTCATGGACAAGGTCACTGGCATTTCACAAATCTGTCTCTTAAGGCAATTTAGCGGTCACTTGGTGAAATAACCTTTTGGACATGCTTTGAACATTTTCACTGCCTTTGTTAATGCGGTGGGGTCATAAGAAGGCTATGTTGGAAATATGGGATCAAAATATGTAAAAATGGCAAAGTTATATGCATAAGTGTTCATTTTTCCAGCTACCAAAGGTTTTAAATAAATAAATATCTTGGGTTGCACCTGGAAATGAGCCTCAACTCAGTGTGCCTTTCCTGGCTACCAAGAATTTTAAATAAAAAAAAAAATGTTTACATTCAACTAATCTCACTTGTACCTTCAGTAATTATAAATATTTTTATCCCAAATTTACAAAATATAATTTTTTTTATATCACCTCATAAATGTGGCTGCTATCATTTTTCAAATCCTGGCCCAAATGTATTTTCTCAGCTGTGGTGTCAAATAACATTGCGGTAGCACAGAATGTTGTTTCGGCAGGGATTTGAAAATTCTCAGTCCAGCGTCCATGAGGTGGGGTAATAAGAAGGCTATGCTGACAATTTGGTTGGTGTTTCAGCTGAAAAGCTTCCATGCCAACATACATGTATGCATCTATGGAGGACCTGGAGCACAGGGTCTGGAGGGCATTGCACTGCAACAAACATATAAGGCTACAATTATACTATACCCAAAAAGTAAGAACATTCTTGGCAAAAAATGTTGTTAATGCATCATTTTGGGATGCAGCAACAAAGGTTTGGAAACATGATGTTAGGGTTTCCAATCCTAACACCCCAACAACACCCTACATGCAGCAACAGGCATGGGGGGTGCTTTCGGGTAGTCAGACCTAATGCTCACCCCATTCTCCTATAGTGTACCCATTTCTTCATATTTACTCATGGAATGGGATGAGCTTTAGGACTGATGACTCCAAGGTACTCCCCATGTCTGTTGCTGTGTGCAGGGTGGGGGTGGGGTGTTAGGGATGGAAACCCTAACACCACATTTCCAAACATTTGTCACTGGAACCCTAACTGATGCATTAACAAATGTCTGTATCTAAATATAGATTGATAACTATAGATATAGATATGTGCTAATGTATTATATAGATAGATATATATAAAAACATATATACACGAACATACAAACACACTAAACTTGCCAGCAGAAACAGGTCTCAACGTATCAGTTATTGTTGTGGATAGAGTGACAAAAGTAGGGAAATATGACATTAGGGTTTTCAGCCATAACTTCCCCCCACCACCCTGGAGTCAGAAAATCAGTTGTGAGGTGTGCCATGAGCATCTCAAGCCTAACACTCACACTATTCTCATTTACAGTACACAGCTATGCTTAACTACCAATAGAATAGGCTGAGCGTTAGGCTTGAGACCCTCATGGCACACCTCATGTCTGACTTTCTGACTCCAGGTTGGGGTTGGGGTGTTAGAGTTGGAAACCCTAATGTCATATTTCTCTACATTTGTCGCTTTATTCTCAACTCTAACTGATGCAGAAACATGTTTTTTTTTTGCAATGAATATATACAGTATACCAGATATAAATCTTGCAGTTCAGGATTTTACTAATACAATGGTTAAGATTATAAATGGGCATGCTCCTAAGATTAGAAAGGTGATAGGAAAGAAACAAATGCCATGAGTTAATGAAAGATTAAAAGAATATCTCAGAATAAAAAACAGATTATGAAAAAAATCCAAAAAAACTAAATCACCAGAAAATTGGGTCATCTTCAAAAAATGGCAAAACAAATGCTCCAATGTGGTACGACAGGCTAACATTCACCATTACAAATCTGGTATGGAACAGGCTACTGATCCTAGGAAGGTCTGGCAATATGTAAAAAAGATAGAGTCCCCTGCAAACCTTAGAAGGTCTATACACATGATAGATAACCACATGTTAGTGGAAAGTGAGAGTAAAGTGGCTGAAATGCTGAATGACTATTATACAGACCTTCCTGAAATGAACCTGGGGTCCCCCAAATTAGAAATGGTGGCCCCAGATTTGGAGTTCTAAGGCTGAGGCTTGGCAGGATCAGGGGGATAGTTTGGTGAAGTAGGGGATGGTAGAAGGTTGACAGGAGAAAGTACAGCAGACCCAGGGAAGAAATTTGTGGGGGGGATATATGATCCAGATTCAGGTTTCGGCCACTAAACAGATGTGAAGTGGAAAAAGAACTAAAGAGGTTAAAGACTGGTAAAGCAGGAGGTCTGGATACTATTAGTCTGGAGTTCCTAAAGATAGGAGCTGATATATTGGCTCCTGTAGTAACTTATTTGTTGAACTGGAGCTTGGGTTTTGCTGTTTTCCCCGAACAATGGAAATTAGCAAAAATAGTTCCAATAGAAAAAGGAGGGGATACTGCTTCATTGACAAACTATAGACAAATCACCTTGCATCATCGTGTCATCTAAGCTGCTTGAAAGATTTGTCTATAGGCAGCTCTCTGAGCACCTTGATCAGTATCACTTGATTACAAACTGCCAGCATGGATTTAGGCCAGGGAGGTCAATGGACACAACCCTTATTGATTTTAACAACCTCATAGCTACACCTATGAACCAGAATTATAGTACAGGGGTCGTGTTTGTGGACCTCAGTAAAGCTTTTGACTTTGTGGACCATGGAAATGTTTTGAAAAAGTTGCAGGATATTGGACTGCATGAAAGTTCTTTATTTTGGTTTAGATCATACCTAGCACAGAGAAGGCAGTGTGTAGCGGTCAGAGAAAGTTTGTCATCATTAAGGGAAGTGAGGAGAGGGTACCCCAGGGATTGATTCTGGGCCCCCTCTTATTTAACATCTATGTAAATGGTCTGCCCATTGTTACTAGAAATGGAGATGTATGGATGTATGTGGATGACACTGTTGTGGTGGCATCTTCACACAGCCATCACATCCTAGAGGCCAAATTACAGGAAGATATGACATCTATGGAAAATTGGTTTAGAGGGGTAGGTTTATTGATGAACCTCAAAAAAACTCAATGTATGACATTTGAGAGAAGAAATAGAAAGCAGACTGGTGAAGAGTTAGAACTGTTTTTTATTAATAAACAACAAGTACCAAGGGCTAATTTTTATAAATACTTAGGAGTGTGGATAGATAGGAGGTTGACCTATGAGGAAAATGTGAATTGGTAAATCAGCTTATACTTCCTGTTCTGAATTATGGTACTTTCATGTCTAGGAATGCCCCCAAATTTGTCACAAAAAAAGTAAATTAAGCATATTATAGACCAGTAGTGGATCCAAGGGGTTTAAGTCGGTGCAGGTACACCCCCATTGTAACTTACTTGCTTGCTGCTGCTACATTTCACTTTGCTGGAGAAGTCTAATATATTGATTGTAAGAAAATACATTCAAAACTATAGATTATGTTTATATTTCCAGTCAAAAATATCATGAAAAGGATAGTATGAAAGATTTGAAAAATTATAAAAAGTTGCTTATCAAGTACGCACACCACCACAGCACACCCCCCTCCCATTGTAAAATCCTGGATCTGCTACTATTTATTCATTTATTTATTTTTATTTACCTGGTAAATGCTCTAGACAAATCCTGCCTATTTTCAGGCACGACCCAGGGGAGGGGGATACAGATGAATGCCAATTGACCTTGAACCAGATGA
Organism: Neoceratodus forsteri; assembly: GCA_016271365.2. Taxonomy (NCBI): domain Eukaryota; kingdom Metazoa; phylum Chordata; order Ceratodontiformes; family Ceratodontidae; genus Neoceratodus; species Neoceratodus forsteri. The sequence goes on from CM028133.1 coordinate 529,813,028, forward strand.
AGCTGTTGGTGGTATTTTTAGTGAATGAGGGAAATTTGGCCAGGACACCGGGGAAATTCCCCTGCTCTTTTCAATAAGTACCATGGGATCTTTAACATCCACCTGAACTACCACCAATTCAGGCAGAAAGGACCTCAGTTTAACGTCTCATCTGAAAGATGGCACCTCAGAAGTGCAGCACCCCTCTCATGCTGCACTACAGTGTCAGTACTGGAATATTAACCCAAGTGCCAGATGTGGGAACTGAACCCACAGCCCACTGATCTCCCGGCCTCAGAGGTGAGTGTGCTACCTACTGAGCCACTGACACTGACCACTGAGCCACTGACACTGACCACTATAGACTACTGACTATTATAGACTTGCAAGATTTGCTAATGGATGCAAATATGGTACGCACCACTGTCAAGTATATGATAGTCTAAATTGGTTGGACCTAGACATAAAAAGAGATATACAGTGGGCCAAATGGTGTTTTCAGTTAATAAACAGGGCCCAAACGTATCCCTTGAAGCCTCAGATTACTGATGGTAATAGAGTAATTAGTTACGGATTGAGGGAGGCTTCTTATAAAATTGATTGGCCCAGTGTGAACAATAGATTTGGTGATATTACTTTGCTATCTGCCTTAGGATGTACTTGGAATGCTATACCGATATCGATAAAATTAGAAAAAAACTGTAAGAACATTGGGAGTGGAGATGGTGAAATTTAAAAGTAAAGGATGTACTTGCCAAGCCCCCATGTAATTGTAAATCTCCAAATGATTGTTGAGATTTATAGGTTAGCTATGTATACGTTATTCCCTATGCAATTATTAACGTATCCCTATGTTTTTAACTGTACTTGAGTTTAACAATTTATGTAATGAGAAAGTGGTGTAAATATATGTCTGTTATTGTGTGATGGTATATAAATGTTTCTGTACAGGGCATTATTTGTAAACAGGGTTTTTTCCCTAAATTTTGTTCCTGGATAAAAATAAAAACTTTATCATCATTTTATATATATATATATATATATATATATATATATATATATATGTATAAATATATTCATTGCAAAACACTTCATTAATTCCACAGTTAGGGTTTATATTAACATGTTAAAAGTATGGAAAAGTATGGCTGTCTCTTGTGGTATGTTCAGAGAGTTGTATGTTCTTTGTCTTACCTTATGATGGCTGTCTGATTGGTTGCATTTCCTTGCCTCTTCCTCTGCTTGCATGTGTGTGTGTGTGTGTGTTGGGGGAAGAAGAGAATGTGGAGTAGGGTTAGGAACCCTAAAACTGATTTTTCATACTTTTGTCACTTTAATATGAACCCTAACTGATGCATTAATGATGTTTTTTGCAATGAATTCCCTTACTTTTTTTTCAGAAAGTATAATAGTAACATTATTTCCTTAAGAGGAGTGCAGGACCCAAGGGACCTGTGCTGCCATCACTCCATTGTGAGTAATGGCAGCAAAGGGCCCTCCGGTCCCTGTGCTTCCATCCTTGCATATAGTAATTCCCCTTCAGTTCCATGTGGCAGTGCAGGGACCAGAGGGCCCTGAGATCCTATCAGTCCATAATGAGTGGTGTGAGCACAGGGCCCTTCAGTTAAAGTAGTACTAAACTGCGAGTAGTGCCAAAGCCATATCTCAAAGTGTTTTCTAGATATAGCATCCAAAATGTACCCTAACCAATGCAATGGCACCCAAGAGAAATGCCAACAAAGTATTAAAACTGTGTCATGTAGTTACATTTTTCCATCCAACCACCAAAAGGCACATCTGTGTGGAATGCCCTTTCAACCCTGAAAATTTCAGCCCAAATGTCAAAACCGTTTATTTGCAGTAAAGTGACAAAGAAACAAATACAGTGGTAATCACGCAAAAGTTTGTCGCTAGCATAGTATACCGAGTGGTGTGCAAGCACGGTAGCTATTGAATAATATGTATACCTCTACCATGAAATGACACGCAGTGTGGGGTACTGATATACCTTAGTGTGACTATCACTGTATATTTTTTAAAGTAGTTTCATAAATTGTGACACTATGGAGGTTGTTTCACAAAAGTCTAGATCATTCTTCCACAATTTGCAGCAAATCCTCAGCACTTTTGTGAAATATTAATTTGCGGTACTTTCGCAAATGTACTTTCACAATTTGCAAAAGTAGTGCTGCAATTAGTGATAGTACAAACTCCCCAAGATTAAAAAACATATTTGTAGCATTTTTGGGGATAAATGACCACAGAATTCGAATCCGTGGGCCATGATTAGATAAACACAAATGTTGATGTTTACCAAGGGACTGTATTTTTTAAATTATTTAGTTTTTCCACACTGAAACATAGAAACATAGAATCTGACAGCAGATAAGGACTGCTTGGCCCACCTAGTCTGCCCATTTCCTTACCTAATGGATAAGCTGCAGATCCTAGTTAGCCAACAGCCTATTTCTTCCTACCCCCCACTAGAATTACCTTATGTCTGTCCCATGCATTCTTGAATTCCCCCACTGTTTTTGACTGTCTGACCTCCTCAGGAAGGCTGCCCAATGCATCTACAGCCTTCTCTGTGATGAAATACTTCCTCACATTACCTCTGAGCTGTCCCCACTCCATCTTCAAATTGTGCCCCTTGTTCTTGCACATCTCTTTTTCTGAAAGATGCTACCCTCTTGGACTTTGTTGATTCCCTTGAGGTATTTGAAAGTTTCTATCATGTCCCCCCTCTCCCTCCTTTCCTTGAGGCTATATGTCTTAAGCTTCTTTAGTCTTTCTTCATATGTCTTCTGGTGCAGATCCTGCACCATTTTGGTTGCCCTCCTCTGGACAGCCTTCACCCTGTCTATGTCTTTGTGGAGATGGGGTCTCCAGAACTGTACATAGTACTCCAGATGTGGTCTTGCCAACTGTCTGTACAGAGGGTCAACAACTTGTTTTTTTACCTGTGATGCCTCTCCCTATGCATCCCAGTATCCCCCAGGCCTCCTTACTGCCTTTTCACATAGCAGGCCCACCTTTAGGTCATCTGATATGACTACCTCCAGGTCCCTTTCCATTATTGTTGTCAGTATCTTACCCCCCCATTGTGTACTCTTGCCCTGGGTTTTTGTTTCCCAGGTGCATTACTTTGCACTTCTTTGCATTGAATCTAAGCTGCCATCCATTTGACCATTCCTCCAACCTTGCCAAGTCCCTTTTCATCCTTTCCACCCCACCTTGCATATCAACCCTGTTGCAGATCTTCGGGTCATCTGCAAAGAGACATACCTTCCCTTCCAGTCCGTCCATAATGTCACTTATAAAGACATTAAAAAGGACCGGCCCCAGTACTGAACCCTGCAGTACCCCACTAGTAACCCTCCTTTCTTCACTGTGGACTCCATTTACTATTACCCGCTGTGTCCTGTTGTCCAGTCAGTGTTTCACCCAGACTGGCATCCTGAAACCCACTCCCAGGCTGGCTAAGTTGTTTATTAATCTTTTGTGTGGGACTGTGTCAAATGCCTTGCTAAAGTCTAGGTAGGCAATGTCCACATCCCCTCTTTTATTGTTAACTGAAAACAAGATGGTGGCAGCACAAAAGCACTTACTTAATCTGTGACACTACAAAGTGCTTTCATGAAAGCAAAAAAGTGCTATTGCATGGCACATCTAATTTTTTCCATTGGAAATAATGGAAAACTTTGAAATGTAATAACTTTTGAATGGATTAACATTTTCTCACCAAACCTTAAAAAGGCACATCTGTAACCAAAGACCTGCAGGCCCTGAGAATTTCAGACCAAAACCCAAACCATTTTTGCATAGCAGTGTGACAAAAAATTTGACAAAAATGGTAATTTACATATTTTTAGACACTATATTTCCACTGCTGCATATCCAACTGAAACAAAGCTTGCCATATCAACAGATCATTGGTCCCTCATGGTGCATGCCAAAATGTCAACCAAATTGCTTGAATGATTGCAATGTTACTAAAACACAAAATTGTCAGTTTAACATACAAACAAGCATTCAACAAAAAAACTGTGATTTATACATTTTGGCACAATATATCTCCACACCCACACATTCAACTGGATTGAAACTTGCTATTTCTGGAGATCTTTGGCCCCTAATGAGGCATGTCAAATGTCATGTACATCGCCTGATCTATTGCTAGCCAAGTGAAGCACAAAATATTCAATTTAACATAAAAGTGAAAGACTTTGACAAAAAATAGTGATTTACACATTTTGGGACTCTTTATCTCTACACCCACATATTCAACTGGAACAAAACTTTCCATATCAAGGGATCCTTGGTCCCTAATGAGGCATGATACTTTTTATGTAAATCACCAGAACAGTTACTACGTTATTAAAGCAAAACATATTCAGTTTAACATAGAAGTGAAGAATGAATTTGACAAAATATGGTGATGTATATATTTTGGGGCTACATGTCTATAGACTTAAAAATCCAGCTGGAACAAAACTTACTTCATCAAGAGAGAATTAGTTTCTAAGGGAACGTGCCAACTTTCATGAAAATCGCAACAAAAGCAGTGATGTTATTAAAGCACAAAGTGCAAAAGAATCAAAGAAATAATTTAACATAAAATGGTGATGTACACAATTTGGGACTATATATCTCCTGAACTATGCACCCAAATTGATTGAAATTTGCCACATCAAGAGTTGATTAGTTTTCAAGGGACCATGTCAAGTTTTATGTAAATAACTAGAACATCAGCAAAGTTATTAAAATACAAAATAAGAAAGAATTATATTTTCATGAAAGGAAAATGCTATTGAGCTATACATACTGTGTGTATATATATATATATATATATATATATATATATATATATATATATATATATATATATATATATATATATATATGGTAACATAGTAGTGCTACCATAGTTAGGTTGAGGAGCCATTTCTATGTTAAACCCCAAAACTTTGCACCTTAATAACTTTGCAACTGTGTCATGGATTTGCCTGACATTTGGAATATATGATCAAGAACCATAGGCCTTGACATCTGCCAAGTTTCGTACTGGTTGGATATACAGCTGTGGAGTTATTAAGTGTGATCTGTGCACATGTTTACGCTTTTTCTGGAATTCTGTGGTCTCTCCTACAGGTCATACGGTTTGTGCGACCAGCCCAAAATCTTCAGAGAACATACGGCCAGGGTCCCCGATGTGCCTTTTGAAGATTTGGTGAAAAAATATTAAACGGTTCAAAAGTTATTAAAAAAACAGTTTCCCATTATAAGTCAATGGGAAAAGTTAACAAAAAGTTCGACAGTGTCGCAAATGCATTTTTACTTTCGCAAATGGGCCTGTTACTTTAGCAAATCTGCCATTTTTTCAGTTGGTGATCAGAAAAATGGTTGGCATTTAAATTTGAGACCCTCTAGCAACCTAATTCTTTTGTATTCACCTAGTCGGACCCTGAGGGATGCTTGCCATGTCTTTATTTTGTGGTAAAACACCCCAGAAATATGTTTTTCAAATTTCTGGAAAAAGTACTTTCACAAATTACTTTCATGCTCACGAAAGTGTCGAACTTTTTTGCGAAAGCTTTCGACAAATTGTGACAGCAGTTTTCCATCTGTGGGACAGTGACAGCGATTCTTTGGCACTGCACTGCAAAAGAACCATTGGGAGTTTTGGGCTGAAATTTGGAGGGAACGGAGCCAACATCTCACAGATGTGCCTTTCAGTATTGTATTAAAAAAATTACACAGCGGCAAAGTTACAGCACTCCAAATTGACAGTTTTTCCCATAGGATAACATTACGGCGCCCAACGCATTACAGAAATCCTTTGGCACCCTGCTGCAAAATAACGGTTTGGTCTTTTTCCTGAAATTTGGAGGGAAGACAGCCAACAGTCCACAGATGTGCCTTTCAGTGGTTTGGTGAAAAACATTACAGGGAGGCAAAGTTATGGTGCTCGAACTTTCTTTTTTTTTTTCCCATAGGATAACATTATGGCGTTAGCCACACATTTCAGGGCCCGTGATCTCGGAGCAGGTGAGATACATGGACTTTCGTCGGAAAACTTCTTAGCCCCCAAGATTCAAATTAGCCAGGACAGTTGTAAATAATATGACTTTAAAATTTTTTTTCTACGTCTTACGGTTCCTGAGATATAATGTATTTAGTATTCCAAGATCTCATTTTCTGCGCCGATACTCATTAATATGCATACATTATTTGTACTCACTGTCTTTCTCTATGCAGGTTTTGGGGAAAACCAGCCGGTGCGCTTACATTACTGTTACTGTTGCCCTTTCTGTTTGCGGTTCCGTACCCGTTTCACTTACCGTTGACGTCTGCGCCACCATGTGGGTTATCCTTTGCGTTTTCATTTGCACTTTTGTTTCTGTTATTTTTTGCCATTTCTGTCTACAGTACTGTTTATCTTTCTGTTTCACTTTACATCACCATGCCCATTGACATTTCTGTTTGCAGGCACCATGTTACTATGAGACAACACATCACATGGCAGACCATTCCCGTCTACGCCACCAAGTGCGTTACCCTTTCTGTTCTGATTCGTGCTTGTGTTACCATGTGTGCCACTGTTAGCATTTCTGTTTGCATTGCTGTCCCTGTTGGTATGCAACAAGACATCATATGGCCGAGCTATGGGACCCAAGGGCCATCCCGCCACCGCGTGATCCACTATTTCTCATTATCTTTCTCAAAAAGAAAGGAAATTAGGGAAAAACTCATTTAATGCATTAGTTAGGGTTGTTCCACAGCAACAAAGTGAGGAAATTTGCTGTTAGGGTTGAAAAGCCCTTGCACCCCCCACCCCCAACCAGCATTGGGGTGTGCATTGGGATCATGGGTCCTAACTCTCACCCATTCTCCTATACTTCTCCTGCTTTACACATGTCATGGGGTGAGAGTTAGGGCTGATGATCCCAATGCACACCCAATGCCACCACATACGTCATCCTTTGCGTTTTCATTTACTGCGTTTCTGTTACTTTTTGCCATTTTGTGTGTACCGTACTGTTTCTCTTTCTGTTTCACTTGGTCACCATGCCATTGACATTTCCATTTACAGGCACCATGTTACTATGTGACAAGACATCACGTGGCACACCGTTCCAGTCTACGCCACCGTGTGCGTTACCCTTTCTGTTCTCATTCGCGCTTGTGTTACCATGTGTGCCATTGTTAGCATTTCTGTTTGCGTTGCTGCTCCTGTTACTATGCCACAAGACATCATGTGGCGGGAGCGCATACATTCACTATTTCTCAATATCATTCTCAAAAGAAGGGAAATTAGAGGCAAAAAACTCAGTTTAATGCATTAGTTAGGGTTGTTCCACAGTGACAAAAGTGAGGAAATTCGCTGCTAGGGTTGAAAACCCTAACTCCGAATTCACCCCCCCAGCACCACACACACACAGACACACACAGGGGTGTGCTGTGGCATGAGGTGTGGCTGAGTTGCACATGTCTCTATAGGGTGATTGACTGACCATTAACACAATTCTTGGGAGTGACTTATTGCTATAATAATGAAACATGTTTTTAAACAGTTTTAAACCTTGTTCAGTATATCGTCAACCTCTTCATGTATGGTAATAAAAGATTAACATAAGGTTGTAAGGATGTTTTCAGCCAATGAGAAACGTCCATTTTGTCAGACTCTGAAGTACACATAGTAGTGACTGAATGGTACATGTATAGTCACAGCTGTGACCTGTTGGGTGCTGATGTGTGGCACCTTGGTATAGTAATAATGACTGCATAGGCACAGGAAAAGTAAGTACATTGCTGAGTTTTTTACACTGTTAGGAATTCTGTCAAATGTGACATGCAGTGTCCCACATCGTTGCATATGCTGTGATACTGACTGTATGTCATAGGTACCAAACAAATTGATGGAGGTATAGTTGTAGCAGTATTAGTAAACATTGATTTCTATGCTTAAGTCATAGACACTTATTTTTATGTCATAATGGTATTTAAAGTAAGGAGTTGACACAGGTGGTTATGGTTTTAAAAAATTTATTGCCAATTTGTCAAATGAAGAAAAGGTCCAATCAAGAGTGAAATTTAGTTAACAGAAGCAGTCTCACAATACAATCTTTGTATGTGTGCAATCATTGCTTGTCAAATATGTAAATGTGTAAGAATAATAAAAACTGTATAATATGGATTGGAGTAAGTGTGTGATAATAGGAAACTAATCAGGTGTTGTGTGTTTCTAGTTATGTTTCAGTACTCACTACTCTTTATGTGAAGTAGTTTCTGACATTCAACCTGGAATTCTAATAGTCAGGCTGAAGCTGTGGCGCTTCATTATATATTTACTATTGAATGTGAATGGAGTTTGTAAAAAATTTAACTTTTTTAAAAATGGTTGTATGTTGTAATTATGTGTAGTGCATTACTTGTGTGTTATGTTAATAAGGCAATGTCAGTAGGTTGTGAAGTGTGATTACACACATGATAGACAAGTGTTTTGTTGTAATTGTGTGACTGCTAATGTGGATGTTCCTGGGGTGGGCGAAAAACCATATGCTGACTGTCTAAGTAGTACAATATACAAAAATGTAAGTTTTGTGACATTTGATTGATATTATTTAATAATATGTCACTGACTAGGCACAAATGGAAAATTCCCACCTGACCCGTCAATTGAGGCGATCATAAATATTGTCAGGAACAGGTATGCAGTTTGTTGTGATCAGCAACAGTGTCTGATTTACAATTGTCAATATTTTTTACATACGGTAGAATTACTTATGTGACAAGTTTAAAAAATATAATGTTTTTACATGAACAAATGACATATTATCAATTCTTACATTGGCTTCTATGTAAATTCTTAACTTGTAAATACTAAAACTGTCATGGAATGCATTTTTTAACAAACTTATGGTTAATTAAATGTAGTTACTATAGTGCTGAATAATATCTAAAACATTCACTTGTACTTTAGTGCTACACTACTATTTTTAGTACAAGTATCAAACTAGTTATTAACAATGTACACTTGAATACAAATGTTTATATTATGTACAAGTAATTTTAAACACATGTAAGAGTCAGTAAATGAGATTCAGTAATTGGTTATTATTTACAGTTGTGTAATTCAGCTTCTTGCATTATCAATAAAGGTAGTTGTTTTTACATATGTACAATACTAGTATTACGCATGAAAGCATGATAGTTCTACACTGTTGCATGGCGATCGAATGATGTTCTCTATATGTCAAGAGTCAATAGACAAATTGAAGTGTTGATAGACAACTTGTGACAGAGTGTAATGTTTGCTGAATGTTAGAAGTGTAGCTCAGTTATTTACGATAATAACTGAGAAGTTCTCTTTGTTTGCAAAGAGTAAGAGCTTATAAGTCATATCAGTTTGTTGTTATATATGAGTTGATACATGGATTTTTAAAGATATGTACAGAGGAGGAGAGCAGTAAGTCCTCAGTTTTTAGATGTACAATCTTTGATAGACATGTAATCATGGTTTCTCTAGTGACTGTGAATATTGTTGGCACCGATTGAAGCCACTACAACAATTTTCATGTAGTCACTGATCCACACAAGATCTAACATGTTACAGTGTATGTAATGTCTCTGTTAGAATACCATTTTGTTGAAATTGTATGGTTTGTTCAGAGTCGTATATTATACAACATTGTAATGAGGCATGAATTTTTTTTGGACAAAGTAGTCATTTTAAAATGCAACATGTTTTGTCCTATTCTTCTGAAATATGAAGGTTGTCATAATTCTTCAATATTAGAAGATATGCATTTTTCAAGTGCCGTGGCAGTCTCTATTTAAAACTTGTTGTAGAGTCATCACACTCTAACCATCCAGTTCTGCACCTTAGTAATGAGGTGTAATGCCCAGAATGCATGGATTGACCATGGTGATATATTATACTGTGAGTGTCAAACACTGATTGGTTGAAGACTATTCTACTAGCTGTGTAATCTGTGATAGGAGTATCAACTCTGAGCCCGTTGGGGTCAAATCTGTGCAACATAAGCAACAGATATAGAGATGAACTCCTTAAACATGTGGACTGAGTGCATCTGCCTCCGCACCTTCCACAGGCATGACTACATTCAGCATTAGTGAATAGCTGTCGAAATTTGACACTTTTGGTTTCAGGGACAAAGAGAGTTATCTACAGCATGTCTTGTGTCATTTCACGCTGTGAATTGCCACATGAAACACATACTTATTTTGTAACATATGTTACTGTGAAGTACTGCCTCACTGGGGTGCCGTCTTCATCCAGGTTGTTTATGACAGCCATCATAAACTCAGTAGTGTCTTGCTGTATGTCTGCAGCAAATGTACTACATCCAGCATATGTAGCTAACACCTGTCATAGTGGTGTTAGTGACTGTACACTGTTAGAGTGGTCAGAAGTCATGTTGATAATCTGCTTCAAAAAGTGTTTGATAGGGATTGTCTTGTAAAACGAATTGCCTGCACAAACTGTGGCATGTGTAGAAAAACTTGCATAGCTGAGTTAGCATAGCAGTTTACTGTTACTGCTGTTGTCAAAGACTGGTACAGCAGCTACACCAATTGATTTCTGATGGTTGCTGGTTGTGAATGTTTACTTGAAGTTGTGGCCTTTGCTGAACTCTTTTTGTGAATCACTTTTGGAAGCTTGCTGCTGTTTGTTGATACCTGTAGCTGTGACTGAATTGTGTGAGACAGCCAGATATGTAGGCAGTGGTATTAAAGACATTTGTGGCTGATGTAGAGTACGTAACCTGTTGTACTCAAGAATACATCACTTGTCAGCTCGTATTTTCTGAGGTGATATACTAATGATGTGCAATCCAGAAAGACTGCCTACATGTGAAAGTGCAACGTAGCTCATGCCATCCTTGAAAATGTCTGTACCTATGTCTACCATTGCTGAATCCAAACTCAATCCCTGAGATTTGTGAATGGAGACAGCGTATGCAACACATAATGGGAACTGTTTACTGTTTACATAGATATCCTTAAAAACCTGGAATTTCGCGAGTTCGATCTATGTGTACAGAGTGTTCCATGTTGTCAAAGTGCACTACAAGTGTCTCAATATATGTCTTCTGGACATTGTAGACAAAGTCAGTGATGTTTCCCATGGCACCGTTTACCATACCTTGTTCTACATCTAGATTGCGTCGCAGCATGATACGTGCATTCTTACAAACTGTGAGAACAGCTTCTAGGCCAGCTATTCGTGAAACATCTGACTTCAGTTCACTTAGTCGTTCAGTCATCTTTGCTACTAGCTTTCAACTAAGAATAACGCTATCAACTGTATCAACTGCATGCAGAGTTAGAATCTCTTGGTTTTCTCTCTGTAGCATTAGATTGTTGAATTCAGCGCATTTCTTTAGTCGTGGCATAAGACACACTATGTGTCTGCCAGTAGAGTATATATCACTGAAGACATTACATGCTGTTTCTATGCATGTACTATGTACTGTGATTTTCGATCATTTAACATACAAACATGTTCTGGTGATAAAGAACCTGTACGAGCTTCATCTAAAAGTGATTTGTAAGCTAGATCACCACTTTGGCACATGTTCTCAGACAACTCAACATAGGTAAATAATTCCCATATGTTATAGCCTGCAATGCAACCGAGGATATTCTTAGCTTGCTTGGCAGTCAGAGTTGTAAATACATGCTCTGCATTGACTGGTGCAAGTTGTAAAAGGTCTCCCAACACAAGTATACTTTTGCCACCAAATGGCACTCCATCGTCAGTACCTAAGATCTGCTGTAGGCATAGATGAATACAGGCAAGCATGACATTGGAGACCATGCTGATTTTGTCAACAATGAGTAACTGCATCTTTGTGAACATGGAACGGAGCTGAGATGCAACCTCAAATGACAGTTTACGATACTCTCCAGTTCTCCCATGTTCGACTGGCAACATAAAGAGAGGGTGTAATGTTACTCCACCAATGTTGTATGCTGCTAGTCCTGTGGGAGCAGTCACAGCAACAGACATTGAAGAGCCTGTCACACTCCGTACTTCTGCAGTGATGGCTTCAATCAGGAAACTCTTTCCTGTGCCAGCTGAACCACTAACAAACATTAGTAGTGGCTTGTACTGAGTGCAGTCACATTGTTTTGTTTCATGTAGTATACCATGTTGGACAGCTTCAACTACTTGGGAGTGAACTGTATGCTGCACCTGATTTAGTCTTTCTCTTAAGTCAGCTGGGTTGACCATAGAGTGTGTGCCATGTTGCATGGCTGTCTCAATTTCTGACATTAACACTTCTGGGGCATTTAAGGGCAGAGGGTCACCTAGAACACCTTGTCCTTCTGGATCAAGGTTGTCTTGTGAACTAACTGGAATGTCTTCCTGAAGTTGCTTCTCTGCTTTCTCAAGCTGTTCTTTCTCAGATTTTAGTCTTTGTATATATGTCTGTGAGTACTCAGTTTGGAAATTCTCGTAAGTGAGATTGAACTGGTCTTCGAATGTGTCAGAGTCACCTTTTAATTCAGACTCACTCCTCCAGGGTCTAAATAGGAATAGGAGAGCAAAGTAGTAATGTTCTGTGCTCTCTGATGTGCTAGATACGGTTTGCAGTGATCTATAAGCCATGGCTTGTGTCTCTTCACGAGACAGCCATCTAATCCATTGACCTTGTAAATGTGGCATGTTGAGTCAGGTGCTGCACCTGTCTTGTAGTCATACCACTTAGCCACCTCAAACAGACACATATCATTCATGTCGTTGTGTCTACATGGGTAGTATGTGTCTATCAGGTTATTCTTCAAGATATGTTTTGAAGAAGGTGTATTGACAGCGAGCTCCTCAATTTCGGCATGAGGAATCAGTACACACTTCCGTTTCTCTTTGTAGTTTACACTGAGTAAATGTACAGCGTCAGACTTCCAGTACAGATGTGTACCCATTAACCGGTCACTGGTTTCGTAAGCTCCACATTCTCTGTGTGAAAGAGTCTTCAAACCCAATGACCACAGCTGAGATGTCAGGCTTTTGCTTGAAGTGGCAATATCTTCCCAAAGATCTTGCAAGCTAGTCTGTTCATGTTTGGTTATGTACGAAGTGACGTACCAAACCAGGGCCAGTGAGTTGTCAGCCACAAACTGAACATCTATGTTTGCTTGCCACATTAGGAGAAGAGTTGGGTTGTAGTCATTGATGTACACCTCTTTTTCATCCCTGGGTAACTTGTATACCCTCTTGGTTGATTTTGCCTTCAAGTGGTGTCGCATTGCTGAGAAAAGGTCATTCATGGCACCATTCTGACAAACTCGTCTAGGGAAATCCAAAGCGACATCATGTGTACCAATTAGATTTGTTCTTTACTACTCACCGGCAATATTTTGCGCAAATATGTCGCTGGAACTTTTGTACCAACTTCCATAGTGTAGGACTGTCATACTTGTCTGGAATGTGACAAGTGATATATTTTTTGATGAATGATAACACTTCTGTTGCTTCATGTTCACCAATGCGTGGTGCATCCTTGATCCACAATAACATATGGATATGAGGAGCACCTCGTGCTTGATATTCTGTCCTCCCAAAAGTAATGTTCCACAATACCTAGAGGAGGATTGTCCTTTGACAAGATAAAAGTGAGAATGTCATGGAACCGCTTGTGAAAATGTCCTTTGACAGACACAGGATCACGTGAATACATTTCTCCGACAGTCATCGATGAGATGCCTTCGACATCGGAATTTGCCCACTTCAACAGTTCAATGAGTTCGTCCCAGGCATATTCAGCACAATTAAGTGTGACAAACCATGTGGCTGCACCATACTCTCATAGCATTGTCATCACTTCCAAGTGTCTGCGATACCAATATTCTTTGGTGCCACGTAGACTTGAAAGTATGGAAGACAGATTCACTTGCACATTTTCATCTTTCTGCTTTAATTTCTCTAGAAATTGAGCAGCTGTTATTCCATCTAGTGGACTTGTTAGATGAATGGTATGTGCTATAGACGCAGACAGAATGCTAAGTTCACTCTCCCAGAGCAGATGGAACAGGTACTGTATGTTACGTCTGAATTTGCCATCTTTGCTCAGGACACGGCTAGTGCGGTACTCAGCACCCTGTACCCATACTTCTCTTTCATCTAGGCATCCGCCTGACCCTTTTGGAAATAGGTCTGGGAAACAGCGTGCTTCTAGTGTTGCCTCCCAAATGCTGACAGGATCACCTTCCACCTGCTTCATTTGATAGAGATCAATGTTGTCTCCTAATGGATCTCTGCCATGTAGTGGGTGAATTGTGTACTGTTCATACACTTGTCACTTGTCTGTGTACTGACCTTCTCAATGATTGGCTTACTTTTTTCTAATAGATCATGTTGCACGAGAGAGACTGGCCATCTGATATATGTCAAGGGTCTATACAAAAGGAATTGTTACTCTTTAAATAAGCCAGAGCAAGCTTTACCTTTGCACATTGACAACATCTTGCCAGATGACCTTGGCCTTTGTGAGGCACACCATTTACAAGAATGACCAAGCTATTTTCTGTTGAGATTGTTGAACATTTTCCTGTAGAGGAAGTGGTAGATACATCCAGAACCCTTTAGAGATCTAACAAGCTCTTTCTGTGGAATGTTCCGTGTCTTTGTGTTCAGACGTAGAATCTTTGGAATGGTTTCATTGTCTGAATTAGAATACGTTCAAACATATTCAATGTTGAAATCTCACTTGGCGTAACATCTGTTTCCATGTTGTTTAGCATTGACCTTGCTGGCAAAGTGTTGCACTTCAGTTTTGAAAAACAGTGTTTGCATAGCACAATGGTGTCTTGTGAGTGAAAGTCAGATTTCAGCAGCAAGAATGCTGCGAGGTGGAACCACATGTCATTGTATGGTGACAAGGTTTCTAGGTTGACTGTGACAGTTTGTTTCTTGTAGCACAAACGGTTGCATGACACATACAGAATCAAACTTCTGAGACTTTGCAACCTCAAACTTAGCAATTTCCTTCCCGTACTGTTTCAGAATGTCATTTTCTAACACTGAAACAGATTTTTCTACAGAAGTGTTACACTGAAAATTAGTTGTTTCTGGTACAGAAGGAATGTGTTGCAGTTTTTTTAGGAAAGTGATGGCACCCTGCATGTCACCTGACTGCAATAAGTCATTTAAACAAGTGTACTGATGTACAGCTCGCTGTACTTCATATACTCTGTAGACAAAGTTTCGCATGCCTGTTTGATGCACTGCAAGCATCCGCATGTTGTGAAAAATACTATCACAAACACCAGTATCGAGACATGCAAGTGAGTGACCCATGAGTCCAGTATGTGGCCGGATTTCACAATGGTCAATTTCTGTAAACAGTTTATGTCTCTCTTTGCGATCTGTTATTACGAATAGGTTAACAAAGTGTTCTAGTTTTTGAAATGATGATTGCCTACGGTTGCAGGTATCATCACATGACTATGTCAGGCAGTGCTGTTTATTGAAGAGTGTGGTTGGATCACAGTCATCATCAGTATCCAATTGATTGTCATCAGAGATACTGAGGACATTTTTTAGTTTACTGGACTCATCAATACTGAACATCTGTTCTTTTGTTAAGTAATGATAAGACTCTTCCCAGAAATATGCTTCTGAGTGCTGTGTGTGCAGCCACTGTCCTGTGAAAACATGACAGAAGTTGTCAACAGTCAAACAAGGATACTGTTGAAGCCTTTTTTTAATGGCATATACAAGTTTCCTGAATTGTTCAAGCACATGACACATCTTACGCCACAATCGTTGTAGTACAAACAGTGCTCTGTTGACAAAAGTTCGTACTTTCAGACGTAAATTCATCAGAGAAAGGTGACTCTTGCTCTTTTTTCGGGTGTGCCGTAGCACAGCAGCGATAAGTCTTTCAATCTTAGCTTTACTTGCTAGTGATCAGAAATACTTTCTCTTTCTGAGTTGTAAGTCACTATTTTTGATTTTCCGGTGTTGTTTTGAGCGTTTCTTGATTGTTACACTCAAAATAGTTGTGTTTCGTCTCAGAGATCGACACAACATTTGTGATGGTATACATTTTTTCTTTTCTGTTAAGGATTTTTGTTTGGTTGTGCAGTGACTTGATGTAGGGGTCACTGTTGCAGTAAAGCTCTGTCGATGTTCATTTTTTGGTGTGCCTTTACTGTTTTGTTTGTTGCCCTTATACAACAGTGTAGTACTATTATACCATTCTCATTTTGAGACACATCTACATCTGTATTTAGTTGGCATTTTCTGGTGTTATGGTTGACAGTGACAGTAAGCAATCTTACAGAAGTATCAGGCACCTGTATGAGAGAGAAAAAAAAAGTTTTAGAATAGGCTTCAGTAAATTTCTTATAACAGTGTGTATTGATAGAATTGTATGTTAAGTATGTTAACAATTTGGTAAAAACGTAACTAAACGATAGTTTTTATGAATGTGCATTGCGCAGCTGCTACGTAATATCAGAAGTTTGTGCATTCTCAATATTTTAGTACACATTTAAAAGATTTTTTTCTTCCCATGTGTACTTATGATTAGGATAGGTGTAATTTTTTACCTGTGGACGAACATGTGTTTTCTACCATGTAGCGTGTCATGGCATAGTCAGTATGATAATTTACTATATGGTAGACCAAAAACTTGAGATTGATAGTGTTCATTACCAAATCTGTAACAATTAGTATGTTTACAATTAGAGGGAGGATATGCCACTATTACTGTTGTGTGAGTGCATCTACCACAGTTGCTAAGTATGCTTGCATGTTAAAAATTTCAATATCGTTGCTGCATATTATCAACATTGTGTTTTTAGTACTCCTGTGTATCACTATTGGAGCTGTTATTTTTTACAACATGGAAAAAATGTTTTTCTGCACATGTACTGTGCAATGCTGCAGTTCATTGATGAAATAACTGTGTGGGGCACAGTCACAAAATTACGTGTCTGTGTGTTTATGAGCAGCGACTTAAAATGAATATGTCGAAAAATTTGTGTGAGAATTCTGAAATATTTCTGATTTACAAGCTTGCGCAGTGCAGTTCACATGTACACTTGTAAGTTTGTGTATTGTCATACTTTTCAGTTGAGAATCTACTATTTTGCTTTTAACACACAACCTTGTGAATAGTACAGATTTCATTACTCACATCTTAACAAAACTGTGTTTTTGCTTATGTGCTGTGTTTTGGCTCAAGTTTATGTGAGAAATGACTATATGGTAGAAATGTATAAACATCAGAGTGACACTGTTATGAGCAGAGGTCTTAAAATGGATATATGAGTACATATGAGTGTGAAAATTACAACAAATTAGTGTTTTGCAAGTCTGCGTTGCACCATTGTTATGCACGCTTGGAACATTGTAAATCTAAAATATCTGAACTGCACTGAGTTTGAAGCAGCTATGCAGCACGTAATGTGTTTAAAATTGAAAATTGAGCTATTTTTCCATAAAATCTGAAATCGTGTCAATATATAGGCAGCCTTGGAAAATTACTTTCGTGAGCACGAAAGTTTCGAAAAAAAAACTTTAGTGCATTCAAAAGTGTCGCAAATCTTACTTTCGTGCATTCGACAATATGGTCAAAAGTACTGTCGAACCTCGACACTTTTGCAAATTTTACTGTCGTGCTATCGAAAGTGTCGCAAATGTACTTTCGTGCATTCGACATTAAAATTAATGTAACATTTGGGAGTGCCAAAAACATTCATTATCAAATCAGAAAACAGTCTGTTTGACTGACAGCTACATCTACCAATGTAATTTAAGGTTTGTCAGGCCATTTCTGAGAACCAATCAGAGACGGGCAACACTGAAGAAGAAGTAAACAGGAGCCATTTGCAATATTGCTGAGAGAGCAGTTTGAAACTATAAGTACAGCATATCTTCAAATGATTATTTCTAGTATTAAAAAAACTTATAACTACATGTAAATACTATTAATAAAAATGTTTTTTGATGTTGAATCTCATAGTGTTATTTGTTATTGTTTAGCAGGCTATATTTTTAAGTAAAAATAGTTTAAAGTGAGAAATCATTTTTGTACTAACTTGTACAGGCTGCAAATGGAGGTAGATAGGAAGGTGCACGTGGAGTTGTATGAGAAAATGGAACCAATCAGACTTTTTTCTGATGTTGTGATTGTTTAAAACTGCCTATGAAAAGGATGCATTTTCAAAATTGTCAGTGGTTGCAGATTTTTGCAGGAACATAGGTCTAGTAATACTGAATGCATCAGTTAGATTGGTTAATGAAGCCAGAGCAGCAGGGAAAGTTTTTTATTTGATTTGTGTGTTTTGTCTGAACCCAGTAAAGCTAGCTTGAAATAAGGAGGGAGAATATCAGTTTGATTTTCAGTGCTGTCTGGTCACTGCAGGGTGAACACTGACTTTCTTTGTAGCTCTCTATACAGTTCTGAGTTTTAAAACTTAGAATGGCAGAAAATAGCAAAAGGATTTTGTGGATAGCTGGAAGCAGTTACATAAGACGAGCAGCTGAGTTTGCAGTTCATAGTAATTTTGGGAGGGACCTGCAGCTCCCTAATTGCTATGTAAGATGGTTTGGTCGTGGTGGCATGAGATGGGAACATCTTATGCCAACCATGGACAGACTTTTGATAACTCACTCTCCTCCTGACATACTGCTAATACATCTTGGAGGCAATGATTTGGGCTCAAAATGCTGGGTAGATTTAGTTGCAGAGGCAAAATTGGACCTTGCTTCTATTATGTCTATGTTGCCTTCCTGTATTACCATTTTTTCAGATATTACAGATCGTAGAGTCTGGCAAGCAGAACATCATATGTATCTGATTGACAGAGCTCACAGAAAAGTAAATGTACAGATAACTGCTTTTCTACGCATGCATGGAATGTATACTATATGTCACCCGAAATAAAAATACTGTAATGATTGGCTATTCCTACCAGATGGTGTACATTTCTGCATGCTGGCAATTGCCATTTTCTGGGAGACCTTCGAGATGGAATCCTCAAAGTCCTTTAAGATTGTCAGAGTGTTTTAGGAAATATTACAGTATACACAAAGGTTCTTTTCAGAACCATATTAATGTGGTAAAAAAATAGATCAACTGCATGCATCACTCACATACATGCCACATATATGGGTTTGCTATATTAGGATAGTGGGGAAACACCAATACTAATTTAGTCTGCTGCTGTCAGTTCACAATTGTATGATGTTGTTATGTCTCAACATTTAATCAATAAGGTATGACCAGGGTTTAGATTAACTGTTTGTTAATCACCCCTAGGGGTGTACTGTGGCAGAAGGTGCAGCTGAGTGCCATACTGCCCCTAGGGGGTGATTAACTGACTATTTATGTAACTCATGGGACTGCCTTATTGCTATTATAAAAATGTTTTCGAAAAGAAAAGTGTTAAAAGTATCCGTTATGAATGTTTTCCTGATTTACAGGGAGATTTTTAATAAAATAGTTCTTACACCAGCAGTTTAAGAATGCTGGTTCAAAATCAGAATGCATCATTACACACATTCAGCTGTGCTAGAGGATGGAATGCTGACAGGACCAATCCATGTACCATGGTGATCAGGCTATACATGACAGTATAACATGGATTAATGTAAGGCTGTTGGAATCCTAAAAGACAATAAGATTGCAGCATTTCTGAGAAGCTTTTAATAATTGTAAATAGTTTGAGTATGTTAAATGACTGTAGCATTTAGTGTGGTCTTACAGTATTGTAGCTGTCACAGTATGGTATGTGTACAACAATAAAACACAGTGGTGCTGTTCAATGTATATGTTTCATTACTGGTATGTCAGGAAATAGAGTTATTTTGAATGTAGCAGATATGGGTAGTAATTACTATATAGCTACCATGAATGTACAACGGAATTATCATAATATTTAACTTGAAATCGGTTTGTTAGCTGTCTTCACATTTATTAAGTATATTTCTAGGTGTCTGCACAGTTGTGCAATGTGTGGTTCATCTGTGTTCAACATCACTTTGTTATGGTGTGTGAACAGTTCAGTGTAGTAGACATGGATGTGTGATGGTGTATCCAATGTGATGTTCGATGCAGTAGGCCCCCCACCCCTGAGACTACTGGATTGTATGGTGGTGGGACACCATAGTTTAGCAGCAGTTGTTGTTACTGTTGAGGTGGCTGAATCCTTTCTAGGCCCTGTATAATGCTATTGAGGTGTGTTTCTGCTATGTTGAAGGACATGTGCTCTTTAATTTAATTAGTATTATATGGAATTTGTTTAAGAAATGATTTATATTGTTACATGATACTAATGTAGATATTTGTTTTTGTTTGTATTTCAGAACTAAACAATTCAAAACTGACATGATGAGGCAGTGGACCTTGCGAGAGGTGTGTGCACTGCT
This sequence comes from Neoceratodus forsteri, assembly GCA_016271365.2. Lineage (NCBI taxonomy): Eukaryota > Metazoa > Chordata > Ceratodontiformes > Ceratodontidae > Neoceratodus > Neoceratodus forsteri. The sequence continues at coordinate 529,833,417 of CM028133.1, forward strand.
TGAGGCAGTTCAGGCTAGAGGGAATCTGAAGGTTTTGATGAGGAGTACAAATCGGAAACTGGATTCGATGTGGAGGCACATTAACAGCTATCTGTACATAGCTTTAAAAGTTAAGAATAAGAGCGTGGTACAGTTAAAGAACAAGTGGAAGCTGTTGCGCCAACATTTCTACATTTTGAAACAACGTGAGGGGATACCAGACAATGATATGTGCTGGTACTACCTCACTTACGAGCTTTGGGAAGCTGCTGGCAAGCCAGCTGCAGGGGAGCGCCTTACTCACCGTAAGTAAATCAGCACAACTTTTCATAATAGTTGTCCATGTATTCAGAATTTGTAAAAATAATTGTATACTGCATGATTAAGCAATAAGACATGAGGAGGGATTATGTCAATGTTGTGTAAATCTGTGTTTATTGGTGTAATGTGGCATGAGGCACAGCCGAGTACTGCATGCCCCCACACAGTGATTAAGTGACCATTAATATAAACACTCAGAGTGCCTTATTAGTATTATCATAGCAATATTTTGTAAATAGTGTTGAATATTGTTTTGTATGTTCTTAGTCTCTACATATATGTTAATCAAAGATTGACATACAGCTAATAACGTGTTTGCTACTAATCAGAAACCTGTATTTCTCACAATGTTTTTATAATAGTTAATACTATATGTAAGGATGTACTATCAAAACATGTTACCTAATTCTTCCATTTATTTACTGTGCTGTTCTTCACTCATAAACCAGAGCTTGCTAAGATAGCCATGCCAGAAAATAGAACATTTATACATATACGCACTTACTACTAGGGTATGTTGGAAGAGAACAAAATGTTACTGTTTAGTTATTGTGATGTAGTGGTTTGAAACTTGTACAAGTCTGTAATACTGTGTAATAAACAATCCCTCTCATCATGAATGTGTCCCTGGTGGTCCAGTGGAAGGAAATGGCCTATCACGTGTAGTAAGTGTAATAGACCCACCACTCCTCTCCAACGTATACCTGGTGGTTCAGTGGACCGAAATGCTCAGTATACAGACAGACACATACAAATGTACATATCAATAGTGTTTGATGCTCCACAAGTTACAGACTATGTAGATAATGGTGTGCTGGGCCTCTGCACAGAAATATAGAATTGTTATTATAATATGTGCCCATAATGCTTGTGGTCTGTATAATTAGAAGCAATGTTGTGTATGTCGTGGCTGATTTACTGTTGTTGTAAGTCTTTCAAAACTGTACTGTGATTCACATCTAACACTTAAATATTTTTTTTTTTGTTCATGGTAGAACATCGGAGGCGTCCCCCAGCTTCACATGAGGTAGTGTCAGCACAGAGTCAAGCTGTGGAGGGTGGTCAGTCGGAGACCGAAAGTGTCATTTTGATTGACTCCAACGGTAAGACTTTATTATCACAAATTTGTTAGGCTGTTTACAAATAAGAAATGAGGGTTTCTCATGACACAAAGGGTGGGATATTCAAATTGTGCCATTCATACGCGCAAGCCATTGTGTTGTGCAAAATAGTTGCACAGCTGTGTGTCCGGGGCGACATTCAAAGGAGTTACGCTATTGAGCAACTCCTTTGAATATCACCCTCAGCCACAGCCACTGTGCATGGTGCAGTGGAACTTGTGCCACCGGAAGTTCCTGAGTGAAGCATTCAACTGCGGTGGCATAAGTAACTTATTGCGCCATCATAGTCGATATTCAAAATGTGACATGCAAATGGGGTATAATTCATGCAAGTCGCAGTGTGGAGACATTGCATGTGGTGTAAACTTGATTTGCATGGCATTACCATGTAGGTCTGCCGATCCCCGAGGAATTGCGCGTGGTGCCCTGACAGGCTGCAGCCATCGGGGAACAATGCCCCGCTGCACCCCGATCATAGAGAAAACAGTGTAGAATACCCTGCAGCACCCCTCACTGGGCCGATCACGGGCATGTTTCAATTTCCCCCCCAACAGCTCGATCGCGGGCAGCAATGTGGCCCCCCCGAACATATCCCTGCTGATCCAGTGGACCGAAAAGGTCGATTGCAGGTAGTAAGTTTAATAACCCCTCCCTGAACATAGCCCTGGTGGGTACTGTATGACCCACACCACGCACTCGCTAAGCTCCACCACCCCACTCCCCTGGCAGCTGGTGGGTGCCAGCATCCCTGCCTGCCACCCCGACCACCCGCCGACTGACTGCCCGGTAGGGCTGCACGGCCATTGGTGTAGAGTACAGCCAATGGGTATGCAGCCCATACCATACATGACAGTTCAGATTTTTGAATGAATGAATTGATTCACAAATCTGGACTGTGATGTACAGTATGGGATGCTGCAATCAGGGATGTGTATGTTTGGTGTACATGGCCTCAGTTTTGCTGTTGATCTCCACTGAGCATGCAGTACCTGGTCAGGGGGTTGGGGATGTCTCGTAGTACATTTAGACAATTGTTTTATTTTCTGTCACCTGCTGCTGGATGTCTGTCATTGGTTGTGTTGACTTGGTCCTCCCCATATTTGCATGTGTGTGTGTGTGTCTGTGTGTGTGTGGGTGCTGGGGGTCGGGAGGATGGGGTTTTCAACCCCTAACTGGCGAGGCCTCATTTTAATAGCTGTGGAACAACCCTAACTGATGCATTAAACAGAGTTTTACCATGAATATATATATATATATATATATATATATATATATACACACACACACACACACACACACACATACTTTTCCCTTAGGCTATAATGGAAACTTAAAACTTTAATAACTTTTGAATGGTTTATAATTTTTTCACCAAGCCTTCAAAAAGCACATCAGTGACCCAGACCCAATATACCCTAATAACTTCAGATTACACCCCACACCATTTCAGAATTTCGGCTGAGCAAAGAATTTGCACCTAAATGGTAAATTTCAAATTTTTTGGCACTCCGTAGGTCTGCAACTGCACCACCGACTGGAATGAAACTTGCCAAATCCAGAGATCAATGGTACCAGAAGGTGTATAAAAAATGTTTGGCACATCACAAGTACAGTTGCAAATTTATTGAAGTGCAAAATATTGGGTTAGCATAAAAGTGGCAGGGCAACCCTAACTATACTGGCACCTGTGTGCCAGTATAATATTCATATACATATATGTGTATATATATATATATATATATATATATATATATATATATATAGATAGATAGATAGATATGTATAGATATATACATATGAACATACAGAACTTGCCAGCAGAAACAGGCCTCACAGCCTACCAAGTCTGCTCCAATACACAGCTAGCACCCCATACTGCAACTGCCTCATCCTCGCTCACCCTCAGAAACTGCTCAGTGTTGTTTACCCAGCCCCCTTGCCCTGTCCCATGTTGTTTTGAAACTGCCCATCATCCTGCATGCCACCACTTCCTCTGGTAGATCATTCCATTTGACACCACCCACTCAGTGAAATAATGCCTCCTCATCTCCCTCCTGAATCTGCCACCCTTCAGTCCTAGCCCATGCCCCATCATGACCCTTCGCTTCCTCAACTTAAACAACCACTCTGAGCCTGATGTGTTAATTCCCCTCAAGTACTGGAAAGTTTCAATCATATCCTCCTGATCCCTTCTCTCCTCCAGGGTGTACAAACTCAAGTGTCTCAGCCCTTTTTCATAGGTTCTGCCTTCCATCTCCTGTACCATTTTTATTGCTCTATGCTGCACTGCCTTGGGCAGTCTGATATCCTTCATCAGGTACAGACACCAGTACTGCATGAGGTACTCCAAATGTGACCTGACCAAGGACCTGTACAGGGGCAGGATCACATCCTTGTGTCTAGATGAGAATCCTGACACAATGCACCCCAGCATCATATTTGGCTTAGCTACAGGCTTCCTGCACAGAGCAGAGTTGTTCATGCTCCCTGTTACTATAACCCCTAGATCCTTCTCCTCCTCAGTGAGACCCAACCGCACCCTACCTAACCTATATTCCCTCCTTGGGTTCTTCACCCCAAAGTGCATAACTTAGTACTTCTTTGCATTAAAACCCAATTGCCACCTTACTGACCACTCCTCAAGTCTGGTTAAGTCACACTGTTGCTTCTGCCACCCCTCTACATCATCCACAACAGCTCCTATCTTGGTGTCATCAGTGAACAAACTGATCTTGATCCTATCCCCATGTACAATATCCAATATGAGCAGACCAAACAACACTAGCCCCAGCACAGAGCACTGTGGCACACTGCCGGCCACTGGCCTAGGAGATGAGAGTGCCGCCATAACCATCCATTGAAGTCTATTTTCCAGCCAATTGTTGATTCAGTTAGCCATCTTAGCCCCAACCCCTACATATTTCATGTTTGCCCCCAGCCACCCATGAGGGACTGAATCAAAGGCCTTGCTGATGTCCCAATATAGAACATCCACTGCATGGCCCTTGTCCAGCTCCCTTGTGACCCAGTCATAGTATTCTATTAGGTTGATCTGGTATGATCTGCCAGAGACAAACCTATGCTGCTGCCTATCCTGGAGCTCATTGATCTCCAGGAAGGTTACCAGTCTCTCCTTCAAGATTGCTTCCATAAGTTTACCCCCTATGGAAATGAGACTGACAGGTCTGTAATTACCTGGATCATCCTTTGGGCCACTCTTGTGGATAGGCACAACATGAGCCAACCAACCTCCAGTCCTGCTTCATGCACTTTGTGTCCAGGGAGGTGTTGAACAGGCCAGTCAGTGGCCCAGACAACACCTCCACCATGTCCCTCAACATGCTAGGGTGAATGCCATCCAGATCTGGTGCCTCATCTATCCTAAGTGCCTTCAGATATTCCAATACCTTACTTTCCAGAATTACCACCCTAGTCACCTCCTCCCCCTCATCCCACCTCCAAGTTTACAGAGGTAGAAGACCTCCTACCTCCCTTGTTAACACAGAACAGAAGTATTTATCCAGTACTTCTGCCTGTTTCTCCTCCTTCTCCACCCACTCTCCCATCCTTCTTTTCTGGACTATATGGTCCCTGCAGCTGTCACAGAAATGTGGGAAATTGAGCACTGGTACTGGGATCTGGCAATCCTAGGATATAAATTATACAGGAAAGACCATAAGGAGGGAAGGGGGTGTGGGTGACAGTCTATGTGAGCAATGGGATCAAATGCATAAAGGACAAGGGGGGGAAAAGGAGAACAGAGGCAATCTGGCTACAGCACCTAGACTCAAGGGGTAGGAAATTGAGGTTTGGGGTAGTATACAGGCCACCATCCCAGTCTGAGGAGTTTGACAGGGAATTAGTGGAACAAATCAGAAAGGTATGTATAAAAGGGAAGGTGGTCATTGTGGTAGATTTCGACTTGCTGGGAATTGACCAGAGCATTCTGGTCACCATCAGTGCTAGGGAGCAAATACTCCTGGATGTGATCCAGAAGAATCTCCTGACGCAGTTGGTTAGTTTACCTACTAGGCTAAAGAACACTTTAGATATGGTATTGTCAAATGGGAGGCAGTAAGGGAAATAAAGGTGGAGGACCCACTAGCCGACAACAATTACCGGATGGTGTGGTTTAATATCATGATGTGTGGGAAGCCAGGGGAATAAGTTACTTGGGTGGTAAACTTCAGGGGGTGGACTTTGGGAGGATGCAGAAAGTACTGAAAGGGAAACTGGAGGGCATATGGCAGGAGATGGACACAGAGCAGAAATGGGATATTATTAAATGGGGATTACAGAGGCAACAGAAGCCTGCACCAAGACACAGAATAAGAGGAGAAGAGCAAGAAAACCATGCTGGTTGAACAGTGAGGTTGTGGAGGTGTGAGGGCAAAATGAGTGGTCCACCAGAGGTATTGGAGGATGGGGAAGGAAGTGGACAGGGAGGAATATGCAAGATGGCAAGGAAAATGACCAGATAAGTGAGAGAACCCAAGGCCCTGAGGGAGCTGAGTTTAGTGCAGGGAATTAATGGGGGGAGAAAGACTTTTTCAGATACATCAGGGAGAAAAGTAAGTGCAAGGAGACAATAATGGGATAAAAAGGGGTGGGAGTGGACAGAACAGGGGGAGGAGCAGGCAGAAGCACTGAATGAATACTTTTGCTCAGTGCTCACAGAAGAAAAGGGAGGGGCCATTACCACCATGGGCTGGGAGGGTGGGGACAGGGGAGAGGAGGTGACAGATGGAAGAATTGAGGAAAGTAGAGTCCTAGAGGGACTGAGGGCAGTGAAGGTAGACAAGGCACAAGAGCAGATGGTATCCACCCCTGGGTGCTGAGGGAAATGGCGGAGGTATTGGCGGAGCCACTGTCAGATCTATACAGCACCTCACTGGAGTCAGGATGTGTGCCACTGGACTCGAGGATGGCACATGTAGTACCATTACACAAGAGTGGGCCAAGGGATGAACTGGGTAATTATTGTCTGATAAGTCTCACCTCCACAGTGTGCAAGCTCATAGAAATGATACTAAAGGAAAGACTGGTGTTGTATCTGGAGGACAATGGCCTCCAGGATGTGAGGCAGCATGGGTTCATTTCAGGGAAGTCTTGTCAAACCAACTTGAATCAATATTATTACTGGGTGACAGGTGAGCAGGATAAGGGTCATGCGGTGGATGTTCTTTACTTGGACTTCAGCAAAGCCTTCGATTCAGTGCCTCATGGGTGGCTTCAGGGGAAGCTAACTGGTGTAGGGGTAGGGGCAAAAATGATGAACTGGGTTACAAGCTGGCTGAGTGGGAGGCTGCAATGGGTGGTGGTGAGAGGGGTGCTCTCAACTCCAAGGCCAGTGATGAGTGGGGTGCCACAGGGCTCTGTCCTGGGGCTAGTACTATTTGGGCTCCTTATATCAAACATTGCACATGGGGTGGTGAGCAAGGTAAGTCTGTTCGCTGATGACACCAAAATCGGAGAAGTGGTGGATGGAAGGGACTGATGGAGGTAGCTGCAGGGGGACCTAAGCAAGCTAGAGGAGTGGTCAGAGAGATGGTAGCTGGGGTTCAATGCAAAGAAATGTAAGGTTATGTACTTTGGAGCAAAGAACCCAAGGAGAGAATACTGACTTGGGGGGTTAAGCTGAGGATCACTGAGGAGGAGAAGGACCTAGGGGTAATGATAACAGGGACCATGAACAACACTGCCCAGTGCAGCAGAGCAGCTACAAAAGTGAACAAAATGCTGGGGTGCATAGCATGGGTTTTTTGTCCAGGTGAAGAGAGGTGATCTTGCCCATCTACAGGTTGCTGGTAAGGCTGCACTTAAAGTACTGTGTGTAGTTTTGGAGGCCATACCTAAAGCATGATATCAGGCTACTGGAGGGGGTGCAGAGGAGGGCAACAATGATTATATGTAGAATGGAGGGGCGCGACTCTGAGAGCAGACTGGGAGACCTGAATATGTACACTATGGAGGACAGAAGGGACAGGGGGGACATGATAGAGACATTCAAGTGTCTGAGGGGAATTAATAAACATGAGACAGGTGGGGTCTTTAAGCTAAGAAGGGGGAGGGACACCAGGGGCATGGGCTAAGACTAGAGGGGGAAAGATTTAGGAGGGAAATAAGGAGACACTATTTCACAGAGAGGGTGGTAGCAAAATGGAAAGCACTACCAGAATGGATGGTATCATGTAAATCTGTGAACAGCTTCAAAAGGGCATGGGGCAGGGAACAGGGGACTGTGAGGGTGAGGCAGCTACAAACTAGGGGTGCTAGCTGTACACTCGAGCAGATTTAGATAGACCAGACAGTCTGTTTCTGCTGGCACATTCATATGTTCATATGTTCCTATGCAGTTCCTTTTCATATATATATATATATATATATATATATATATATATAAAAGTGCAAAGTTACAGCGCTACGAAGTTGAGAAATTTCCCATAGGATAACATTGTGGCATCCGTGATGCCTTTTGGTGCCCATATCTCAAAAATGAAGTGAGTATGGAGTTTACGCTACACACAGTTTAGTTCAACCTATAGAAACAAGGTTGGAAATCATAGATTACACCAGCAGTGGAATTTCTTTCCTGCTTTCTTCAGTTACAGAGATATTGGCAAAAATGTGTTCTAATTGTTACAAGGGTGCCTTTTCAGCACTGTTTGGTTCCCATATCTTGTAAACAATGCAACATACAGATTTCATTGATGTTATGTCTGGTGGAGGTCTCACTGTCATGATTACAATTACACTAATTTTTTTTCGTAGCTGCTATGGTTGCAGAGGGCCCAAGCTCCCTCTTATTCATATCATTATGCAACAATGAGTAGCTTAAGGGGAGCGCAGGAGCGTGGAGGGCCCACCCTCCCACAATCACATACCAGTTACATTACACTTTCTCAAAAAGAAGGGAAATTCATTGCAAAAAAACTACATTAATGCATCAGTAGGGTTTTTATTAAAGCTTAAAAAGCTGGGAAATTCGATGTTAGGGTTACCAACCCTACCATCCTAACCCCACCCCCACCCTCCACACACCAACAGGCATCAGGGTGTGCCTTGCAGTTATTGGGCCTAACTCTCACCCCATTCTCCTATACTGAACCATCTCATCTTGATTACACATGGAATGGGGTAAGAGTAAGGGCAGATGACTCCAAGGTGCACACCGACACCTGTTGGTGTGTGACAGTGAGACCTCCACGAGACATAACGTCGAATTTCCCAGCCTGTTACATTTTAATAAAAACCCTAACTGGTGGATTAACATAGTTTTTTGCAATGAATATATATATATATATATATGTGTGTATATAAATATATATATATATATATATAAATCTATCAGAGGCAAAAAAACTCCATTTAATGAATTAGTTAGTTCAAGTTTATTGCAGGAAAACTCCATTGAGCAAGCTCATTCACAAGGAGGTCCTGTGACATAAACAATTAAAGTACAAACACAGATAGGTAATAACAGTATATACATGAAATGCACATTACATGATACAGGCTGGATATACATACAAGGGTACCACATAGGGTGACCGCAGGTGGTAAACATTGATATGAGACAGGGAAGCGACTTACAGGATGAATACTGATAAATGAAACATGATGACTGGTGTGTGCAATACATATACAGTATTTTGGCAGCTAGAACAAACAACAGTCTACAACTGATATGGGGGGAGGAGTGATTTGATAGAGTAGCAGTGGAGCGTAAACAAAGATAAAGCCAGGAGTAGAAGAGGAAGGGAAAGCAGTTAATATGACAAATCAATTATACCTTACCAGTGGATAAATATGGCACACATGGGGAAGGAAGAGACTTAATGACAGTTTCAGGTGTCTTTTATTTTGGCTGAACTTAGCGATTTGTAGAAGTTTATTGAAACTGTGCTAGTTAGTTTCAATGCGGTTTGTAACTGGTTCCAAATGGAGAGGAAGGGCATATGCAATATCACGTTTACCAAAGGAAGTCCAGAGTCCCTGGTATGTCAAGCATAATAAAGTCAGATTTTCTTAACTAGTATGCACTATGTGAGATACTAATAAGGGAAGAGAGAGCTTGGCAATTTCTGCAGGAGCAGTTTAGAGTCCATAGCCCAGCATGGAGCAGGCGTCTAGTAGTAAGGGATGTCCAACCAACAGCTGCATATAAGTCACAGTGGTGCACAGCAAGGAGTTAGTAATGAACCGTAACGCACGGTGATAAAGGATGTCCAGTTTACTTAGATTTGCAAGAGTGGTGGAGGAATAGATTACATCGCCATAGTCGAGTAGGGGGAGAAAAGTGGCCTGTACAAGCTTGTTTCGAGTTTCAAGGGGGAAAAGGGGCCTATTTCTTTAGAAGAAACCTAATCTTGCTTTTAACCTTCTAGAGACATCTTCGATGTGGTCACTGAAAGATAATTTATTGTCGATCCAGATACCTAGATATTTAAATTTGGTTACAACTTCCAGAGGCTCGTTTAGTGTGGTGACAATGAAGTCTTGGACAAGGGTATTGGGGGGCCTGAGACAGCACTGCAGGAGAATATCATCACTTTAGTCTTTTTGGCATTGAGCAGAAGCTTTGCCTTTATTGGATTATGCTCAAGTTGTGCAAAGTCCGCTTGAAGCACTCCCTTGACTTCAGATAACGATGAGCCAGAAGTATACAACACAGTATCATCTGCAAAAAAGTGCAGATTGGACGTAGATATGTTAGCATCTAAGTCATTAATGTAGAGAGAAAACAAGATAGGGCCTAAGATGGATCCTTGGGGGACTCCTCTTGCAACTGGAAAGGCAGCAGAAAAAAAGCCTTCCGCTTTTACTTTTTGGAATCTTCCAGTTAGGTAGCTAGAGAACCACTGGGTGGTATGGTATGTGGCACCCAACTTTGCAAGGCAATTGATTAATAGTTTGTGATCAACAGTATCAAAAGCTTTGCTGAGGTCCAAAAAGACTGCACCAGTTACCTTCTTAGCATCTATAGCAGAGATCCAATCATTGGTTACTTTTGCTAGTGCAGCGATTGTGCTATGATTAGCCCGGAAGCCAGATTGAGCTGGGTTAATGAGAGAGAAGGTTTCAAGTGAGATTTTATCTGAATATGGATCAGTTTTCGAGAACTTTAGAAAGGATAGGCAATATGGAGATAGGCCTATAGTTGTTTAATCGCATGGGTCACCAGATTTAAATAGAGGGAGGATATGTGCTGATTTCCAGCAGGATGGCACAGTAGCAGACGTAATGGAAAGATTGAAGATGTGGAGAATTGGGGCAGTGAGATGGGCATAGCCTGACCTTAGGAAAAAGGGTTCCAAGCCATCGTCCCCTGCACTTTTTTTGGTGTCTAAGTTAAGAAGAGAATCTTCTACTTCTTTATAAGTTATCTCACGCAGTTGGAAGGGGCTGGGTGCAGGACTAGATGTGGCTGGAGGGGTATACTGGCTCACTGCAGCACTAGCATAAGGTGACGAGTCAAAAGCTAATCCAGCTGTGGCAAAGTGGGAGTTAAGTTCCTCCAGGATTAGGGACTTGTTTTCCACAATCTTGCCACTTGCAACTATCTTTGTTGGGACAGAGGGGGCCATAGGCCGTCCTTCTATAGCTTTGATAGTCTTTCATTTTTTATGAGGGTTACCTTTAGCTTGTTCGAGAGTAGAAATATAATAGTTAGCTTTAGCAGAGCGACGTTTTTTCACACAGTTATTCCTGGCTGTTCTAAAGACCTGCCAATCCGAAGATTCTTTGGAATGTCTAGCTTTAGCCCAGAGCTTATCTTGAGCTATAAGGACTGCCTTGAGATCCGAGGTGAACCAGGGATTGGAATTGTTCCGTACCCTTACTTTGATGAAAGGGGCATGCTTATTTATTATTGTAGTGAGTTTGTCATTAAGGATGCAAGCTGCCTTGTTGACATCTTTGGCTAGGTAAAGATCTTGCCATCTGATCATGCTCAGGTCAGATAGGAAGTTTACTGCACTGAATTTGTGAAAGGATCTTTTTGTTATAAAGATGGGTTGCGGACAGGCCTTAATTTGAGATCTTATGCAAGCAACAATTCCATGATCGCTCATGTCATTGTGAAACACTGCCAAATGAGATATTTTGTGGATGGGTGGTTAGTACCACATCTAGAATGGAACTGTTGGCAGTATTTAGAGTATTGTTCCTAGTAGGTTCACTGACTAATTGCCCAAGACCTAGCTCATCACAAAGGGATTTGAGGCCGTGTGATTTAGGTGACAGCCAGTCCATATTTAGATCTCCTAGAAATATTGTTTCAGTTTTGCATCTACGAACATGGATTTCAAAGATTAAGGACTTCATCACCACCAGACGGGGTCTATAGCCACCTAGGATAGTGATACATTCCGAGGAGGGAGATGAAGGCTCAATGAAACTAACTCAAATTCCTTGGCTAGATTTGCAACTAATATTGGTGACCAAGTTAGGGTTTGTTCCACAGTGACAAAAGCGACAAAAGTGAGGAGATTTGGTGTTAGGGTTGAAAGCCACCCTTGGACCTCTCTGCCCACACCCTCAACTGGCATCGGGTGCGATTGGGGTTTGCCCTAACTCTCACCCCATCAGATGTGTGAAGAAGCAGAGCTATAGGAGAATGGGATGAGAGGACAAACAATCCCAATGTGCACCCAATGCACACCCTGATGCTGGTTGGGGTGTGGGGTCAAGGGGCTTTCAACCCCAATACTGAATTTTCTCGCTTTTGTTGCTGTGGAACAACCCTAAGTAATGCATCAAATGGAGTTTTTACCTCTAATTGCCCTTCTTTTGAGAAGTATAATGAGAAATAGTGAATGTAATGTGACCCTCCCTCTCCACGTGATGTCTTGCCACATAGTAACACGGTACCTGCAACGAAATGGTAATATGCATGCGACCCAAAGCAAAATACAAAGAGAAACAGTACTGTAGACAGAAATGGTTAAAATAACGCAAACACAAGTGCAAATGGAAATGTGAAGGGTAACGCACATGGTGTCATGGACAGGAACAGTAAGTGAAATGGTTACGGAACCACAAGCAGAAGCGGTAAGGGTAACAGTAATGTAAGTGCACAGGCTAGTTTTCCCCAAAAGCTGCATAGAGAAAGACAGTGAGTACAAAGAATGTATGCATAATAATGGGTCTCGGAGCAGAAAATGAGGAGCTGGAATAGTAAATTGCTTATATCTCGGGAACTGTATGACATAGAAAATCAATTTCAACGTCATATGATTTATGACTTTCCTGGCTGGTTTGTACTTAGCCCTGTTGGACTAAGCATTTCTGATGAAAAGTCCATATCTCGCACCATTCCCGAGATAAGGGCCCTGAAAGGGAGCGGATAAAGCCGTAATATTATCCTATGGGAAAAAGGAGAAGTTTGGAGTTCCATAACTTTGGCTCCTTGTAATATGTTTTCACTAAACCACTGAAAGGCACATATGTAGGATGTTGGCTTTCTTCCCTCAAAATTTCAGCCAAAACCAAACTGTTATTTTGCAGCAGGGCGACAAAGGATTCCTGTAATATGTGGGGATGCCGTAATATTATCCTATGGGAAAAAGCGTCAAATTTGGAGTGCTGTAACTTTTCCAACCTGTAATATTTGTCACTGAAACACTGAAAGGCACATCTGTGAGATGTTGGCTGCGTTCCTCCAAATGTCAGCCAAAAGACCAAACCGTTCTTTGCAGCAGGGTGGCAAGAATTGTTTTATTTTCCCACAGCCTGGAAAAGTACTGTTGAACTTTGAGAGTTTATGCAAATTCATTCGACAGTGTCGCAAATGCCAAAGTACTTGTGAAAGTTTTTTCAGAAATTTGAATAACATATTTATGGGTGTTTTTACCCCAAAATAAAGACATGCCTAGCATCCTCAGGGTCCAACTAGGTGAATACAAAAATAATTAGGTTGCTAGAGGGTCCCAATTTTAAATGCCAAGCATTTTTCTGATGACCAACTGAAAACAAAATGGTGGATTTAAGACAGTAAAAGAGCCATTTGCAAAAGTAAAAACTGCATTTGCAACATTGTCAAACTTTTTGTTAACTTTTCCCATTGACTTATAATGGGAACTTGTTTTTTTAATAACTTTTGAACTGTTTAATATTTTTTCAGGAAATCTTCAAAAGGCACATCAGGGACCCCGGCCACACATTCCCTGAAGATTTTGGACCAGTCACACACACCGTGCGACCTCTAGAGATGACCAAAGAATTCTCAAAAAGCATAAACATGCATGCAGATCATGCTTAATAACTCCATAGTCGTATATCCAAACAGTATGGAAGTGGGCAGATCCCAAGTTCTACAGTTCTTGATCATGTATTCCAAATTTCAGGAAACTCCATTGAACGGTTGTAAAGTTATTAAGGTGCAAAATTTTAGGTTTAACATGTAAATGGCTCCTCAACCATATATATATATATATATTGCAAAAAACTTCATTAATGCATCAATTAGGGTTAAAGCAACAAAAGTGTTGAAATGAGACGTTAGGGTGGAGCCCCAACCCTCCACCCTAACAACCCACCCCCATCCTCCACACACCAACAGGCATTGGGGTGTGCCATGGAGTCATTAGCCCAACTCTTACCCCATTCCATGTGTAAAGAGGCTGACATGGTGCAGCATAGAAGAATGGGATGAGAGATTCACCTAACGACCCCATGGCACGCATACCGAATTATTAATGTGGAAGATAGAGGTGGGGTGATAGAGTGGAGGTGAGGGGCTCAACCTTAACATTTCATTTCCACACTTTTATTATTTAACCATAACTGATGTATTAACACAGTTTTTGCAATTAATTCTTACTTTTGATAAAGTGTAATGTGACTGGTAAATAGTGTGTGCTGGTGGAGGGCCCCGTGCTCCCACCAAGCTGTCATTGCACATAACAATATGTGTGTGGCAGTATGGGCATTCTGGACCCTGCGCCCCTTACACATAACAACAGAGCCATACAGTAGCCCTATAGTGTTGAAAAGGAACCTTTGTAACTGTAATTTGCTAAGCATTCAGTAATCATACAAGCTATGAAAAATTTCCACTACAGTTGTAATCATGACTTCAAATCCTCCATGCATGCAAGCTGCGGAAGTGAAAAATCAATATCTTGCATCATTTCTGAGATACAGGTACCGAATGTCGCTGTGGGTACCACAATGTTATCCTATGGGAAAAATCTCAACTTTGTGATGGCATACCTTTGTAACTGATTAACTTTTACACCTAAATAACATAATTCACATCTCTGGGACATCCCCTTTAAACCCTGCAAATTTCACCCCAAAGACCAAGTCATTTATTTACAGTGCAGTGGCAAACTTTTTAAAATCCTAGTTCATGAGCTGTCAAAATCCTCATTTGTGAGGTCAGTCCCCATTAGTGAGCTGTCAAAATCCTAATCCATGAGGAATCTTTGATTGTCAGATTTTGGCCATCTGGTCTGGAACTTGGTGAAGGGTATTTTGTTAGTTTGCAAAAGGGAATTGGCTCGTGAAAGAGGAATTTGACAGCTCATGAATGGGAATTTGGACAGCTCATGAACGAGGAATTAAAAAAACAATCCCTTTTCATGAGCTGACAAAATCCTTGTTCGCAAGCCAGTCCTCATTCTTGAGAATGGCCAACTGGTTGTGAAATGAAGACCAAGGATTTTGTCAGTTCACGAAAGGGGATTGACTCATGAATAGGGATTTTGACAGCTCACAAAAGGGGATTTTGTCAGCTTGTGAAAGCAGGTTCAAAAACCCAATCCTCTTTTGCGATGTGACAAAATCCTGTCATGAGCATCCCTTTCATGAGCTGTCAAAATCCCTATTCGCAAACTGATCCTTGTTCACAAGATATGGCCATCTGGTTCCTAAGTCATGATCAAGGATGTTGATACCTTGAGAAAGGGGATCGGCTCCACGAATGGGGATTTTGTCACCTCCTGAATGAGGATTGGGCGAGTCATGAATGAAGAAATTTTAAAATCTAAAATGATTGTTTTGGCCAAAAGGAAACCAAAGGCATGTGTTTGTAGAAGGCATCACTCTGAACAAAATCCATGCCTCATTTGTGGAAGAAGTCACCCGTGGGGCAAGCTGCAACATTTTGTTTGGGGGAAATGAAAACGAAATGACTGCTCACATCCAAAGAATTTCTCCTCATGAATGGAGATTTAATAAAGCCTCATTCACAAGCTGACAAAATCCTTGATCATGAGCCCAATCCCCTTTTGCAAAACATACGTATAAATCTTGGAGTGAACTGAGCATACTCAGAACCCAAAACTTCAAAATTAAATAACTGTGTAGTGGATTAATATTTTTCACCAAACCAATGCTGGATTGTTCATTGTTCAAACCTCTTTCTATGCTGAAAGGTTCTGACCAACATTCCAAACAGTGTGCCCACAGTGCAATAGGCATAAATCAGCAAAAAGTGCCAAAAAAGAAAAAATGCATTTTCAGTGCTTGCATACATAGGAAAACCACAAGTCCAACTAAAACACAACTTGGCAAATCAAGAGAGCTATCATATGAGACCATACATTCCAATGTTCATGCAAATCCATTGAATGGTTATTAAGTTATTAAGTTATATATATATTAGTTTAAAAAAAATATGTTAATGCAGAGATTAGGGTTGTAAAAACACAAAGGCCCAGATATTCAAACTGCGCCCAAAAAGTGTGCAATAGCAGGAGCAAGTGCAAGTCTATTGTGCCCATGAGCAAGAGACGTGATATTCAAAAAAGGAGCAGGCCAAATTGCGAATACAGCCAATGACTGAATATCGCACCACCTGTGCCATAGCGCAACTAGGGAGGGGAAGCTGAGCAGATCTGATGCGCCATAGTGCAACAAGGGATGTTCAGCTGAGCAGTCAGAGGCACCATAAGCGCACCAGAGATGCCCCTCAGCTGCAGAGCAATGTAACTGCACAATCAGGGAGTGAGGCCCACCACCCATGCCACAGATGAGCACAGGAACACACAGCAGAACAGATATTGTCTCCCCAAACCCCAAGCACATCACAACCAGGGAGGGCTGGAATAACCACTGGTCCATGGAGACAAGCAACCAACCCACAGCCTGGCCATGGTGCCCCATCACACCTACCGGCAAGCTGTGACTGGCACACAAGGAGGGCAGACCACCCTGTGCCACACCATCCCCCTCAGTGCACAGCACAACCTGCACTGTGACCCCCAACACCCCCATGAGCAGTGACCACCACAGCAGGAAACCCCATGAATGCCACCATCCCCACAGTGTCAATGCAACCCTGTGCTCCACAGAACCATGCAAGCCAGCCCCATCATGAGCACCCATCAGCGGTTGCAGCATCTGGCAATGCAGACACAGTGCCACAACACACAGTCCCCTGAGGTACTGCTGAGAGACCAACCATGCGTTGGCACAAGAGTTACCCCATGTGGGACGGTCATGTCCTTGACACCACCACCAGTGGTACAGCGCTCCGCACAGTATTCCAGTGACACCTCCGGCCCACCACTGGCCACAACAGCCAGCACAGACACCCACCGTGAGTGCGTTGAAGCATGCACCACACCCGATGCCACACAGGGTCTAGACAGACACCCACCCATACCCTAGAGCACAACAACACAGGGAGCGCAGTGGTGGGGCAGCCAAGCCCTATTGTGGGCCCATGTAAGCTGTGTGCACATGACCCTAGAGTCCACCATGGCACTGCAGTGCCAACCACCCCTGCGCAGGCACCATGGACCAATACACCACCAGTAGTCACCCGGAGCACAAGTCACAGACAGTGGGGCACATCCTGCAACACACACAAGCCACCAGCATGGAGGTGGAACAATGACCGTGTCACCCACAGTGCCACCTGAGCCAGGCATGCACCACACCAGTGAGATGGGCAACCCAGCAAAGCGATGGGTACAGTGTCTTCCCTGCAGGGAATGCCACCACTGACATGCCAGTGGACCATGCAGGTCACAGACAGGCATGTGTGTCAGCTGCACAGAGCCATGGAAGGGCGATGGGTGCACCATGGACACAGATCATGTGCCATGGACCACTGCAAACAGTCATCCAGTGCACAAGGAACAACACACACAACACAGACACTGACTGATATCTACCCCACACCATAGACACCTCCACACAGACACACACACACATACCATGACTGCACCACCCCAATGCCATGCACACCACTGCAGCTGAGCACCTATAGCCGCTGCAAATCAGAGACCCCACGGTATTCATATAAAAGTCAAATGTATTATAAAAATAGAAAACTCAACTATGTACATGAATAAAAACTATTTACAGGTTTGTTGTGGGGACACAAAAGGTGGGGGTGGGCAGGGGAAGGGTGGACAAATGGGATGGGATAGGAGGGTGTGAGTGTGTGGGTCCAGGGGTAGGAGAAGTCAGGGACCAAGGGACTACTGAAGACTCTGCCGGTCCTGGCTCTGGATCCCTCTGGCTCTGTGTCACGCAGAACCCCAACTCATCTATCCTCCGTAGTATTGCCACCGTCTTGTGGGCCAGATCCAGGAGCTCCCGCATGGTGTCTCTTATCTCCTGAGATGTTCTCGCACCTAGGACAAGGGAGCACAGTCAACAGGTGTGAATGCACACCCCATACAGGCCGCCCACTGTGCATGGCATACGGCCATGGGACATACCACTGTGATGGTGTGTGACCACTGGCAGTGATCACGTCCACAGGACCTGCCCACCCAGGCTCATACAGCCATGCAGAATGCTGCACACACCCACTGGCCAAGTCAGGCACAGCACCACCATGGCCGTCTAGTGACATGGCTATGTGGTGCAAAGGCAGTGGCACAGCCATGCACCTGGTGCACGCATGGACCACCAGTAATGCACACCCAGACATGCATTGCCACTGGACAGTGTTGACTGTAACAAGTGGTGTGCATGGCAGTGATGTCAATGAATGTTAGCCATGCCCCGCTGCCCACCTTGTCACACAGCATGCAATACTAATCATGGATGTCTGGCACTCACCCACATCGGGCCAGTCAGGTGGGCGTTGCTGGTCCTCGGCCGCCTGGCTGTGGTTTCCACTCCCTTCCACTCTGCACGCACTCTGCGTAGTTCATCCAGGCCTGTGGGGACAAAAAGGAGAGAAGAACATCAGTACATTTCCAAAGCAAAGTCCCCTGCCCCAAGGGCATGCCCTTCCACCCAGCCAGACCCACCCACCCCACACCCTGTGAACACTGCCAGCCAGCCCCATATGGTCCCTCCCTATGTGCTGGACACATTCAACACTGTGACCCATATGGATGATAAAGTGTGTTGACATAACCCCTACCTGGACGTGGGACTGTGCCCCTCCTGGCACGTGACCTCATTCAGGCCAGTAGCTCGTCTCCCTCCTCGCATGGGTCACCAAATCGGTGCCTGCACTGCTCTCACTATGGCCCCTGCCTGTTGCCTCCTCAAGGGCTCTGGCCACCTCCCTGCCACATCTGGGTCCTTGGCTTATCAAGGGGGACCTCCCCAAAGAGAGGCCCATGGTGTGGCTCGACTATGGCCACCAGATTTGCCAGCTCAATGGCTGTCCAAGGAGCAGCTCTTCTCCGTGCCATTGCAATAGCTATAGTAGGCAATATGGCACTCTGCAGCGTGGTTCCCCATGTGCAGATGCTGTGCGGTACAGCGCTGCCATTCCCTAACGCACTGTTACTGGACAGCACGATAGAGGTGCACCTATGCCTGACGCATAGCGCCAAGGGGGGAAAAGGTTGGGCATAGGGTCAAGGGTCTCTGGTGCAAGGCCACGCACAGCACCATCGGATGACAATGCATATAGCGCGATTGGCTGCCTGTGTGCCAGCACCACAGTGGACTATCGGGCAGTTGGGCCATTGCACCTATGAAGGCCCATTGCCACAGCGCCATGTAGTGACCATTGCTATAGTGCCACTGGCACAATGGTGGCCGTGCTCTGCATTGCCTACTGTGCACAGCACATCATCAGTGTGGCAGATGCCTGTGTCAGCAACCCAGGCATGCGCAGTGAGGTGTACTATGCATGCCACAGAACTGTGCCATTGGCTCAGCACATTCAACACAATTGAGCAAAGCGCAACAGCGCGATATTCAGCCATCATATGGAAATCATCCGATCAGCCATTCAATGGTGCAGCACTGCAATTTGCATCTAATTAAAGTTGCACCTCACCTCATTTGCATGGATTGCGCTATAATGGTGCAACAATGTGCTGCAGTGGCCATAGTCAGTTACTGCAGTTTATTGGTGAGTTGCATGCTGTTTGGGAGTATGGACTGTGGATTCAGGGACATGCATGGGACTGCACAGTCACAGGTAACAACTGCCATTCTTACGGGCTACATAATGACTGAGCACATTCTTGGAGGAGGACAACACTGGTGGGGAGGAGGCCAAATTTTACTAAGGCCAAAACCGAGCCCTTTCTAGGCCTACCTGGATCAGGAGCCACTGCTCAGTGGACAGTGGGGCACCCCTCAAGCCGGTGCTGCTGCATGGAAGGAGGTGGCACATGCCATTAACCTGCATGGCAGACACCAGTGCTCTGTGCAGGAGTGTAGAAGAAGATGGGCACAGACAGGAGAAGGGTAAAGAAGAAGGTGGCTGCCATCAGGGCAGCATGTGCTGCAATAGGTGGGGACAGCTGGAGGTGGTACAGCTCACCTCAGTGGAGGACAGGCTTGCTGCAAGCATGCACTGAAGTGCCATTGAGGGTGTTCTGGGTGGTGGCTTCCTGATGGGTGGTGGCCCATCACTGCATGGTAAGTCATGGTCTGTCTGGGGAAGCAGGGTAGGTCACACGCAGTAACGTGACTCTGATTTCCCTTACAGATCCTGAACATCTGCATGGGTCAGCAGTGGTGGGCCTGTCCACTACGGACAGTTGGATGGAGTCAGATGTGGGACCATCCACCTCCACAGTTATCTGTGGATCAGTACGACAGTGGGGCCGCCTGGCTGTCCACACTGATGTCATTGTGACAGGTGTGGAGGAAGCCCTGCCTGTGTTCCAGTGTGCTGGCATCCACAGATGCCAGCACACTGTGGCTGTGGCCAGGGCAGAGTCCGGCACCAGTGATAATGACACGACCGTCTTGGGAAGTGACACATGTGTGCCACAGGATGGACACACAGCAGGGCAATTCGCACCCATGGCTGTGGGAGGTGCTGCCGCGGAGGCCTGAGTGTCAGCACAGTCCCAGGCTGTTCCTGTCACACCAGTAGGGCAGCACTGGTGTCTGTTCAGTACAGTGGAACTGTTGCAGCCACTGCGGCAGCACCACTGAGCCCTGAGGTGCGGCAGCCAGAGGGGCAGCATCAGTAGTTGCCCACCGGAATTGGGGGTACAGGGTTCAGCAGTGGCATCTGTGCACCACCTGTGGACATGTCCAGACCTGGTCCTGGTGTGCAGCACCCACACTCAAGGGGTGCTGAACATCAGGCCCTTGCACACCCTGAGGGACAGGATGCTGAGGAGGCTGATGACCTCTTGGACGAGCACACCCGCCTACTGCAAGCACTGGTTTAGCAGCAGATGCAGCTTGTGACATTCGTGGATGCACTGCATGTGTCTCTGGAATGGGCAGAGGAGCATCGCAGCAGGGACACTGAAATGATCATGGCACGGATGGACCGTTTGCGGGAGGATGTGACCACTGCCATTGACAGGCATGCACAGGCGTTCATTGCTGTCATGGCCACAATGGGCATGCAGTCAGGTATCCATGCATCATGGACACCACACAGTGCACTATCCACCCCCCATTCCTGGCGTCATGCGACTCCCACCCTGTTGATGCCAGGTTCAGCTGTGGGCATCCGAGCACTCCTGGTGCAGACATGTTCGGTGTGCTGCAGACCCCTGGGCGAGCACGGTCGTGTTCATGCAGTGGAACCCCTAGGGGACCATTGGTGCCACCCCATGAGGCCAGTGGTCAGCCTGCCAGTGCTGGCAGATCTCAGTGGGGCAGCCCATGCATCTGTGGCGGCCGTGGCACTGTGTCGTGGGACTGACCTGTCTTCCAGCGCGGCTACTGTCTGGTGCTGCTCTATGTGCATTGTGTGTGTCAGTGGGCAGTGTACGGGTGGGTACCCGGCCCTGCATGCAGACACACAGTCCACCTGCACACCCTCCCAGCTGCTTTCCACAGTTGCGCATGCATGAAGTGCAATGGTGCTCAGCATCTGACACACACACATGGACAGGCAGTGGGTGTGGTGGCCTGTGGACATGTGTGTTGCTAGGGTGTGTGTTCTGGGTCAATGGGCCTTCTGCCCTCTGTGCACATTTGTTGCATTGTGTGTGTGTGTGACTGTGTGTCTTTTGGTGTGGCATGTTAATCCTCACCCATCCCTGGCTGTGGGTGTGCCTCTGTGCCCTGCCACTTCCTTGATGGCATGCACCCCAGTGTGGGTTCCTGCATGTTTGTGGGTTGTGCCTTGGCCACTGGTGGTTGTGCATGGCCCCATGACTTACCTGAGGTTGGCTGGTACTCCTCCGTGATGGTGTCCCGGTGCAGCTGTGCCAGCCGAGCAGTCAGGGGTCCCGTTGGCCTAGGGGGCTGCCCATCACCTTCATCACTGGCATCCCCATCGTCCCCATCATTTGTCCCCCTCTTCGACCTGTCGGCTATACCACATTAGTTGGCCATGTTGTGTAGGATGCAACAGGCCAGGAATATCCACAGGCCTTTGAGGGGCTGTACTGAGGGCACTGCCAGAGGTGTCCAGGCAATGGAAATGTGCCTTCAGCATCCCGAACACCACTCAATGACATTGTGTGTGGTGGCATGTGCCTCATTGTAGCGTTGCTGCGATGGGGTCATGGGCCGCCGGTAGGGTGTGAGCAGCCAGGGACGGAGTGGGTAACCACTGTCACCTGTGTGTAGAGGGTGGAGGTTAGTTTGGTGATCAGCATCGCCCTGCCCCAGGCCATGTAGGCCACCACACATGGCACCTCTGGCCATGCCCCCCCAGGCCCTATATTTGTCCATGTGGTTTGCATACTCACCCACTAGGTGGCCAGTGGGGATGTCCCACTCTTGAATCTGTGGCACAGTGCCGAATGGTGCCAGATGAAGAATCGTGTGCTCCCCAGGGTGATGGCAGACATTGATGATGTGCCCCTGGCCCGACACCACCTGGAAGTTGATGCTGGCATAGCCCTTGCGATTTATGTATGCAGCCCCTCATGGCCAGGTGGTGTGCATATGGCCACATGGGTGCAGTCTATTGCCTCTAGCACACCAGGCATACGTGCTACCCTGTGGAACTCCTGTATATTTGCTGTGCGCTCCGCCGCTGTGCCGGGGAAATGGATGTACTCCTCAGCATGTGGCAGCAGTGCACTGAGGAATTGGGTGAGGTGGCATGATGTGGCCGACTGGGTTATGCCTGTGGTGTCCCTGGTTGGTCTCTGGAAGGTACCTGTGGCGAGCAAGCACATGCAGGCTTTACCTTGGTCTCCACTGACAGGGCATGGCTCCGTCGTGTGGGTGCCTGCATCACATCACTGCACAGCTCACAGAGCCGCCTCAGAATTGCCCTGTTCAGGTATTACTGACCCACAATCTCAGTATCAGTGTGCATCTCTAAGCTGGTGTGGGCTCAGTACTGCCTGTTGAGGGCATACCGCCAACGGGCCCTTCCATGGCCAAGCCCCCCTGCCACGTGCCGTCTCAACCCCCTCATTACGGCCTCCATATGGAAGGTGGCACTGGCCATGTCCCTGGCTTGCATTCACCCCCCCTGGCAGCTGTTACTGTATTCCCCCCCGCTGTCCTGGCTGCTACCTCCCCTGCACTGGGTACACCTGCCTGTGCTGGCTTCTATGCTGTGTGGCTCCCCACACCTTCCCTGTGCCTGGCTGTTAACTGTGGCCTTTCCCTGGCCTGCCCTGTTCCTGCCACTTGCCCTGCATGTGTGCCTCTTCCTCTGCCTCATGTGGCTTCCCTGTAGCGTTCTTGCACCTCTTCCTTGTTCCTTTTTATTTTGGCTCATTTCCGATATGGGCGCAACTTCTGCTTGCTCTACTGTTGCGCATTGCACAAGTCTTTGAATATCACATTGCGCCATTTATGCATGTTTCCTTCCCTTCGGTTGTGCATGCCTTCATTATCATTGCTGTTGCTCAGCATGATTTAAGAGTGCAACTGCCTCCTGCTGAACTCTCATAGAATAAACAGAATTCGGACTTCTTTATGAGCACAACCCTATGTGCATGGCTCAACTCTTTTGAATATCTGGGCCAAAGTGTACAAAGACAGAAAATGAAAAGACATTAAGGATTTGCATCTTTGGACTGTTAGCAAATTGGTGGTGGTGTCTTTCTTGGAGCTATCTACCCTAATGCCCACCCACCAGCCCTGTAACCTCCTGTTCAAGCACAAGATACAACTCCAACCTAGTGCCTCATAGTGATAAAGTATGGCCAACATAATCTGTAAAGTGTTCTTCACTTTGACCTCATCTGATCCAGGGTAGGGGTAGGCATTAGTGTTGACAATCCCAAGTAAGACCCCCTACTGATTCGCCAGTACTCTGGAGACCACCCAAATCCCTAATGCTTTTTCATTTCCCATCTTCGTATGCTTTGCATTTTTACAACCCTAATCTCTGGATTAATGTAGTTTTTTGCATCTAATTTCCCTTCTTTTTGCGATAGTGGAAATGTAGCCTCAAATGAGAAAAATACAATATTAAAGACAGTCCTGAAACTGAATCAGGTCACAAATAAGCTAAATACAATATTGGAGACAGTCATGATACAGTGCATGGGGCCAGCAGACCCAAGCACACATTTCTATAGCCTGTGGGTGAGGTTCCCTGACCCACTACAGGGTGTGGCATCTGAACTAAAACACTGCTCTGTCCCTACCCAGCCATGACTAGTGCTACATGCTGCAGTACCTTCCCCATCATCCTTGTCCCAGTAAAGTGGCTCAATGAATTCACGTGAACATGCCTCACTGGCACAGTGAGGCAGTGTGTTCCCAGAGGTGCAATAGACATCCTTGCAATCAGTGTTACTTGATAAATTATTTGTTCTTTAAAGGGGACAGGAATTGATTAGTTATGTGCAGCTATTTGAAATGTCTCTATTTTCATAAATTACATTCAGAAATGTGAGCATGAGCTTATCTGTACAGTGCCCACGGTTCTGAAACCATGAAGTTACATAGTCAAAACTCCAAATTCTTGGTTCCATGAAAAGCTTTAGCTTTAATTCAGGCACAGTTAAATAGGAATCCTTTAGAAGTATGAATATAATTTATGAAAATAGAGACATTTCAAACAACTGCACATAAGAAATCAGTTCCTGTCCCGTTTAATATTCTGACTCCAAACATTCAACATATTCTTCTTATGATCCCACCTCATAAACCTCATAGGTGAAAATTTCTACATCTGTGCTGAAATGCCATTGCACACCAAAGGTGCAAAAACACATTTTGGACAGGATGTGAAAAATGACAGCTGTACTGTTTATGAGGTGGTGTGAAAAATAGGTATATTGAAAATCTGGACTCAAAATATTAGTTATGCACCTGCATAGAATCTGTGCAGCACACACTCATAACATGGCCATTTTTATACTTTTCACTAAATTATCAACATGGGATTTGGGACCCCCACCTCATGAACACTAGCACTGTCATTTTGTTAATCAGTCCTGAAAGGTGATTCCATGCAGTGACTGAACCATTCCTCACCACAGGTGTTAAAACACATTTCAGGCAGGATGTGAGTAATGACAGCTGTACTGTTCATAAGGTGGTGCAAAAGGGCATGCTGAAAATCTAAGTCAAAATATAGTAAATTACTGAAGTTATGTGCCTGTGTAGAAACTGCACAATGTACTCTTGTAACACGGTCATTTGTTGGAATTTCTTCACCAAATTTTCAACATGGGCTTTTTGGGACCTTGCCTTATGATGACTGACACTGTCATTTTCTTAATCAGTCCTGAAAGGTAATTCCATGCAGCAACAATTAAATCACCTTCTGGGCCTGAGTAATGAAATGCCGGTGATGGTGTTCAAGAGGTGGGGTCCCCAAAGGCCCATCTTTAAATTTTGGTGAAAAAATATCAAAACATGGCAAAGATATCAACATAAGTTCAAAACGCCATTAAAATACCATACATTGTTTTGCACTTACTTGATTCTTCAGTTCAGCTTCGAAGAGTGCAGACATGTCCCGGTCCACAGAAGATGGCATCCACTGACCTCCGGAGTTAAGTATGGGTTAAGAGTGTGTGTGAGGAGGTGGGTGCTCAGAGGGAGGGTTAGTTTGGTGGTGGGGAGATGGTGGTGCTGATGAGGACTGTTTCCTTTTTCAAAATTAAAAACTAAAAGAAGTTGCAGGATGGTTCCTCTTTTCAGTGTAGGCAGAACAGGAATGGAAGCATTTCGATACACTGGGGGTGGTCCCCACTGTACCAAACTAGTTGGATATAAATGCTGACACAGGGATTGGACCCCTGAAGTCAGCAATGGGCTGCAAAAGTTCAAAGTGGAAGCATCTGACACTGGGGGTGGGCATCCTGGTGTCAGACAACAATAAAAACAATAATAAATAACTAAAATAAATAAATACACTGCTGCGGGGACTGGGGCCCCAGGTGTGCAGCTAACAATTTGATTATGCCAGAGTCCAGCTGGCATGACTACAATGGCGGGCCCCATCCTTGACCTACCAGTATGAACCATGACAGCAGCAGCCTGCACACTATATGACACAGCTGTCTTTAATAAATGACAACTGTGTCATATAAGTGCTGTATGACACAACTGTCATTTATTAAACACAGCTGTGTTGTATAATACTTGCACTATATGACACAGTTGTCATTTATTAAAGATTGCAGTGTCATATAGTACTTTGCTGTTAAGGGCAAATACATTATGTGGCACTAAGGGTTCCATTATGTGACACAGCTGCCCTTTGTAAATGACAGCTGTGTTGTATAGTTCAACTAGCTCCACAGCAGTCAGCTTTATTCCTCAGTTCATGGTTGGGCTTTGAAGACTGCAGGGGTGTCCTGGTACCAGAAGATGTCAGCATACCATCTCCAGAGGTAAGTATAGGGTGGGGATGCTCTGTGGGAGGGTTGGGATGGGAGGGAAGAGCAGCAACAATGATGGACTGTTTTCTTTATTTCAGGTTTAAAAAATAAAACAAAGATGTCAGGGACGGTTTTCTTTTTACAGGTATGCAGATAATATTAATCTATTTTGGGACACTGGGAGTGGGCTCTGCAGTGTTCCACTCAGCTGGAGGAGTGAATTACAAAAAAGAAACAACAGGCTAGCTAACAAAATAATAAATAAATAAACAAACAAACTGCCATTGGGAATGGGCCCCAGTGTGCAGACTCCATTGAAGGTACAGCATAGTCAGGATGGCTGGGGCTATAATAACAGCCCCATTTCCTGACCTATAAGTAAGCAACAAACAGGTTGCACTATACAACACAGGTGTCATATAATAAAGATAACTGTGTTGTATACTTCAAACTGTTGCTTTCAGAAAATTCAGGTATGACTAGAACATTGATTCTTTGAACTGCACACGCCACAAACAGAATCATTTTATTAAATAATTTAAAATTCATCAACAGCGGGACCTAAAACCACAAAAGCACATACCTTGGACCAACCTTTATCAAATCTGAAAGTTTCAGGCTTGAAATCCTATTTTATAAGTTATCAGGTTGCAAAACATCTTAAAATGTTCATAAATGGAGTCTTTTGTTTTTTTAGCACCGCTGTATCTTTGTCTCCCCTGCACCAATCTACATGACATTTACAGGATCAAGAGATCCTGGCACAGAGGCTGTGCTTTCTAAATTCCATGTAAATAAATTGAAAGCAGAAACCGTTATTAAGGTGGAAAAATGTGAGTTTAACATAGAAGTGCTTACAGAACCCTAATACACAGGTGCAACTGTGCCTGTATAATATACATACATATATATATATATATATATATATATATATAGATAGAAGGATATATATAGATATATATAAATATATTCTTCAAACAACTTCATTAATGCATCAGTTAGGGTGGATACCACAGTGACAAAGCAGTGAAATGAGGTGCTAGGGTTGCCATCGCAACCCACTGATGCGCCCTGGCATGATATTCAAAAGGAAAAAGTGTGCAGCACAAATTCTGATGCGCCAGAGCGCGTCAGTAATGCATGCAGGTGCAGGTAGGGGGGCATACCCATGCATACCCTGCACAGCCCTATATTCAGCCCGGGATGTGCAGAGCCATGCATGCGCAACCCCTACCTGCGCCAGCACAAAGTTGATCCAGAAAAAAAGGAACAACTGATGGCCACCCACAGGTGAGCTGCCGCATTGCAGGACTTAACGGTAGCTGCCACCTGGGGTGACAGCCCGACTCAGCCTGCACCTGGCGGTGCCCCATGCCGATCATGGGCATTTGGTATAAATAAAATAATTTCGTCAATATCCTGGTGGTCAGTGGACGCTATCTGCCGATCATGGGCATTTGTAAAATAAGAATGAAATGTCCAATATCCTGGTGGTCCAGTGGACTGCTGTCTGCCCGATCACAGACATCTGTAATTAAAGAAGAAATAAGTCCAGTATCCCTGGTGGTCCAGTGGACCGCTGTCTGCCCAATCGCGGGCATCTGTAATTAAAGAAGAAATAAGTCCAATATCCCTGGTGGCCCAGTGGACCGCTGTCTGCCCGATCGCAGGCATCTATAATTAAAGAAGGAAATAAGTCCAGTATCCCTGGTGGTCCAGTGGATCCCTGTCTTCCCGATTGTGGGTGTTTGTATATAAAAATACATAAGTCCAATATCCCTGGTGGTCTAAGGGTACCCCTCCCCCGGCCCCTCAGACCCCTACTCCACTCCCCGGTCAGCTGGTGGGCGGCAGCACCTCACCACCTGCCGCCTGCCGACCACCAACTGACACCGTCAGTGGGGCTGTAAGCCCATTGGTTCACAACATGAGCCAATGGCCATGCAGCCCGTGCCATACATTCCAGATATGTGAATGAATCATTCACATATCTGAAATGTGTATGTGGTACGGCTGCCGCCCGTTGGCTCACACTGTGAACCAATGGGCTTACAGCCCTACTGACAGTGTCAGTCGGCGGGTGGCAGGGCGGCAGGTGGGTGGGGTGCTGCCACCTGCTGGCTGACCGGGGGGAGCAGGGCAGTGGGGCTCAGTGGGCAGGTGGGGAGGGGGTACCCCTAGACCACCAGGGATATTGGACTTATGTATTTTTATATACAAATGCCCGCGATGGGGCAGACAGGGGTCCACTGGACCACCAGTGATATTGGACTTATTTATTCTTTAATTACAGATGCCCGCAATTGGGAAGACAGTGGCCCACTGGCCCACCAGGGATATTGACATTTCATTCTATTTTTACAAATGCCTGCAATCGGCAGACAGCGTCCACTGGACCACAAGGATATTGGACATTTCATTCTATTTTACAAATGCCTGTGATCAGATAGATAGCAGTCCACTGGACCACCAGGGATATAGGATATTTTGTTCTATTTTAACAAATGCCCACAATCAGGCAGATAGTGGTCCACTGGACCACCAGGGATATAGGACATATTTATTTTTTATACAGATGCCCGTGATCGGACAGGCAGCAGTCCACTGGACCACCAGGGATATTGGGAATATTTCTGTTTTTATACAAATGCCACGATTGGGCTGCAGAGGTGCGTCGGTCCCCGGCGGCTGCTGGCAATGCACCAGGTGCAAGTCATCGAGATTGGTGCACCTGCATGCAAATGGGGCCATAATGACATGCAAATGGCCCCATGTGCACCTTGCATACATTATGGCCCCATCTGCATGTCATATTTGGAATATCGCGGTTGCTGTGCATGGCACAATGGAACTTGCGCTAGCGCATCTCCATGCTCCACTCTGGCCACTTGCACTGGTGCAGTGCCACTGCGTCATGCACACTGGGGGTGACCAGGGTGCGATATTCAAAGCTGCTGAGCCATGGTGCAGCTCTGTTGAATATCGCCCAGTCCACACCCCTGCACAGCCAAGTTGAGCTGCGCCCAAGCTTGCACCACAGCCGGGAACAGTTTGAATATCTGGGCCTTAGTTTTAAAACACACATATAGCAGTTTTGAAAGGGAAAAGGAAACTGGTATGGTTATTAGCAATGACTGTGCTTATGGTGTGGTGTGACATAGACAAGTGATGGTGTCGGCCATGCACTCGGAGGTCCAATAATAAGAATATACCAATTATTCATCTGTGAATACACTCTGTCATCATGTCTCAGAAGAGTTTGTGATAGTAGGGGGAAAAAAACATTGTTTTCCTGCATACGTGTTGCTGTTTGGCCTAGTTTGGTCCTATCTCATGAAATGAAAGTGCAATATTATATACACATTCAACCTTTATCTTATGACAATATGCCAGTTACACCATGTAACACAGGGGTATACAATAGCACCTGTTGCACCTGTGGGATTTGAAAAAGTCCCATTTGTTAGATCTACTGTCTAGGGTGTAATACTCCTAGGTAGTCAGTAGTGCTGTGCTCTGATACTGGATCTTGAGTATGTATCAGTTCTTTGCAATTGAGTCTAGTAACATGATGCTATGAAACCTAGAAGTGTTTGTATTGAAGCAGAATTTACATTTTGCCATATTATGTGTGTATTTACAAATTATTTACAAGGGTTCCTGGGAGTGATGAAGCAATTAGACCACTAGTTGGTCTGTGTTTATGCTTGGAACATTGGGTGTGCTTTTTCTCTGTTGGGGTAACAACAGCTGGAAACATGGCAGTGCTAGCAATGGAAAGAGGTGTACAATACTATGGAAGTACGAGTATAGTACAGGTGCAGAAACCTGTGTGTTGTGCTTGGGCCTGGCATATAGACTGGATAGCAATTGGTGACCTTCTAGTGCAGGGCCTACCTAGGAGTGTGCCATTAGCTAGGTAGGCTTTAGGGATTTGTTGTCTATTGCCAGCTGTCTGCCATTTATTCTGTGATATTGGTTAGAGGCCACCAGTATGGTGTTAGGTGTGCATGATTATCATGTTGTAATTAATCTGGATGGGACAGCAATGCTGATCCCTTTTGTTTGTGAGTGAGAATGGTGGCACATAACCTATAAGAAAGAAAGAACCATTCATGGGGGTATTGGGACATTTTAGCTTGTAAAAACAACTAATTTGTTGTTTAAGAGGTTGGTACTTGGTACCCCCCATGTGGGTCTTATACATGTCACTCAAACAGACTTGATACCCCAAAACATCCACAGATGTAGAGCAGTTTACTGAGCTTATATTGTACTTGATAACCTGCAACAATATGTGAAAACATAACAGCGTAAGACAAACATTGTCACAGTGACACAATAGTCATATTAAGCACATTGCATAAAATACATTTTAAACATTGATCACATTTAAAATTAAGTTGGTAGTCAGAGTCCAGGAATGACTGTTAAAATAATATTGTAAAAAGGATATGTGAAAGAATTGTAGGAATGTACACGTTTTTCCAACACACCCAGCTGAGCTGATTACTTGTTGAAGGCCAGGGCCCTTGCACCTGGCTGGTACTAGTTGGCATAAAGCCACTTGCAAATAGATTTTGTGTGGTTGTGTCAGACTACACTGGGAAGGCAGAAAAGGTTTATAATGTTAGAGTACTAACTATCTATCTATCTATCTATCTATCTATCTATCTATCTATCTATAAATACTAGAGGCAAAAAACACAGTTTAATGCATAAGTTATGGTTGTACCACAGTGACAAAAGCAAGGAGATTTGGTGTTAAGGTTGAACCCCCTTACAACCCCAAGCCCACCCCCAACCAGCATCGGGTGTGCATTGGGGTTGTTGGCCCTAACTCTTACGCCATCACATGTGTAAACAAGCTGAGGTATAAGAGAATGGGGTGAAAGTTAGGATCGACAACTCAATGCACACCCGATGCCAGTGGGGTGGTGGGCTGGAGGGTGCAAGGGGCTTTCTCCCTAACACCGAATTTCCTCACTTTTGTTGTTGTGGAACAACCCTAACTGATGCATTAAATGGAGTTTTTGCCTCTAAATTCTCTTCTTTGAGAATGTGCAGTAGAAATAGTGAATGGAATGTGTCGGTGGGAGCACGAGGCCCGCCACATGATTTTTTTGTAACATAGTAATGGTAAGTGCACTGGAAATGCAACAGTTAATGGTTGCACACATGGTGACTGAAACATAAATGGAAAAGCAAACGTTACTAGAAACGCAGGAGCAAAGTGACACAAAAGCAAACAGTGACACAAAAGGAGATGAAAGCGTGTAAGGAAATGCAAACCATGATGCGCACGGTCATGGTACTACAATTGAAAATGCAAATGGTAACCTTAACAGCAGAAATAACACTGAAGGAAACAGAAACGCAAACACAAGCATGTACACAAATGAGAACGCAAAGGGTAACGCACATGGTGGTGTACACGGGAATGGTAACACAAACGGGTATGGAAACACAAGTGGAAACACTAACTGTAACAGTAATGGAAGCCCACATCCTGTTTTTACCCAACAGCTGCATGGAGAAACACAGTGTGTAGAAAGAATGTATGTATAATAATGGGCCTCGAGCAGAAAATGAGCTTTTGGAATACTAAATTTCTTATATCTCAGGAACCGACGACATAGAAAAAAAATTCCTGGCTAGGTTTTGATAGGGCTACACATTGTCACAACAAAATTCTGTATCTTGTGCCATTTCCAAGATACAAGCCCTGAAAGGCGCAAAGGACACCACTATGTTAGTCTAGGGATAAAAATGTCAACTTTGGAGTACAGTAACTTTCCATTCGTGCAATATTTTTTCACCAAACTACAGAAAAGCACATCTGTGAGATGTTGGCTGCCTTCCTTCCAAATTTCAGCACAAAAGACCAAACCATTCTTTTGCAGCAGGGTGGCATTTTGCCATAGCCTGGAAAAGTAATGTCACAATTTGCAAAAGCTTTCGCAAAAATTTGTGAAAGTATCACAGGTGCAACACTACTTTGTAACACTACTGGTTCCAGAAATTTGAAAAACATATTTCTGGGGTGTTTAACCCCAAAATAAAGACATGGCTAGCATCCTCAGGGCTCAACTAGGCGAACACAAAAATAATTGTGTCCCTAGAGGGTCCCAAATTTAAATGCCAAGCATTTTTCTGATCACCAACTGAAAAAATGGTAGATTTGCGACACTACTAGGGCCATTTGCGACACTAAAAAGTGCATTTGTGACACTGTTGAACTTTTTGTTAAACTTTTCCCATTGACTTATAATGGGAACTTGTTTTTTTGAATAACTTTTGAACCGTTTAATATTTTTTCATGAAATCTTCAAAAGCACACTGGGGACCCTGGCCTCACATTCCCTGAAGTCTTCAGACCAGTCACACAAACCGTGCGACCTTTAGGAGAGAGCAAAGAAATCACAAAAAAGCATAAATGAACATTTTGTTGGTGCTTAATAACTCCGCAGCTGTATTCCCAACTGGTACAAAACTTGGCAGATCCCAAGATCTGCCATGCCCAATTGTGCATACCAAAGTTCAGTCAAATCCATTGAACGGTGGCAAAGTTATTAAGGTGCAACATTTGACCCTTTAGCTTTAAAATGGCTCCTCAACCCTAACTAAGGTAGCACTACTGTGCTACCATAAAATATATATATATATATATATATATCACATAATAGAAAAAAACTCCATTTAATGCATCAGTTTGGGTTTGTTTCACAGTGACAAAAGTGAGGTAATTCAGTGTTGGGATTAAGCCCCTTGGACCCCCTACAGCCCTGCTCCAACAGGCATTAGGGGTGCATGTTGGGTCCTCCAGCCCTAACTCTCACCCCATCACATTTGTAAAGAAGCTGAGGAATAGGAGAATGGGGAGATAGTTAGGACTGACGACCCCAACACACACCCCGATGCTGGTTGGGGGTGGGCTGGAGGGGTCCAAGGGGGGCTTTCAACCCTAACATCAAACTTCCTCACTTTTGTTGCTGTGGAACAACTCTAACTGATGCATTAAACAGAGTTTTTTGCCTCTAATTTCCCTTCTTTTTGAGAATGATGATGAGAAATACTGAATGTAATGCGGCCAAGGGCCCCACGCTTCCGCCACATGATGTCTTGTGACATAGTAACAGGAACAGCAATGCAAACAAAAGTGCCAACAGTGGCGCACATGGTATAACCATAAATGGCACAGGAAATTTTAATAGAAACGCAAGCGCAAAGTGACGCCAAAGCAAAGAGTGACACAAACGGACATTGAAGCATGTATGAAAATGCAACTGGTAACATGAACAGTGATGGCAGCAGTATTTTAAATTGAAATGTTAAGTGTCACAGCAAAAAGAATGTGAAAGGGAACAGAAATGGAAACATGAACTCAAGCATACTTGTAAACGCAAACTGTAATGTGCACAGGCATGGTACCGCAATTGTAAATGCAAATGGTAAAGTTAACATGAAGAATAATGCCAACAGAAATGGGAACAGAAGCACATATGGAAATGCAAACTGAAATGCACAAGGGCACAGTACCGCAATTGTAAATGCAAATGGTAATGGTGACAGCAACAATAACAGCACAGGATACAGAAATGCAATAGAAAATGGAAGTGCATATGGAAATGCAAACTGTAATGCACACGGGCACAGTAACACAATTGCAAACGCAAATGGAAACAGTAACAGTAAGGAAGATGCAAAACAAAAGAGAAGTGGAAACACAAATGAAAGGGCTGCCGGAAACGCAAATGGCAAGGTACATTGTGATGCAAACAAAAATGCAAACAGAAACAGTAGCGGAAATGCAAATGGTAACAGTAGCATGAAGTGCAAATGACAACATAAAGGTAATGCACAGGTGGCGTGCATGGGAACGTAACACAAACGGGAGATAAAATCAGGTGGAAACAGTAACTGTAATAGTAAACAGAAGTGCATGCCCTGTTTTGCTGAAAGGTGCATAGAGAAACACGGTGTGTGCAAAGAATGTATGCATTGTAATGGGCATCGAAGCTTAAAATGAGCATTGAAGTACTTAATTGCCAATACCTCAGCAACCGCATGACAGAAAAAAATTAAAATTTCACAGAAATCATGATTTTCCTGGCTAGGTTTTTGCAATTGCATAGCACAGAGGGCTATGTAATTCACAACAAAAATCTGTATCTTGCATCATTCTTGAGGTATGAGCCCCAAAAGAGCGCCGAGATGCCACCATGTTAGTCTAAGGGGAAACTCCAACTGAGTACTGTAACTTTGCAGCCATGCAATATTTTTACCAAACCCACACATCTGTGTGATGTTGGCTGCATTCCTCCAAATTTCAGCTCAAAAGACCAAACCGTTCTTTTGCAGCAGGGTGGCAAATAACTGGTGTCATTTTGGCCATAGTCTGAAAAAGTAGTGTCATGATTTGCAAAAGCTTTCGCAAACTTTTGCCAAAGTGTCATGAGTGCAACACTACTTTTCGACACTACTTTCTCAAGAAATTTGAAAAACATATTTCTAGGGTGTTTAACCCACAAATAAAGACATGCCTAGCATCCTCAGGGCTCAACTAGGTAAACACAAAACTAATTGTGTCCCTAGATGGTCCCAATTTTAAATGCCAAGCATTTTTATGATCACCGACTGAAAACAAAATTACAGATTTGCAACACTACTAGGGCCATTTGCGACACTAAAAAGTGCATTTGCGACACTGTTGAACTTTTTGTTAACTTTTCCCATTGACGTATAATGGGAACTTGTTTTTTGAAAAATTTTTCAACTGTTTAATATTTTTTCACAAAATCTTTGAAAGGCACATTGGGGACACCGGCTGCATGTTCTCTGAAGTTTTCAGACTGGTCGCACAAACCGTGAGAGCTGTAAGCACAAGCAAAGAATTCACCAGAAACCAGAACGTGCACGCAGATCACACTTAATAACTCTGCAGCTGTATATCTGACCAGTAAAAAGTTGGCAGATCCCAAGATGTGTGGTTCTTGATCATGCATTCCAAATTGTACCGCAAACCGCTGAACGGTGGCAAAGTTATTAAGCAAAGTTTGACCTTTAACCTTAAAAGTGCTACTCAACCCTAACTATATATATCTATCTATATATATATATATATATATATATATATATATATATATCTTCATAGCAAAAAATCCATTTAATGCATCAGTTAGGGTTGTTTCACAGCAACAAAAGTGACAAAATTCGGTGTTAGGGTCCTGCACCCAGTCCGCTAACCGGCATCGGGGTGTGCATTGAGAGCATCGGCCCTAACTCTCACCTCATTCCATGTGTAAACAAGCTGAGGTGGTGAAGTATAGGAGAATGGGGTGAGAGTTATGACCGATGACCACAACACACACCTCATGCCAGCAGGGGAGGGCGAGTGGGGGCTTCTCTAACCCTCCAACCTGAATTTTTGCTTTTGTCACTGTGGAACAACCCTAACTGATGCATTAAACTGACTTTTTTGCCATGAATTTCCCTTCTTTTTGAGAATGAGGACTATAAATACTGAATGTAATGCGGTGATGGAAGCATGGGCCCTTCAGGCCTCATGCTCACACCATGTGATTTTTTTGTCACATAATAATGGTAACTGCAATGCAAACACAAGTGCTAACACTTACGCACATGGTGATGCAAATGTAAATCATAAAGCAAACGTTAATAGAAACGCAAGCACAAAGTGACACCAAAGCAAACAGTGATGCAAACAGAGAAGCAAGTGCGATGAAATGCAACTGGTAATGTGCACAGTCATGGTAACGACTTTGTAAACACAAATGGTAATGGTAACAGCAAAAATAATGCCAAAGGAAACAGAAACAGAAACATGAACACACGCATGTTCGGAAACGCAGACCATAACGCACACGGTGATGGTACTGCAATTGTAAATGCAAATGGTAATGATAACAGCAACAAAAACACCAAAGGAAACAGAAATGCAAATGCAAGCACGTACGGAAATGCAAACTGTAACACACACGGTCATGGTACCACAGTTGGAAATGTAAATGGTAATGGTAACAGCAACAATAACGCCAAAGGAAACACAAACGCAAGTGAAAATGCAAACCATAATGTGCATGGGCATGGTAATGCAATTGGAAATGCAAATGGTAATGGTAACAGCAATGATGATGCAAAACGAAAACGCAAAACAGATGGGAATCCATAACGCAAATGGTAATGCGCTGAGTGATGCAAACCAAACATAAACACAAACAGTAGTGAAGACACAAATGGTAACAGTAAAGCAAATGCAAGTGCAAATGAAAATGCAAAGGGTAATGCACTCAGTGGCATACACGGTAACGCAAATGCTGACGAATGCAAGGGAAATGCTACATGTAACAGTAACTGGAGTACACCCTGGTTTTTCCCAACAGCTGCATAGAGAAACACAGTGACTACAAATAATGTATGCATAATTATGGGCCTCGGACCTGAAAATGAGCTCTTGGAATACTAAATCGCTTATATCTCAGGAACCATATGACATAGAAAAAAAAATTTAAATTTCATATGATTAGTGACTTTCCTGGCTAGATTTGCACTTTACACTTAGCCCCCCTCCCCCAGGGGGTTCATCATTTTTCCAACAAAAAGCCCGTATCTCGCACCGTTTCCGAGATATGGGCCCCAAAAGGTTTGGCGGATGCATCAATGTTAGTCTATGGAGAAAAAGTGTCAACTTGAGTCCTGTAACTTTGCATCTCTGCAATATTTTGTCACCAAGCCACCAAAAGACATATCAGTGGGATGTTGGCTTTCTTCCCTTCATATTTCAGCCCAAAAGACCAAACCATTCTTTTGCAGCATGGTAGCAAACAATTCCTGTTATTTTGGCCATAGTGTTGCAAAGTAGTGTCGTGATTTGCGACCCTTTCGCAAAGAAAAAATCATGAAAGTGTAGTAGGTGCAACACTACTTTGCAACATTACTTTCCCAAAAATTTCAAAAACATATTTCTGTGGTGTTTAACCCCAAAATAAAGACATGCCTAGCATCATCAGGGCTCAACTAGCTAAACACAAAAGGAATTGTGTTCCTAGAGGGTCCCAATTTTAAATACCAAGCATTTTTGTGATCAGTAACTGAAAAAAAATGGCTGACTCACAACACTACAAGGGGTCATTTGCGACATTAAAAACTGCATTTGCGACACTGTCAAACTTTTTGTTAACTTTTCCCATTGACTATAATGGGAAACTTGTTTTTTGAATAACCTTTGAACTGTTCAATATTTTTTCATGAAATCTTCAAAAGGCACATCAGGAACCCTGGCCGAACATTCCATGAAGTTTTCAGACCAGTCACACAAACCGTGCGACCTGTAGGTGTGAGCAAAGAATGTGCAAAAAAGCATAAATGAGCTCCAAAATGTTGCTTAATAACTTCACAACTGTATATCTGACCAGTACAGAGCTTGTCAGATCCCAAGATCTATGCTAATGCTCCTTACCTGCCAAATATCAGGCAAATCTGTCAAATGATGGCAAATTTATTAAGGTGCAAAATTTCCCCATTTAACCTTAAATGGGGTACTCAACCCTAACTATAGTGGTACTACCGTGCCACTATACTATATATATATATATATATATATATATATATATATATATATATATATATATATAGTTTTTCTTAAACTTGTAACCAACAAATGGGTTATTAGCCATCAGACATTTTTTTCTGTGTGCTCTTACTGGAGGAACAGTGGGTTTACTGCCCTCATTTCTGGATCTGCTAGCTGTAGCTCAGTCAGGTATAGAAAGACTTATATTATTTGCAACCACCGTAGGTGTTGCACTGCATGGTGGCATGGTTCACTCCCCCTTGATCTCCTTGTATAGTTCAGGAGGCTTGGCTTTTAGTATATCATATCTATGGAAATGTCATAGACATGGTGACTCGCACTAAGAATGGTGACAGCTGCAGCATTATACATACCCATCAGTGATAAACCATAAAGCCTTCTATCAGTGAGTGCAGCCTGTGATGAATAGTACATATACAGTGGGCACCACTCCTAGACTATTATATGTTAAACAAATAGGCATGCAATGATTTGTTAGTAGTTAAGTATGTCAGTAACAGTTCCAACAATTATCTGCCTCTTATGGCATACCAGCTGTTAACACAGTTGTTAATGTAAGCGATCAGTTAATTGGGGTAGACTATATACAATTTATGCCTTTGGCTCCCTCCCCAATGAGCTTCTTCTTTTGTGAAAGAGACAGCTCAGAGATAGTATGATACTGTATCACCAATTCTGGAGCACACGCCCAACCATACAACAGTAAATATTATTAAATTTACTTGTAACAGGTGTTTGCATAAATGTTAGAGAACACTTTATTCCCAGTAGAGGTGTGGATATTTATTCACAACTATTGTGGCAATCTTTCCAGTCATCACCTGGAAGGTTGTATGCTGAATAAATACAGATGGGTTTGACCCAACTTGTAAAAAAAAAATAATAATAATAAGGGCAATACAGTATCCTACTAAGATTCAGCTATAATAACATTATAATGAAACTGGGCCACTGGTTAATGTATTGTTATACATTACCAGTGGTTGCTTGTGAAGGGTTGTCTTATCCATGTAAGAGAGAGAAAAAAATAAAACACAAGCCATGAAAGGGAACAACCCATTTTCTCAGAGCATTCTCCTTGTGGAAGGTTAGCATTGGTTTTCAAAATGATGAGACTCATATTAACATTATACAGAAGTATGCCTTCGACTACCCATGGGAGTAGGATTTTATTGTAGCCATGATCACACCTCGGATTTCTGAAAATGAAATTTAATTAGACTTAATATCAGACAATTAAGCATCCCTAATTCTTTGAATTTGACATTAGAAATGTGTCATTAACACACACATCATTCTGATAAATAACACGTTATAATACTGATATTTTGTACGTCACAATTGTTAAAATGGTGTTAAATTCAGGCTTATAACATAAATGGTAAAATCTCCAAAACATTTATAATACTTTTTGTGGCAGTGTAACTCATGTGGCTAGCTTTTAGAAATGAAAGTAAACCATGTATAACAAATGCAGGGGGTGATCAGCCCTACACCCTTGATCGTTATGCGATGCATGGGGATAAATGATACAGGACAAGACAAAGAAGCGTGAGAACTTCCGTAAAGGTAGGCATACATAGGATTGGTGGGTTTGTAGATAGCAAGCAGCGTTATGGTTGCAGGCCCAGAGAGAAAAAATGCAGTCCTAACATCACATACAGATGAGGAGGACTGGGAAAAAAGTAACTTGTAACAAAGTACTTTTGATGTGCACCCCATTAAAGTTATATTTGGATAAGAAATATTGATTTAATTAAGGAGTTACATCAATTGTGAGCTGGAAAACAGGTACAGCTCAAAAGCACAAGGAGGTCAAGTCACTTGCCAAAGGTCACACACACTGTGCAAATTATATTTTCTGAGACCAAACCCAGATGTAGCTGCAGTGTCCTTGAACACCACACTGAATTAGAGTTCTTACAGATAAAGAACAATTCCAAGCCACCACCCTGAGGCAGCAAAGAAACAATTGTTTAACCATTATGATTGAATGATGGCAGAAGGAGAGGCCATGTTTGAAAGGAAAAGTAGGAAAAACATAGAAAACCTTTGCAAGCTTTTGTTTCATGCTGTCTTTTCCTCAATAAACTATGATCAACTTGAATCAAGACTAGTGACACAAGTCCACTTACTTCAGCATTAAACCAACCACTCATCAGAATGAGAGAAAGTTTGCAGACAATATGCCAACACAGCAAACCAGAATTATCCTTGGCCACAAACTGAAGGTGTTAGCAT
Organism: Neoceratodus forsteri; assembly: GCA_016271365.2. Classification (NCBI taxonomy): domain Eukaryota; kingdom Metazoa; phylum Chordata; order Ceratodontiformes; family Ceratodontidae; genus Neoceratodus; species Neoceratodus forsteri. Next base: position 529,873,796 of record CM028133.1, read on the forward strand.
TTTACAAGCAGATTTTCTCATTACAAATGACAGAAAAAACTAGTGTAGATTCAGAAAACACAGAGACTCTGACAACTGGTAACAGTGACAAGTTGATATAGCATATGCTTAATTAGGCATAATGTTTCCCAACTACAAATATGTCCACACATTAAAATCCAGGATGGCACAATCCTACATGTTCAAAAGCATAATCTGCAACCATATTCCACTGATGAAGGCTAACCTTTATCACGCAAAAGAAGATTCCTCTAATTAAGAAATAAACAACTCAAGTGAACAAAGCCAAGTGACTCAGTCTGAAAGAAAGACTTAACTTTTACGTCCCAGCCAACACTAATTACTGCTTTCAAAACAGTTTTAAAAATCAAACACACCACAATAGTAAATGAAGCTGATACCATTAAACCTTAAGATTCATTACAGAATACAGTAATGTCTCAGCTGTTTTGAACAATCTCCAATTAGTTATCTCAACTGCAAGATACAGTGCATCCTTGACTAGGCTGTTCTCAGATTAGCAGAGAATAAACCAATCATAGAGGGAACACAAAACGAAGCATGGTGTACTGCTATTAAAAATAGTGCTTTTCCTAAAGTGAATAGCAAGGAATAGTTGTATAAACAGAAGTGTTTACACTTAGATTAGTTTGAGATTGCAATGAAAGGTTGATCAACCAAATTATATAATAATAGTGTACTCACCACAAATAAAAAGCACAAGGACAGGATCAACACCCAGCCAGACAGTCATCCATTTAAAATAACAGATTCCTCCAGGGTCATAACAGACAAATGTTTGGTCCATGAATTCCATTAGCTAGAAGGATGCCTCATGGAAGTCTATAATACACTTATTAGAAGGTTCAGCCCCTGATTGATCAGTAGCCATTAACCATTGTAGGCTTGAAAGCCTCTAAAGCAGCCCTCTTGAGGAATGCATCATAGTTGACTGTCTCAGTTCAATATACTGTACACAGATTAACTCAGTTGGGTCCAAATCATCTTTAGTTAGCTCATCTTTAAAGCATTTCCTACCCTCCATGTGCAGTGAGATAAGCTGAGATGTCTTCTCTCAACTCTGTGCATATTTTAGACGTGTCAATAAGCAGGGAAATCTTTAACCATTTGTGGCTCAGCGGCTGTGTTTTGAACCACAGTAGTTAAAGACACACAAATGGTGCTGACATATGTAGGTGCCTGTACAAGGTCCCAAAACCTATGAGGAAGCATGGAGTCCCAAAGTTGCTTAAGGTTCAGTCAAAAGCAGAGCAGCAGTCCACCTGTACAGAGGTGCAAAGCTGCCTAAGACCCACTCAGTAGGGGAGTGACAGCATGCTGTACATTGAAGATCCTAGTGCCAGTGCACTAGAAACAGAGAACTTCAGTCCGTGATTTTAAACTGGAGTCCCAAGCTGTAGCTTGTAGCTACTTGTAGGGGGAAATTAATTCCCATGACTCAGTTCCCAATAGGAAATGAGTGTACCTTGGTTAGCCAACAAGCAACATTTCCCGTGGTTGACATTGCTGAGGTAAATCCAGCTTACCATCAGATTCTTGTATGTTGGATTGGCTAGCCAAAGAATATACCACAAGCAGTATGCAATAAAGAGCAGTTTTATTACAAACACTCACATCAGAAATGTGACAAAGAAATCACAAGGGAGTCGATTTCCCACCATTCCTCAGTATGGTCTCTTTCTCTCTGAGGAGCTGCACTGAATACAATTATATGATAGATAACAGTGCTGTTACAGATAAGATAAACACACAGCATTGGATAAGGCACATAAATAAGGTGGCTCCTTGGTCAATTACATAGGAAATGAAGCTGAAATGTCAGTAGGAAATCATAGGACAAAGAGGAAATCATAGTCAGCAATAAATGGAAAAATTGTTATCAGTTCTCACTGGAGACAGTGAGTCTTGCAATACTTGCTGAATAATCAGAAAAGTATGCATCATGCTACAGTGGTGGAAAACTACAGAATGTGAATGAAGTTGGAGGGAGGGCGATTCAGAGGAAACAAGAGTTGAAAGAACTCTTAAAACTGAAGGTGGACAAAGCAACGGGGCCTGATGGGATTCATCCCAGAATTCTAAAAGAACTAAGGGTAGAACTAGTGACACCACTGACTACCCTTTTAACAAATCATGGGAGGATGGGGTGGTACCGAGGACTGGAGGAGGGCAGATGTGATTCCCTTCACAAAAGTGGGAGCAAGGCAGAAGCAGGAAACTATAGACCTGTTAGTTTAACCTCAGTGATAGGGAAATGATGGAATCACTTGTAAAGGAAAGAATTGTCGAGTATCTAGAGGCCAGAGGGCACAGGACCCTAGGCAGCATGGATTCACAGTGGAAGGTCATGCCAGATGAATCTGATAGATTTCTTTGACTGGGTGACCAAAGTAGTAGATCAGGAGGGGCTGTGGACATGGCCTACCTAGACTTTAGCAAGGCATTTGACACAGTCCCACACAAAGATTAATATACAAGTTAGCCAGCCTGGAGTGGGTCCCAAGATGACAGCCTGGGTAAAGAATTGGCTGGAGAATAGGACACAAAGAGTTATAGTAAATGGAGTCCACTCAGAAGAAAGGAGGGTTACTAGTGGGTACCACAGGGTTCAGTATTAGGCAGGTCCTCTCAATGTCTTTATAAGTGACATTGCAGAAGGACTGGAAGGAAAAGTATGTCTCTTTGCAGATGACACTAAGATCTGCAACAGAGTTGATGCACAGGGTGGGTGGAAAGGATGAGAAGGGACTTGAGAGGTTAGAGGAATGGTCAAATGTATGGCAGCTTAGATTCAATGCTAAGAAGTGCAAGGTAATGCACCTGGGAAACAAAACCCAGGGAAGAGTACACAATGGGGGTGAGATACTAACAACAACAAGAATGGAAAGGGACCTGGGGGTAGTCATATCAGATGACCTAAAGATGGGCAAGCAATGTGAGAGGGCAGCAAGGAGGCTGGGGGATACTGGGATGCATAGGAGAGGCATCACCAGTAGAAAACAGGAAGTTATTATCCCTCTGTACAGACAGCTGGTGAGACCCCATCTGAGTACTGTGTGCAGTTCTGGAGACCCAATCTCCAAGAAGACATAGACAGGATGGAAGCTGTCCAGAGGAGGGCAACTAAAATGGTGCAGGGTCTGCACCGGAAGTCGATGAAGAGAGACTTAAGGAGCTAATATGTATAGCCTCGAGGAAAGGAGGGAGAGGGGACATGATAGAAACTTTCAAGTATCTCAAGGAATCAACAAAGTCCAAGAGGGTAGCATCTTTCAAAAAGAGGTGTGCAAGAACAAGAGGGCACAATTTGAAGATAGAGGGGCAGCTCAGAGGTAATTTAAGGAAGCATTTTTACAGAGAGGGTTGTGGATGCATGGAACGGCCTTCCGGAGGAGGTTGTGGAGTCAAAATCAGTGGGGGAATTCAAGCATGAATGGGATAGTCATAAGGCAATTCTGGGGGGTGGGGGTAGGAAGAAGTAGGCTGCTGGTTAACTATGATCTGCAGCTTATCCAGTAGGTAGGGAAATGGGCAGACTGGGTGGGCCAAGCGGTCCTTATCTGCCGTTAAATTCTATGTTTCTATGTTTCTATGTTTCTATGAGGAAGAATTTCTTCACACAATGGGTGGTGGAAAAGTGGAACACCCTGCCAAAGGAAGTGGTGGGGACTGAAACAATCACAGGATTTAAAAATGCATGGGATAGACATAAGGGAATTCTGGAGGTTAGAGGAAAGGGGCAACAGACTTCTAAGAAAACATAATATGAACTTACAAGCTCAAATGGACAGACTGGGTGGGCCATAGGCCATAATCTGCTAACAGTGTCTATGTATCTATGTATAGCAGAATATATCTGGAAACTAGAAACAGTGTATATAGCAGAAACATATCATATAGATAAATGCATTACAGACAAATATGAGCAAAGCAAAAATAATGAATAAGACAGTAAGAACACTAATACATGTAGGTGTATAAGGTTTTATTTATTTCATTTTGGTTTAGTTTAGTCTTTGGTAACCGGGTAAGGCCCAGTAGGCACAAGTGCCTGTTTTCAGGGGTGATCTGGGAGCACTGGGTGGTTAAGTGACTTGCTCAGAGTCACACAGTATGCAAGTGGAGGTTGTGAGGAATCAAACTCAGGTCTGGTCTGCTGGCTGTACAAAGCGTGTTCACACCTCATTCCTCTAACCTCTAGTCTACACTAGGTTATGGTTACATGTGGGTCAGTTGGTGGTATATAACCCAGGCTTAACAATGGTGACTGCAACACAGCTCAATAGACAGGACTATGAACTGTGTGGAATATAATGCATTTAGCAGTAATGGACCACCCCCTAATGACGTACTGCTAGTACGAAACTGGTCAGGGTTCTGTGTTGTGATTCCTGATGCTGGCTGATTGTAGCATCTGCATTTTATTAAATAAAATATATGCCCTGTATGGCACCGAGTGGAGGTGTGCTGATTTTTGTTATTAGTTTTATGGTTCTATCTCGTGCACCCTTCTTTAGCAGTGGAGTTGCTTTTGCTTCTTTTTGAGGTTTTTTGTGTGAAATATACCAGCATTCTTTGTGAAAAGAAGCTGGTATTTTCACAGTCATCTATTGTTCAAAATAAGCTGCTATTTTTCACACAATACTCCTACTGTGCAAAAAATACATCTTTTGTGCCTGACATATAAATTTTCGCATAGGCAACATTGGGAAAATTAAAAATGTTGTAACCTTTGAATGGATTATTATTTTTTCACCAAACCTTCAAAAGGCACATCTGTGACCCAAAGGCTTTCTATGCTGAAAATTTCAGACCACAACACAAAGGCATTCTTGAGATATAGGTGAGAAAATAAATGTTAAAAAAATTGATTTCTCTGTTTTTTTAACACTTTATATCTCAGAACCCACCTGACTAATTCCCATGAAAGTTGGCAGGTCAAGAGACTTGTCCCCAAGCAATTATGCATGCCAAATTTCATGCAAATCCATTGAAGAGCTTTGAAGTTATTAAGGCTCAAAGTTTGGGCTTTAACATAGAGGTGCTGTTTCACCCTAACTATACTGGTATGACCGTGCTAGTATAATATATATTAATAAAAAAACTCATCAGTTTGGGTTAATAGCACAGTGACAAAAGTTTTGAAATGTGATGTTAGGGTTTAAAACCCTAACTCTGGATTCTCCCCCCAACACACACATGCACATGCAAGCAAGGGAAGGGCCAAGGCAACAAAACCAAAAAGAGACAACCAGCATCAGGTAACAGAAGTAACATACAACTCGCTAAATGTACCACAAGACACATCCATCATCATGGTCCATAAACTATGAGTTCTGCTGCCATCATAGTGCCTTGGGGGTACACACACATGCTGGGAAATCATGGGTGATAGCCCACAGTAAGTATTATTTCATTACAAACATCAATAACAAGATTTAAGCAGATGCCCATATTTCAATAGTTAAGAAGTGATGAAACACACAGTATGTTATCCACACATAGTTTATTGGAAATGAGAGTTTGTATAAGCCTACCAATAGTCATTGGATGTTTGAATTTTTTTTTTCTGATACAGTGAGTCAGTCCTAATAACAAACAGTAGTAATAATGAAAGTAATATTTTTGTAATATAGTTTACAAGTAAGATGTAAAAGCAACAGTTGTAACATCCAAAGCAAACCATAACATACTGTTAATGAGTATTTCCCAGTAACACAGCAGTATAACAACATGTGATGGTAGTAGTTTCCTACCTGAGCAGTATCTCCAAAGTACTTTCTAATGTCAACTCTATATTTCCTGCTACCACATGCCTATATGGTAGCAGCAATACTGCTGTGAGCCAACTGTTGAATTATGACACATATGAATCAATATTTTGAAAATTTGCACAGACTAAATCTCATTGTATGAAGAAGTCATGCCAGCAATAATGTGTCATCATACTGTGCTGGCAGTATAGCGTCGATCATACTGTATTTGTTTCTTCATTACATAGTGTTATGTGAAATCAGTACAGTGGTGTGATTATTGTGCTTAGAGATGTGACGGAGTGGTATAGTGTCTTACAATCTTGCATGTGTCTTACAAGAAGTGTGTGTGTGTGGGGGGGGAGGGAGAATGCAGAGTTAGGGTTTTTCACCCTAACTTCACATTTCTAAACTTTTGTCACTGTGCTGTTAACCCTAACTGATTCATTAACAGAGTTTTTTGTGATGAATTTCCCTTCTTTTTGAGAAAGCATAATGTAACTGGTAAATGGTGTGTGTCAGTGGGAGTGGGGGTCCTCTGGACCCTGCGCTCCCATCACATTGTCCATTGTTTGTGTAATGATATGCGAATGTGGGAGTGCAGATCCTCTGGGCTCTGTGCACCCACTCACATGTAACTACAGAGCCATAAAGCAGCTCTATAGGGCAAGAAAGCCTTGTAACAGTAAAGTGCCAATATTTCAGCAACTTTAGCAGCTACAAAAAAAATTCAAGTGATGTAATCATGGCAGTGAGTACTCCATGCAATATAATTAACCAAATCTGTATCTCACATTGTTTTCAAGATGCAGGCACCAAAATACACTGAAAAGGCACCCTTGGAATCCTTGTAACATATCTCTGCAACCGTAGCAAGTAGGAAAAAAATTCCTCTGCTGGTGTAATTGAATGCTTACAAATTTGTTTCTGCAGGTTAGTTCACCGGTGAACTAACTTAAGGGTAACAAAAAATCTGTAGCTCGCTTTGTTTTCAAGATATGGGTGCCAAAAGGCATCACGGGCGCTGCAGTGTTATCTTATGGGAAATTTGTCAACTTCTGAATACTGTAACTTTGGACCCCTTTAATGTTTTGGCACCAAATCACTAAAAGGCACATCTGTGGGACCAGGGCTTACCACCCTGCAAATTTCAGCCCAGAAGACCCAACCATTCAGTTGCAGGGTGATAGCAAAGATTTTTTTTTAAATACTTTCACAAATCACAAAAGTTTCTCAAAAAATTGCATGCAACTGTCACATTTGTGAACTTATTTTGGCAGGTTCTTTCATGATTTGTGAAGTATTTTTATCTGATGTTTAAAATGGCATTTCTGGTGGGGTTACCCCCAAAAAAAGATAGGGCTGGCATCCTCGGGACCCAACTAGGTAAACACAACAGTCAGTGTTTACCTAGACAGTCTAAAATTTAAACACCAGGCATTTCTCTCTCTCACCAACTGAAAACAAGATGGCCACAGCATGAAAGTAAAAGGGCCATTTGCGAAAGAAAAATTGCATTTGCAAAACTTTCTTGAGACACATATATTTTTCCCCATTGACTATAATGAGAAATTTGTTTTTTGAATAACATTTCAACAGTTTCATATTTTTAGACCAAATTTTTGATAGGCACATCGGTGACTCAGACTGCATCTTCACTGAAGATTTTGGACCAAACTGACAAATTGTGAGGGCTGTGGGTGCGAGCAAAGAAATGTGCAAAAAGTCAGTTGTTTTTTTTTGGCATTCTGTAGCTCTGTGACTGTACATCCGACCATAATGCAATTTGTCAGATCCAGACATCCATGGTACCAGACGATGTATGCAAAATTTCAGGCAAATTCATTGTATGGTGGCAAAGTTATTAAGGTACAAATATTGAGGTTTAACATTAAAGTGCTTATTCAACCCTAACTATACTGGCACTACCATGCCAGTATACTGTATGTGTGTGTGTGTGTGTGTGTCTGTATATGTATATATATATAAATATATATATATATATATATATAAAACACAAGAGAGTATAAATAAATTTTTTTACTATAAAAATATTATATATAAAAAATCACAAACAAAAATATATTTCTTCATATAAAAATAAAAAAATATATATTAACACAAATAATATTAGAACAGGGAAAATAAATAATTGAAATGTGTATTACATCATACACAAACATAAATTATGAAAAAAACATTTTTTTAGCATAAATATAAATATTTTTTAAAAGTATTTTTTTTTACATTTTGTGCAACACTTGCGAGAGGTGTATGCACTGCTTGAGGCAATCCAGGCTAGAAACTGGATTCGATGTGGAGGCGCAAATGAAGTGGAAGCTGTTGCACCCTCTGGAGGAGATACGGGACTGCTATGAAGGGTGGCCAGTTTCGCCCAGGGAAGCTACAGGAACAGATGGTGGCATGGAGGTGAAGCACTGTTACTTAGCACAGCACCATCACCCACTGCTACGACCGGCTCTAGCACGAGGTTGACAGTCTGCCTGTGCATCCAAGAGAACTGGTTTGTTCCAGCCTCTCAAGAGATCACAACATTTTCTTTCCTTGACTGACAACCTCGCGTATGAGCCATCTGTAGCAGTGGCAGTGGCCGGCATTTTCGCAGTCGCCGGCGTCCTACAAAGATTTTAAAAAAAGTTATGATGAATATACAACACAAATTCAACAATTATGACTTTCAAATATTTCACTTCAAATATTTCTTATCTAATGCAATATCAGAAATGCATTCATTTCAAAGTTATGATAATAGTTTTAAGTATGATGCTAAACTATTTAGTATCTTATTTCTGTCTCTGTCATACTTGACTATCTATATTATCTAATAAGCTGATAACATAAAAAATGTATAGTTAGCTGTGGCTTAGAATGCTACTCTTAGATTTTATTTCACTACTCATAAATATTCAGTATGTACATACTTGCATTATTGACACTATTATACCATACAATTGAAATACATCCTCATCAAGTGTGAGAATTTTTACTTCACCATGTCTGCCTATAATGTGTAGTCATGTATGCAGTGAAAACAAAGTACCTTGACAGTAACACTATAATAAAATACTTTTCATGCGTACACAATCATGATAAGTTTAATGATACTTTGAAACCAAACAGCTTTTTACCCGTGTTTCAAGCCCTCAACACACATCACTACTTTAAATAATTAAGTCACTAATATGACATGTGCTGCAAAAGCATACCAGATATTCAGCCGGGCTGTGCAGAGTTGTGCAGGTGCAACCCCCAAGCTGCGCCTGCACAACTTTGAGAAAAAAAAAGGATCAAGTTGAGGGCCACCCACATGTGAGCTGCTGCATTGCAGGACGCAACACAGCAGCTGCCACCTGTGGTTGGCCCTCAACACTCTGTCTCATACCTCTCAACCGTTTGTTCCCCAAATGTGTTACATTGCCTCTCAAAATGTGGAAAGAATGGGCAAAACGTGGAACACTTTATCAAATTTTTAAATTAGAAGCTCACAACACTGTTAAAATGTTTGCATTTATGTTCAGAAAGTCTGCAGTTAATCAAATTGATATATTTAGCATCATTTACTATAGAGTTTTGCTTAAAATGTTAACACTGTAGATGTGTTACAAATCCTCACAATGTGAAACAGGGAGCTTTAGTGAAGTAAAATGAGGCACGCCTCGCAATGTGGTATGGTTGAGAGATATGCACTCTGTGCCCCCTCACCAGGCCAATCGCAGGCAGCATTGTATGCCCCCAACACTCATGTGTTTTGGGGTTGCAACTTCATCCACGAATCGGGATTTTCAGGATATGATCAGGAGGTGGGGGTGTTTGAATACTCCAGCCTGCAATTGGGCTTATCGGTCCACTGGACCACCAGGGATATATTCAGGAGGTGGGGAGGTGTTTAATTACTTCATCCCGCGATCGTGCTTATTGGTCCACTGGACCTCCACGGCTGTGTTGAGGGGGGAGACACATTGCTGCCCCCAATCGGGCTGGTGAGGGGGGGTATTAACAGTATGCCTGCGATCGGGCCAGTGGGGGGGTGGTGGGGTTTTTACACTCTTTTGCCTGCGATTGGCCTGCATGGGGCGTCCTTCCCCAATGGCTGCTGCCTGGTAGGGATCCAAGCGCAAGTCCTTGGGGATCGGCACACCTGCATGCTAATGGCATGCAAATGGGAGCCATAATCGAATCAATGGCCCCTCTAGCGCCTTGCATGAATTACAGCCACATTTGCATATCACCTTTTGAATATCGGGATTTTGCGACCGCAAGTTGAATGCTGCACTTTGTCAACTTGCAGTGCTGCAAGTTCCACTGCGCCATGCACAGTGGCTGTGCTTGGGGGTGATATTCAAAGCAGTTCCTCAATAGCACAACTCCTTTGAATATCGCCCTGGACACACCCCTGTGCAACTATTTTGCAAACCGCAAGGGCTTGCGCCTATGATAGCATCTAATGCTCATCTCAAAACAAATGTTTTAAATAGACATATTACCACCTTTACTCACATACAGTCTCACAGTCATGTCCTTACACTGTCCCAAAAAGTTATTTCGCACAACAGCCACAGCATCATATAGTGAAGTATAAAAAACACTGTTTTAAAGTATAGGTGCTCATTCAAAGTATGACACTGTGTGTCGCTAAGCCATGCATCATTGAATTATGTAGCAATGTGATCTATGTGGCCCAATATTTAGCACAGTTTCACTACTCAACAACTTCTTTTGATAACACCCAACCCAGCAATATGCACCGTATGATGTAGTGGAATTTGCACCACTGCAAGCTGTCATAGTACTGCATTTTAAGTGTGGTGAGACAACTTCCATAGTGCTATATAGAAACGTGCAATATTCATAGGGTGAACACAAACAGTCCCATTATTAACTGTATTATTACTTTTATCGACATTCCCTCAGTTCATGATCACCTTTAAAAAATACACATATCTGACAGTGCACTGAACAGCATCGCACTGCATTGTAGAGGTAAGTATGAGGCTGGCAAGGCTGAAGACAGACACACTGCACAGCTATTCACTTTAACTGGGAAAAGGGGATCAAGAACACTATAAGGCACACTTTTAACTTGTAGATTGAGAAAAACTAAAAATCATAATTGACACTTTATGCATTGCACCAATTTAGGTCACTACAATATCCTCCCACCATGTTTGTGTTTTTTTGGTGGTTGGGTATCTGCAGTGATCAATGCATTGCCACCCTTATAAGGTCACAGCACACATAAAGTAAATAACGTCAACAGTGATTCGCCCCCCCCACAACAAACAAAAAAAAGTGGTACTGCCTTGGCAACAAAGGTCTGTTGCTCACACCCCAAACAATTGAACATTTGCAGTGAGTATGCCAACAGACAGTGCACTCCCCCTATCATGCAGTAGGACAGCAAGGTGTAATTATCAACAGGAGCATTGATCACCATGGAATGTTGACAACCATATGGTACTTCTCAAGCATGCAGATAATAGCAACAACAGATTTCACTTACGTGGTGGGCTGGCGCTGGCTTCCTGCTTCACCTCCACATGTTCAGCAGCAGCAGCAGCTTCCCCAGGCTCTATTAAAGCAAACAAGTAAAAAATGATCACATTTTGTAGATGAAATATCAAGGTAAAAGTGTTTTTCTTTAAAACATCAATTTCTAATACTACATCATTCATACAACTATCATATGAACAGATATCTCTTTACAGAAACAGCTCTGTCTCCAACTAGGTGTATGTTGTTAACTCAGTATTACATGATATAACAAGTCTTCTCATCTGCAAAAAGCCACACAAAGTTGAAATTATGACACCATGTATATATCTTTTTCCAAGACAAATGTCCATCCAATCCAGAACAGTTAATATAAGAAATTCATTGTTTTCCCTGGTGATTCCCCTAACACTGTTTCTTCAATAACGTTATTTCAAAAAGATAACTCACAAATATATAATTGGTAGTATGCAGTGCAGAACAAGCAGTGCCTGCCCATCAATCACAATACTTATAACATTGTCATAATACATATTTGGACACAGAAACATCCTAAAACATTACATGTATGTTCAATTTACATACATGCATACCCTAATTATATGAAGCTCTGTTCTTTAACAGTTTTAAAATGTGAGTTATTATAATAAGAATAATACAAACACAACGATAATGTCACTGTTCACTCAATGACCTCTAGCTGAATATGGCAGCCATTTATGTATTATTAACCATATTACCTACAGGGCTATTAAAACACATTAACAAACATGTAGATATTCTATTATGTCCATTAATAACTATTGCAATAATAAAAATGAAACATTGGCAGGACATATAGAATATTAATGAATACAATCTAGGGACATGTCATAATTACCAACAGATAATTAAGCAGCACACCATTGAATTCCACTGAGACACCTACAACATTAGAATTGGTAATCTATTACTCATTGTACATTAAACTCCACCACCAAAATTAGCTGAGGAGAAGACCTGCCCCCCCCACAACACCACATCTACTGATATGCACAGCCATCCATTCTCAGATTCATGAAGAATAGTATTCCACTCACATCTGTAGTAATACCAGTTTGTTATGGTAGTACAGGATCTTCTGCCATGGTGGCACTGCACATTCGCTAGACTTGGTTAACACCTTTTTGAAATATTTTGGGTGGCATATTCAAGATGGATGACCCATACGCAATAGAGTTGCACATCTGCAAGTACAAAATTCCGCCATTCTGCAATATTCAGTAAAACACACTTGCGCCACTGAAAACAGGCTGAGCAACAGCACAATGCAAATGAATACATGGTCAAGTGGGCGGGAGGAACCATGCATGAACTCCAGAGCCCGATATTCACCCAGGCTGTGCAGAGCTGTGTAGCCACAACCCCCAACCAAGCCTGCATGACTTGGAGGCAAAAAAAAAAAACTAACTTGAGGGTCACCCACAGCTGAGCTGCTGGATTTCAGGGTGAAACACAACAGCTGCCACCTGTGCTGTCCCCCAACCCAGTCCCCGTGCCCCCCTGGAGCACGATTTCAGGCACCTGACTGTAAATCCCTCCCACCCCCTCCCAGTGGCCCGACCGTGGGCATTGTGTACTTCCCCCCAACACCAGGCGAATCACGGGCAGCACTGTGGCTCCCCGAACGTATCCCTGGTGCTCCAGTGGACCCAAATGCCTGATCACAGCCAGAGTTAGGCAACCCACCAAATGTATCCCTTGTGGTCAAGTGGACCAAAAATGCCGATGCAGCCAGTAGTAAAACAACCCACCCTCCTCCTGAACATATCCGTGGTGGTCCAGTGGACCAAATGCCTAATCGTGGGCAGTTAGTTTAATAACCCTCTAAAGATAGCCCTGGTGGCTGTGTCCACCCCACCCACCCACAAAGCACAACTACCCCGCTCACACCACCTCACAGGCAGCAGGCAGCATCATCCCACACACTGCTGCCCATCAACTGACTGCTTATTAGGGCTGCACACCCATTGGTGCAGATCAAGAGCCAATGGGCATGCACTATACTGTGCTATCACATTCCAGATTGTGAATCAATTCATTCATTCAAAAATCTGAACTGTCTATAAACGGCATGGCTGCATCCACAGTAACTTCATACTGTCCACCAATGGCGGTGCAGCCCTACCAGGCAGTCAGTCTGGCGGGTGGTGGGGTGGCAGCTTGTGGGATGCTGGTGCCCACCAGCTGCGGGGCGGCGGGGGTGGTGGAGCTTAGCGATAGTACGTGGTGTGGGTCACACAGTACCCACCAGAGGCTATGTTCAGGAGGTTATTAAACTTACTACCCATAATCGACCTTCCGGTCCACTGGGTCAGCAGGGATATGTTCAGGAGGGCCACATTGCTGCTCATGATCTCGGTGTTGGGGGAATTAGATCATACCTCCTGATCAGCCCAGGAGGGTGCTGGGTATTCTACACTGTTTCCCTATGATCGGGCTGCACCGGGTATTGTTCCCGGATGGCTGCAGCCCGTCAAGGCACCATGCACAATTCGGGATCAAGCGACCCACATGGTAATGGCATGCAACCATGCCATAATGACATGCAAATGCCCCCACACTGCGGCTTGCATGGATTATACCCCATTTGCATGTCACATTTTGAATATCGCCCCAGACACACAGCTGTGCAACTAATTTGCACAACACAATGGCTTGAGCGTATGAATGGCACAATTTGAATATCCCATGCTTTGTGTCATGAGAAACCCTCATTTCTTATTTGTAAACAGCCTAACAAATTTGTGATAAAGTCTTACCGTCGGACTCAATCAAAATGACACTTTCGGTGTCCGACTGACCACCCTCCACATCTTGACTCTGTGCTGGCACTACCGCTTGCAGCTGGGGAAAGCCTCAATGTTCTACCATGAACCCAAAAAAAAATTTAAGTGTTAGATGTAAATCACAGTACAGTTTTTAAGACTTACAACAACAGTAAATCAGCCAGAACATACACAATATTGCTTCTAATTATACAGACCACAAACATTATGGGCACATATTATTATAACAATTTATATTTCTGTGCAGAGGCCCAGCACACCATTATCTCACATAGTCTGTAACTTGTGGAGCATCAAACACTATTGATGTGTACATTTGTACATCTCTGTCTGTATTAAGCAATTAGGTCCACTAAGCCACCAAGTATACGTGAAGAGGAGTGGTGGGTCTATTACACTTACTACACGTGATCAGCAATTTCCTTCCACTGGACCACCACGGACACATTCATGACAAGAGGATTGTTTATTGCACATATTACAGACTTGTACAAGTTTCAAACCACTACATCACAATATACTAAACAAGTAACTTTTGTTCTCTTCCAACATACCATAGTAGTAAGTCGTATGTGTATAAATGTTCTATTTTCTGTCATAGCTATCTTAGCAAGCTCTGGTTTGTAGCGAAGAACAACACAGAAAAAGAAATGGAAGAATTAGGGTTATTGTTTTGATAGTACATCCTTACATATAGTATAAACTATTATAAATATGTTGAGAGAAATACAGGTTTCTGATTAGTATCAAACACGTTACTAGCTGTATGTCAATCTTTTGATTGACATATATGTAGAGACTAACACATACAAAACAATGTTCAACACTATTTTCAAAATATTGCTATGATAATACTAATAAGGCACTCTGAGTGTTTAAATCAGTGGTCACTTAATCACTGTGTGGGGGCATGCAGTACCGGCTGTGCGCTCATGCCACATTACACCAATAAGCACAGATTTACACAACATTGACATAATCAACCTGATGTCTTATTGTATATTTATGCAGTATACAACTATTTTACAAATTCTGAAAACATGGACAACTATTATGAAAGTTGCTGATTTACTTCACGGTGAGTAAAGCCCTCACAGCTATTTCGCCAGCAGCTTCCCAAAGCTCATAAGAGCGAGGTAGTACCAGCACTATCATCCGGGCATCCTCCCGTTGTTTTAAGACGAGAAACATTGGCGCAACAGCTTCCACTTCTTCTTCTTCAGCTGTACAACTGTCTTGTTTTGACTTTCAGACAAATGTACAAATAGCTGTTAATGCCCCACATCAATCCAGTTTTCAGTTGGTACTCCTCATCACTCTTACTGCCTCTAGCCTGGACTGCCTCAAACAGTGCACACCTCTCGCAAGGTCACTGTCTCATTTTCACACCATAGTTCTTAGTTCACAAATACAAACAAAACAACATCTACATTATCATGTAACAATATACCATTTTAATGAATTCCATATAATACTAATCAAATTAAAAGAACACAACCTACAATGCAAAACACCGATCGAGAAAACGATATAGAGCAAAAAGTTAAGCCACCGACAGCAAAAACAACTGCACCACACAATGGTACCCCCACCATGCCATCCTTAGTCTAGTGGGTTGGGGGTACTGCACCGAACATCAGATTGGACACCATACACACCATCTGTACTACAATGAAGTACACAATATCGTAACGTGATATTAAACAGAGTGAACCACACAGAACTGTGCACAGACCTATAAATGCACTTAATAAATGTGAAGACAGCTAACAAAGGATTGAAAGTAAAGTGCATGATAATGCACAGTATTCATGGTAGCCCATATACTAATAACTACCCACATCTGTAACATAAAAATAAATCTATATCCGACATACCAGTAAAGAAACGACATTTAGTACCACTGTGTTTTATTGAAGGTACATACCATGTTGGTACAGCTACAATACTATAAGCCACATAATAGTACACCATTTATACTCAAACTATTTACTAATGTTGAGACATAACAATATCACAATTGTGAACAGACAGAAGAGAAAATTACTATTGCTGCACCCCCACTATTGTAATATAAAACCCATATATGTATCATATATTTGGTGAACATGCAGTTGATCTATTTTTGACCATATACATGGTCTGAAAAGAACCTTATGTATACTGTAATATTTCCTCAAACAGTCTCATCTTAAAGGACTTTCAGGATTCCATTCAAGGTCCCCAGAAATGACAATACAGCATGCAAATGTACACCATCTAGTAGAAAAGCCAATCATTGCAGTATTTTATTTCAGGTGACGATAGTATGCATTCCATATGTGAAAAGCAGTAATCAACAATTTGACTTTCTGCGAGCTCAATCAGATACATATGATGCTCTGTACAGACTCAGCCTATAATATCTGAAAAGATGATATACAGGCAGCAACATAGACATAATAGAAGCAAGGTCCACTTTGCCTCTAACTAAATCTACCCAGCATTTGAGAAATCAGCCTCAAGATGTATTACAGTATGGCAGAGGAGGTGGATCAAAAGTCTGTATGGTTGGCATAAGATGTCTCCATCTCATGCCACCATGACCAGACCATCTTACATAACAATTCGAGCTGCAGGTCCTCCCAAAATCACTATGAACTGCAAACCCAGCTGCTCATCTTCTAATGTAAAGCCCAACTATCCACAAAATCCTTTTATATTTTCTGCCATTCTAGTTTCAAACTCAGAACTGTACAGAGAGCTACAAAGAAAAGGACTGTTCACCCTGCAGGACCAGACAGCACTGAAAATCAAACTGATATTTTCCTCCTACCTAAACTAACTTCAGGTCATTCAGACAAACACACAAATAAAAAAACATCTCTGCTCTGGCTTCATCAACAAATGGCTCATTTAGTATTACTAGACTATATCCTGCAAAATCTAAACCACTGAGAACTGCAAAACAACTTTCTAGAAGCAGTTTTAAACAATTACAACATCAGAAACAAGTCTGATTATCCCATTTGTCATACAACCCACGTGCAACTTCTATCTCCTCCATTTGCAGCTGTATCTGTACAAGTTATACTAAAATGTCACTTCAACTATTTCTCTGAAGAATATAGCATGCTACACATAACAATTAACATTGAGATTAAACAGAAAAACATTTTGATTAATAGTATACATGTTCTAATAAGTTTTAATAATAGAAAATATCATGAAGATAGACTGCACTTACAGTTTCAACTGCTTTTCTCAGCATATACAAAATGGATCTGTTTACTTTCCTTCAGTGTTGTCCGTCTCTGATTCGGTTCCAGAGTAGCCTGAAAATCTTAAATTTCATTTGTAGAACTAGCTCACCAAACACACCGTTTAATGATTTGATAAGAATGTTTGCCTACCCAGTATTGGTTTGGTTTATGGTGGCTGGAAGCAGGTACAGGGACTTGCTGAGAAGTATTGTGATGGGCTTCTTAACAGGCATCGTTGGGCATAACGAATAGCTAGAGGATAGTATTCAATATTTTGGAGCAGAATGGGAGAAAGCTCATGTACCCATAGAGTCCTAATTCTAGGGATGTATAGAGTGTCTGGTCAAGTGAGCGAGACCATAAGAAGGTTGTGGGTGAACTAGCAAGGCAGAGAAATGGGAGGCCTGCGTGTGCCATCAATCAGGCACAGCACGGAGACGATGGGCCACCAGACTAGGCCATTTAAGGTCCATATAAAGCGAACAGTGATGCGAAAGCAGCGGAGGCAGGCGCATAGCAGCAGATGTTGTATATGTATGTCCCATGTGTGGAGGTCTTAGTAGCACCTAGATAGATGATAGAGCCATAGGCCGAGATGGGAAAAGAGGTGTGCCACATAACCAGCTGATGGGGTGAGGCATAGTTGATCAGTGCTCCACTGATCTTGACTGATTTGCAAGTGGTGGTGTGGAGATCAAGTCAAGGAATCGTCAAGAAAATGCCAAGGTATCTAAAAGGCAGTGTTTACTAACTGGGATGGCGGACAGGATATTTTAAGGTTCAGATTTAGTTTAGTTTGCTGGAGGCAAAGAGCATTACCTGAGTTTTGCTTCGTGAGAACAACGATTAGCAGTAATCAGGATTGAATGTTTTGGAACTCTTTGGATGAGTTAGTTAGGTCCAGTACGTTACTAGCACTGGTAGGTAAGGTCATCTGCATAGGCAAGGTAGAGCAAGTAGTGCTGTTGAGGAGGTCATTTAAGATCGAGAAAGCAGAAGGACCAAGTACGGATCCTGGAGGACACCAGTTTAATAAACACGATGGTCTAATAAGACGAGATAAAAGCAACTACCTGCTGTCGATTGATAGATAATTCCAGAACCAGTTCACTGATTCCATTGAAACCAAGGTAGCTTTGTAAGGAGGGTGGTCCGGGTCCAAACCTTGGCAAGATCAATGAAGGTACCAGTCAGGAGACCAAGTCATGGCCATGTAAGAGACAGTATGATCACAGAAAAGCAGTGGAGTACTGTGACCTTCAGAAATCATGTGGGATTCCAGGAGGTTATATTTATGGAGATATTCTATGGTTGCCGCTAGCTTTTGAGAATTTTACTGAGCACGAGAGAATGGCAATAGTCCATAGTTGGCCATCTCTTTAGGATCCTTTCTTTAGTTGGTGTTATCCTGGCTATCTTCAAACACTGGAACCCCATGGCATAGTGACATATTAAAATGTTTGTTAGTGGTAAGCTATATGTGGGCGCAATCTTCAAGTCTAGGTTCAAGCCTATCAGCACCTGGGCTTGTTTGTCAGGGATAGTCGGTAAAACTTTAGGACTTCAGTTGTGACAATCGGAACCTGAAGTGGACGGAGGCAATGGATCCATGGCGATAGGAGGATACTAAGTTATGAGGGAAAAAGTCCAGTAGCATGACAGGTCAGAAAATGTTGGTTAAAAAAGTGGCAATAGTTACAGGGTTATTACAATGTACTCCATTCAACAGCATATCATTAGAGCAGAAGGTTTATCAGAGCCAAGGAGAATTTTGATGAACCAAATTCGTGGTCTCCACCGTAACTAATGATTCTTTAAAAGGAGCTTTTAATAGTGGTTTCCTCTTTCGGGAGTTTCTCACAAATCTGTATTGGCTGAGATCTGCTGGCGGACAGGACCTTAAAGCGATACCAACAATTGTCCCTATGAAGTTAGTAGGGATCATAGTTAGCCACTTGGTTTTGTGTGCCTCTAGTCGGCGGTGACACAAGGTGCATATGAGTCCTGAGAACCAACAAATTTTTCAGGAAGTAGTCTAAGGTGAATGGGCATTGTTAAAGAGGAAGGATAGGGGACCAGTCAATAAGTGAGATCATACAGAACTGAGATGGATTAAAGTTAGCCATATTGCAAAAGGTGATTAATTTAGGAGGAGATGACTGTCTGGCCACCGCCAGTGCAAAAAAATTGGGAGTGGTCACTTATTGAGTCGGCAAGGTACCAGCTGAACAATGTGGTCAAGGCAGTTGTGAGGCCAGTCAAGTAAGCTGGATCTGGAGGGTGGGCCCGTGATCTAATAGGGTCTGTGATCAACTGATGGAGGCCATGACATGCACGATAGTATGGAGGTTTTAGCGGGTGTTTAACCTGGTCAGTTAGAGTTGAATCCGAAAAGGGACTGCAACGTCAGTAGCCAGGCTAGCCTGGAGAGTTCTTCAGCCAGGTACCACACCTCAGAGGTTGTAGGCACATATGATGTGTAGCCACTTAGATCCAAGTTGGAGTAGCATGAACAGCGGTCGTTAAGTGAGGGGTATTCAGTTGCCAAGAGTCGGGTTTGTATAGGATGGCTACCCCACCCACACGTTTGGTGAGGACCTGTCTGCAAGATATATTGTAGTTGGCAGGCGACACAAATGATCAGGCGTGGGGCAGGCCGGTCTCTGTCAGGCGAGAATGTCAGGATTATATTGGGTGGCCCCTAGTTCAGTTTTGTTATGGGAAGACTTTTAATATTCATATGAACAATATGCAAGTCTTTTGAGTGAGTCCAGTAGGTGTCAGAGATGGGGATATTACATAGAGATGGGGATATTACATACGGGTCTGGATTCAGCTCGATATCCAGCAGTAGTAATGCTAAGAAGACAGTACCACAGTTCGGTGAGTAAACGTGGGCGAGAAGAGCAGGGCTCCGGGCGATTCTGTACTAGAGACATAACGTGGTAAGTGATCGATATATTACTAAAGTGGAAGGTAGCTGGTAGCATATGCCGGATTAGCATATTTGAAATAAAGTCTTTGGTGACAATAGTGATCATTTGAACAGAGGCTACTAAGTGCGGGATCACATAATGGTTACAAAATGAGGTTTATAACAGAAGTACACTAGGTCTAGTGCCCAGAAATGTGAGTGCATGGAGGACATTTTTGAGTATGTTCAATGAGCAGGAGGGTTAGTAGAGTTGGGTACACAAAGTAGACAAATAAAAGATGAAAAAGCAACCAGAAGATTGCAAATTATGAACTGCTAAGCCCTCAGTGGTGAAGAGATATAAGGTCAAATGAGAAAGTAGGAGATAGTAATACACTCCCACTGGGCAGGGCTCCAGGATCGATGCTATTTAAAATACCGGACAAGGTGGGGTGGCAGGGAGACTGAGGAGCAGCTCACATGAGGAAGGAAAACTCTGCCTGTTCAATGGAGGTAGTGTAGGCAGGTTAGCAGGCTGAGCTAGGGCATATGGCACTAAAACCAGATATCTTAAATCTCTGGTGGCCCAATCAATGTACATGAAGCTGATTTTTGCTCAGCTGATCTTAATATATCCTTAGTAAGCTTCTGCACAGTGTATGTGCACTATTCTGGTCATTTAATGATATATTTATTACATGGGTTGTATATTCAATCCTTGCAAAAGCAAATAATGTGTTTCATGGTTATCATTTCCCTAGTGATTACAACTGGTTGCATCAACCCAATTGTAGTTGGTATGCTGATACATTACTGTGGTTTATAGCAGTACCAGTCTAATGACTGAAACAGTAACAGCTAACACTCCACTACCGTCTCTGAGTGTTGGTCAGGACTTCATTACCTCTAATGCAACTGGTTGACCTCACACTGACACCATACAGTATGACTGTATAATAGATTGGTACACAGTGTGGTGCAATATCCGTGGTGAATAGTATACTGTACAGTCCCAATGTGTTAATGAAAGTATTAATTAAAATATTAGAACTGTAGTATAGTGTACTATAGTGTGTATGGTCAGTGGGCGATATTGTTCAGCTATTGGACTACAGACACAGTCTATGCTATGAGTTGTTGGGTGTGTTGCTGCTTTGCAGATGGGGAGCTGGTGCTACTGCTGACTGCAGGAAGGAGGAGGTGATCATGTCACAGGTGGAAGGGTAGGTAAAGGGGGTACTAGTATTGACCAGTGTACTGGCTCATTGCATTGACTGGAATCGGTGTGCTTGGAGGTACTGGGACAACAGCTATCGCCATTTATCCATTAAAGTAACAATTACGAATGATAAGGGTCAACATACCTCAGGGTTAAGTATATCATCTTTGGTCTGCTATTGGACAGGGGCTGAAAAGTGTCAAATTGTGTTGTACTGACCATGATGCAGCACCATTGCATATTGCTGTTTTTACTTTTTGGGTTCACCACAGTACTACTGGTGCACGGCTTGTATTACTGTGTGACAAACTGTTAATATTGCGGTCATTTGGTGAATGCAGTTTTAATATTACTACTTTTATGATGTGATACACTGTGACATTTACAATTGTTACATATAGTTGCATGTCAGTATAACAGAATATGACCTGTATGTAATACAATTAAAGTTTTGTTAGATATTAAAATATTTTAATAAGATAATTAAATAAAGTTTTAATAATTTTATAGTGACCATGACAGCTGTAGCTAGACCAGTGGTGCGAGGTGAAGCAGGAGGAGACTGGTACTGAAGAACATAAATATTACATCACTAGTGAGACAGTTACAATGTTATGATAAGTACATTTTAAGAACAAGTTAATTCTAAATAGAAAGGGAATAAAAATGTAGTATACATACTGTTATCTCATTTGCTATTGGCACATGTGTCCCACTGTAAAGCTGCAATCACAGTACAGGAAGAAGTGACAGACACCTGCATGAAAATTAATCCATGCAGTGACTTGCAAAACAAACATTACATATTGAACCCTGCTAAGGTGCTGTGTACTGCAACCAAATACAAAATACAAACAAACTTGAGTTACAAAGTTTAACACTTCACAAACTAAGATGCAGGCACCGTCTTGAGCCAGCTATATCAGTAAATCAGTATGAAACCCATCTTGGTCAATATGTCTTTATATCTTTGTTACTTGCATATACACCAACATCACAAAATAAATAATATCAGTCTAAACAAAAAAAATATGAATACCACATTTGCATTGACAGAAAAAAAAACATAACAAGAGCACTCCAACAAATGCCTTTAACACAATTATGCTTGCATTGTAGTCTCCATCACCTTTCGGCATGTCAAGTGGCTCTTCACTCCACAACCAGGAGCATAAAAAAATGCACTGTCATTGAGAATCATGAAGTAAAAGTGCTGATCACCGGTAGCAGGGTGGTCTACCAATTGGGGGAGTATTTTTGGCAGTGGAACAGTAACCACACTAACATTTGATAAGATAACGGAAGAAATTTGTTGTTCATAATTTTGCATGTGTGCAAAAAAAGAGTTCATTAATATAATTGCTATATGCCACTTGAGCATGTTGGTGTTGCCAACATTCAGCACATCTGGTGTATTTTGGATACGCACTCTGCCTCATGGCCAAAAGAACATCAGGATGTGGGTAAATCTTCAGCATCAACATATACTACTAAATGATATGGTGTAACTATCTGATAAGTGAATACTGCCAGAATGATAGTAAGTTTCAGTATGTTGTTCATGATCAGTATTATGTCAGGGTTAAGATCATATCCTAGTCTGTGATGTGTACCACAAACTGGTAACTGCATCTTAACATTGGCACTATTTGATAGTGGCTGATTGATTTTATAGTAAAACAAAGGTAGATTACAGAGACACAGACTGCAGCCCAGATGACTCAAACTACAGTATTCTCTGGCAACAGCCACAACTCACACAATAGTTGCTGAGGTGTGGCCAGGGCAATATTCAACAGGGTTCAGCATACTTCTTTCAATATCGAACCCTAGACACACCCACAGTGCATGGTGCAGTGGAACTGCACCAGCGCAAGTGCTCAGAGTGGAGCATTGAGATGCGGTGGTGCAACTTCCATTCCGCCATGCGAAGCAGCTGCAATATTCAAAGGTTGACAGGCATATGAGGCCATAATTTACACAATGTGCATGGGGGGGCTATCAGCATCTACTTACGGTGCCATATGGATGCCATAAGCATGGAGCTGTGCTGATCCCTGACAACTTGCAAGTGGTGCCATGTGAGGCAGCAGCCATCAGACACCGATCCCCCCTGCAGCCTGATTGTGCCCATTATAGTATTCCCCCCATAGCCTGATCGTGGCCAGCACAGTATTCCCCCCCCAGCAGCCCAATTCGGGCATAATGTAAAGTTACCCCCAGCCCCCAGTAGGAAGATCAGGGCATATGTAAAGGTACCCCCCACCACCCGAAAGTAGTCTGATCGGGGCATGTTGTAAAGGTCTCCCACAAAAGTAGTCCGATTGTGGGATAATATAAGTCCTCCCAGCCACCAAGTAGGCGTGATTGCGGGTGCCATCTTCACCTCACCCATGTCCAGAAACCCTGGTGATCCAGTGGGCCCCACCCCTGTCGACCATGGAGCCCTACCACCCTGCCCCCTCCGTTAGCTTGCGCATGGCAGCTCCCCACTGGTGTGGCACCCTGCTGCTCGTTGCCGACTGACTAAAGCCCAGTAGGTGCATGCCCATTGGTTCAGAGCATCAGCTACTGGGCATGCAGCCCATACTATATAAGGCAATCCAGATATGTGAATGAATGAATTCACATATCCATTCACATATCTGGACTGCATTGTGCAGTATGGGCTTCATGCCCATTAGCTCATGCTGTGAACCAATGGACATGCAGCCCTACTGAGTGTCCAGTCACTTGAGCAGGAACGGCAGCAGGTGGGGTGTGCCGCCTGCTGTCTGATGGGGGGAGCAGGGTGATGGTGCTGCATGGGTGGGAAGGGTGGCAGGCCACTAGGTCACCAGGTATTCTGCACATGGGGAGGAGGATGCTGCCCGCAGTTGGACTACTCGAGAGGTGGAGGATCTTTGCACATGCCTGGAAGTGGGCTACTTGAGTGGTGGGGAACCTTAATATTATGCCCTTGATAGGGCTATTTGAGGGATGGGGGACCTTATATTATGTATGCAAGGGTACTGGAGGGACACTAAGCCCGTGATTGGGGGAATGGGGGTGCCACCAGGTGTGGCAGGAACAAGTGAGGCCACCCACAGGTGGCAGCTGCTGTATTGCACCTTGAAATGCGACGCCTACCTGTGGGTGGCCCTTGACTTGTGCCTTTCTTTTTCTGTAACTTTCTGCAGGTGAAGGTAGGGGTTGCACCTGCGTGACTTTGCATGGGTCGGCTGAATATCGGGCTGTACAGTATATGCATGCACACAACGCCCCTTGTGTGCCTGCATAACTTACTGATGCATCCCAGTTCATTGGGATTTGTGCAGGTGCACTTTCCCTTTTAAATATTGAAGCTGGGTGCATCAGTGAGTTGTGCATGGTGCAACACTGTTACGCCATACACAACTTTTTTCAAAATCTGAGCCTCTGTATATAATTCTAAGTAGTAGTTAGAAAATTTAGTGTTGCTTTATATTCTAATATGTAATGTTGTGAAGAAAAACAAACATGTTTTATTGTATTGATTTTTTGCATATTGTGTTATAATTATATATACAGGTCATGTCTTTTGAAAGACTTGGTGACACAACTGATAAGTCTGATTTTAAATCCTAAACATAAGTTGTAAGATACTATGTTTACGATCAGTAGAAGAATTTTTTAAATGTTTGTTGTAGATAGATACAGCACAAAAGGTATTCTAACTTGTTGCTATGTGACAGAATATTGTACAGAACATTAACTAATAGGTGCTGACTGACTATAGTAGAAAGCGATACAACACACATGTAATATTAAGAACTTGTGTGCTAGAAACAGTACGTGTACATTGTGGTAGTTGCACAGATTTAATAGTATAAATCAGTTACATGTGTTCTATTCCTTGTTGTGTTATACACTGTAATAAATCATTATATTAATCAATAATATGACAGACAAGGTAATATATTCTATTTATGTAGGAGATGCACTACTTCTGAAAGGGCAGAGAAATATAGTTAAGTTATTATAAATCACATGTGAGTGATATGATATATAGACTGCAAGAGTAAATTGTACGAATTTCAGTTTTATATATATTCGAGAATAATAGAGATGTATGTCTACTTAAAGATATGCAGGCAAAGAATATAACATTATTAGATGAAACCCAAGAGAAAGCTGAATATTTTCAACTGCATATTATGGATTTTCTTTTTGTCTTTACAGAACAAGAGCATGAAGAGACATGCATTGTGCACTGCTGCTGTGTCCGCAGGCTTGAAAAAAAAATAGACAGCATTAAAGCAGAAACTGCTGCGCTGTGGGAGGGACAAGAAAAATTGTTGTCCCTCTTTGCAGCGCAGCAGGCAACTATTAAGTTATTGCTTGAGCCTGTGGACACAGCAGCAGGTGGCAGTGTAACAAGTACCACACCTTCACCTGCACCACAAACAGCAAATGTTGCTGAGACAGAGTGACAGCCTCCACAGCTTCATAGGTATCTCCCCTTCACCCATGCCACAACAGCTTCCACTTTCGTTGCGCTTCCACATACTCTTCAACTTTTAGCCTGGACTGCCTCGAGCAGCACTACACCTCTTTTCGCATTGGACAGTCTCTCTTGTAAATAGTTTAATAGACTGTAAATAATAATTAAGTTTAGTTTTATGTCTTCAGAATAATAAATATTTTATTTTCATTTGTTCTTACAACACTTTCAAGAATCTAACATTTTTTGTATTTTTATTTTTGTGGTACAAGTATTTATTTTTGTATGAAAGACAGATTTGATATTTTTATACAAATGTTTTATATTTGACATGATTTGTTTTATAAAAAAATACAATATTTTCTTAACAAAAAAACTTGGTTCAGTTTCATTTTTGCTTTATGGGTAGTATCTATGGAACAGGTATCATGACTAACTATTGTTTCAATAGATGTTAAAACAAGGGTGTTGCAGCTGATATTCTATAGTTCAGTGAAAACTTACTTACAGCCTTATGCTAATCTTTAACTTCAGATAGCTGTAGAATTAAACAATATGCTGCTCAATATTTATCATGTTTTCAAACATGTTAAGATTATTATAAAAGTACATGACTACAACACATTATGTTGATGGTGAGTTAGTAAGTAGGTAAGTAGATTTACACTTGGGCAAACATTGTGGCATAATACAATGCTACAAGGTCATAAGGACAGCATCAACAGAATTGTTGACCAATCATTGTCAAATAAACAAATAGTTACATTTCTTGTGCAGTACAAGCTGAGACACACATCACAGTTCAACAAGTGTTTATTGTGAAATACATACTATTTATTATCACTTGTTTTCAGAAAGGTTTCTTAACATGTACGTAGTTGTTTGAACAGTATCTTAAAACTTAAGCAAGTGAAGTTCAACATGAAAAAATATGCAGATCTTGAACTGTGTTTCAGAAAAACATGGCGACAGATTCTATGTTTTATTACAGTAGTACCAGTTACTGCAAAATGACAGAATGTTAAAGAGCAGGCAAATATAGTTTTTCACATGGTATTGCAATCCTAAGTACATGTAATCACAAGCAGTAATAGTAATACATAAGTAGATAGATACCCAACACAAAAAATATTATGTGGTCATTCGACAATCCAAGTATTGATTTGTGTCACATTTCATTACTGTGGGTGTAAACGTTAGTTCTGTTTTTTTTTGTAAGACTTACCATTGATATGTTATATATGAAATCAAATGGTGGATTAACAGCATGGCAAAGCTGTGCAATACCACTACTGTATGCATAATGGTAATTATTTGCTGGTAGTGTGGCGCGTACAGTATGTGCTCTGTGAACAGTGCATTGATACAAATAATCATGTGATGTGAGTGGAAGGCCAGAAGGGTATGCAATAGTAGCACTGCATCCATGCAGGTAATCATGTCATGATAGTGTATATCTTGAAGGTCCTGTGCCCTGTAGCACTACATCTATATGACAAATTACATGATGATACTGCATGGACTGATGGACACATACTGCCAGCATAGTATACATACACCAAATTATACGATGAGATCGTGGCAGGCAAAGGGCGAGTAGTACCACCATTGTATTGATACAGTAAATGATGTGCTGGGATTGCACGGTTGTACTGATAAGTTTCTATTTTCTAGTTTGGCTTCTCATTCTCAAAAAGAAGGGAAATTCATAGCAAAAAACTCCATTTAATGCATCAGTTAGGGTTGTTCCACAGCGACAAAAGCGAGGAAATTCTTGTGTTAGGGTTGAAAACCCTAACTCTGAATTCACCCCCCCCAGCACCACACACACACAGACACACACACACACATATGCAAGTATGGGGGAGGACCAAGTCAACACAACCAATGACAGACATCCAGCAGCAGGTGACAGAAATAACAAACAATTATCTAAATGTACTACGAGACATCCCCACCCACCTGACCAGGTACTGCATGCTCAGTGGAGATCAACAGCAAAACTGAGGCCATGTACACCAAATGTACACATCCCTGATTGCAGCTGCACAGTGTACCACACTTAGTAGTTGCATGGCCTTACTCTACCGATGCCCCAAAGACCACAATTACATGTGGTGGGCCACCTGAGCAATAGAGTTCAGCAAAACCAAGGAGTTGTACAGGTATAATATCTCTAATTATAACAAGGGTTTGAGAAATGCAGCTTTCTAATTGACTGTAAACATTGTAACAGCCTTATGTTTAGTTTTTATTAACATACATGTAGAGCCTAACCATATGATGAACATGGTATAATGTTGTTTAAAAACAGTTTTATTATGATAGCAATAAGCCACTCCCAGGTATTATGTTAATGGTCAGTTTATCACTGTCTCAGCGACATGTGGCACAGCTATGCCTCATTCAACATTAAACCCCTACAGGGTGATTAACAGACCATTTAACATAACTGTTGGTCATGCCTTATTGTTAATTGTCTTTATGAGTAGATAATCTCCTCTGCTAGGCACTGCAGCAGCTTTAAACACAGTGTCCCACCCAGTTACACCATACACTGTCTAGTTACTGGAGAATGGCTGTGAATATGAACTCATGAAGATGAACAGTGTAACTTGATCATTACAGTCATCGAAACCTTAGTGTGATTATAACTGACAGAGTCAGTGACAGAGAATAACCCCTGCTGTCCTAGTACACTTACCTCATTGTGAGTTAAATCAATACTAAAAGACATTCTGTTTATATCTACACCATACCTACTTGATTCCTGTTGTACCACAATTAAAATAGTTATCACTTTGATAGCATCAGTGACAGAAGTGTGGCAAACCCAAACACTAGGCATACAGCCTGAGTATGAAACAAATGTTAAATAAAATTACACTGTGTCCATAAGTGGCATAGATCACTCATTGCAACAATAGTAAATGTATTACTATTTGAATAAGTTAGTCATCACAGATGCAATGAGATTGTCTTTATCAGGTACAACATACTCAGTAAGTGTCTACAGGAAAATCTATTCTATATACATCTCCAATACAGGTATGTCATTGTTGGCTCAGTATTGCTATGATATATAGAAGTTGCTTGGCCTGATCCATGCAATTACACTGTTTCTTACAAAGAATACTTACTGCATCTTTAGTATTGAAACACACTGAATGTCTATGTATGTACATCAGCAGTACACCTTCATCAGTAAGAATGCATCTGATACTGGCCGTATGAATTTCACAGCGTTGAACAGGCAATGCTTTTCCATATGTTTACATCAGCCTCTTTATCTTGAGTAAACCATTGCAGTAAATATACTACTATGTAAATCACCTACTAAATGTAATACTACTTTTATCTTGAGCATGCTAGTGTCTTGTAGTTAACTTATGTACTTCTCTTAATTAATGTATACTCACTAGTGTTAAAACCTTTCTACAACTGTCATCATGCACCTTCAGCATTTATATTGAGTAACGGCACAGTACCAGTTGTGGTGTGGTGTGGGCATCGGTGGTAAGGCCATGCAACTACTAAGTGTGGTACGCTATGTGCAGCTGCAATCAGGGATGTGTACATTTGGTGTACATGGCCTCAGTTTTGATGTTGATCTCCACTGAGCATGCAGTACCTGGTCAGGTGGGTGGGGATGTCTCAGGTACATTTAGACAATTGTTTGTTATTTCTGTCACCTGCTGCTGGATGTCTGTCATTGGTTGTGTTGACTTGGTCCTCCCCATACTTGCATGTGTGTGTGTGTCTGTGTGTGTGTGTGGTGCTGGTGAATTGGAGTTAGGTTTTCAACCCTAACACCGAATTTCCTCACTTTTGTCACTGTGGAACAACCCTAACTGATGCATTAAATGGAATTTTTTGCTATGAATATATATATATATATATATATATATATATATATATATATATAATGGTAGAGGAGCCATTTACATGTTAAACCCAAAGTTTTGCACCTTAATAACTTTGCAACGGTTCAACGGATTTGCCTGAAATTTGGAATACAGAATCAAGACCCATATGCCTTGGGATCTGCCAAGTTTCGTACCAGTCAGCTATACAGCTGTGGACTTATTAAGCATGATCTTCGCGTGCATTTACGCTTTTTTTGGAATTCTATGGTCGCGCCTACAGGTCGCACGGTTTGTGCGACCAGTCTGAAATCTTCAGGGAACGTGCGGCCAGGGTCCCCAATGTTCCTTTTGAAGATTTCATGAAAACATCTTAAATGGTTCAAAAGTTATTGAAAAACAACTTCCCATTATAAGTCAATGGGAAAAGTAAACAAAAAGTTCGGCAGTGTTGCAAATGCAGTTTTTACTTTCACAAATGGTCCTTTTACTGTCGCAAATCTGCCATTTTGTTTTCAGTTGGTGATCAGAAGAATGCTTGGCATTTACATTTGGGACTCTTTAGCAACCTAATTCTTTTTGTATTCACCTAGTTGGACCCTGAGGATGCTAGCCATGTCTTTATTTTGGGGTAAAACACCCCAAAAATATGTTTTTCAGATTTCTGGATAAAGTACTTTTGCAAAGTAGTGTTGCACTCACAAAAGTGTTGCAAATTTTTGTGAAAGCTTTCGCAAATTGTGACAGTACTTTTCTAGGCTGTGGGGAAATGCCAGCAATCGTTTGGCGCCCTGCTGCAAAATAACAGTTTGGTCTTTTGAGCTGAAATTTGCAGGGACCACAGCCAACATCCAACAGATGTGCTTTTCAGTGGTTTGGTGAAAAAATATTACAGGGGGACTCCAAACTTCTGTTCTGTTCCCATAGGATAACATTACAGCATCCGCCGTGCCTTTCAGGGCCTGTATATCGGAAACGATGCGAGATACGGACTTTTCGTTGAAAAAAAATACTTAGCCCCCTAAGTGGGGCTAAGTATAAAGCTAGCCAGAAAAGTGATAATTCATATGACTTTTAATTTTTTTTCTTTGTTGTATGGTTCCTGAGATATAAGCAATTTACTATTCCAAGTCCACATTTTTCTGTTCCGAGAGTCATTATTTTGCATACATTCTTTGTACTAACTGTCTTTCTTTATACAGCTTTTGGGGAAAACCAGCCTGTGCGCTTACATTACTGTTACCATTACCATTTCCACTTGCGGTTCTGTACCTGTTTCACTTACCATTCACGTTTACACCACCATGTGCGTTACCCTTTGTGTTTTCATTTGCGGTTGATTTTGTGTTGTTTTTAACATTTCTGTCTACAGTACTGTTTCTCTTTCTGTTTTGCTTTGTGTCACCGTGCGCATTATGATTTGCGTTAGTGGGCACAATGTTACTATGTGACAAGACATCACGTGGTGGGAGCGCGGGGCCCGCTGCCGCATTACATTCACTATTTCCTCGTTATCATTCTCAAAAAGAAGGGAAATTAGAGGCAAAAAACTCCATTTAATGCATCAGTTAGGGTTGTTCCACAGTGACAAAGTGAGGAAATTTGATGTTAGGGTTGAAACGCTTTGCCCTCACCCCACCCCAACTGGAATCGGTGCAGTTGGGGTCATGGGTCCTAACTCTCACCCCATTATCCTATCCTTCAGCTTCTTTCCACATGTGATGGGGTGAGAGTTAGGGCTGAAGACCCCAATGCGCACCCCGATTCCAGTTGGGGGGTGGGCTAGAGGGGTGCAAAGGGGGTTTCAACCCTAACATTGCATTTCCTTGCTTTTATCGCTGTGGAACAACCCTAACTGATGCATTAAATGGAGTTTTTTGCCTCTAATATATATATATATAAAATACTGGCTTGGTAGGGTCAGTATAATTAGGGTTGGGTAGGCACTTTAATGTTAAAAGGAAACATCGAACTACTGACTGAGAGCACAGTTCAATACCCTGGGCTAAATCCTGATGTTCAATAAAAAAGAGTTTTTTGAGTTAGTGACTACAGTCATTGGTTCAGCTGGTTTGGCCCATTTATTTATTTATTTATTTATTTTTTGGACCTTTCACTACGAGCATTTACTGATCAGACAACAGAGAGAGCATGCTACCTATTAAAGGATTTATTAGCTGATCTCTTTTGATGTTTGGCCCCAGTGTAGTGACATATCAATGCTTTGATACTATACTAGTTGTACTCTCCGCTACTTGTATTTACGTTTTTTTCATTGCTTAATGCAAGTGTTGAGTCACTGCTGGTTTGGAAAAAATGCCGCATTCACAACAGCAGGATTTCTACTTGAGGATGAGGGACATACAACAACTTCACATGTAAGGAAATCTTTTTTTTTTTATTGAACATCAGGATTTAGCACAGGGTATGGATATGTGCACTCAGTCAGTAGGTGAATGTTTCCCTTTAAATTCAAAATTTTTCACCCTAATAACTTAGCAACTATTTGTCCAATTTACCTGAAATTTTCCATGCCTGGTCTGGTAACACAGATCTCTGGACCTGGAAGGATTTGTTCTTGCTGAGTTGCAGAGTGTAAAATGTGTGAAAAACGTTTCTCTTTTTTTGAATTCTTTGCTCATCTCCACAGCCTGAATGTTTTGTCTGTCTGGTCTGAAACATTCAGGGTATATAAGTACTGGGTTTGAGAAGTGTCTTTTGAAAGTTTGGTAAAAAAATATTGATCCTTTCAAAAGTTATTAAAGTTAACATTTTCTCATTTTATCCTATGGGAAAAAATATATGTCTGACTCGAAAGCTTTCACACAAGTACTATGGACTTTTGCACAAGTACTTTTGGTTTACATGCAGGACTTTCAGAAAAGTGCGTGGAACTTGCGTGTAAGTACTGCATGTAAACCAATGTTACTTACGCAAAAGTGTGCAATTCTTTTGCAAAAGTGCCCAGAACTTGTGTGATAGTTGTGAGTAAACATCCCCCCAGGCCAGGTCATGAATACAACTGCAAAGAACTTTTTTCCAAGGTTGCTATGGCTACTGAGATATTGCCACTTTTGTAGTACAAGGGTTACTTGGAATGTCTTTAGGCCTGCACAATGTGTCTGTACTTATGGGTAGGTGGGAGCGTAGGTCACAGAGGGTCTGCACTCCCACCTATGGATACCATTTTGAAAACCTAGGAGCACAGGGCCCTCCTGTGCTATGTCTTTATACATATGAGTGGGTGGGAGTGCAAGGCCCAGAGGGCCTGCAGTGCCATATATGGATACCATTATGCAAAATTGGGAGCATAGCGCCCTACTGTGCTATGTCTGTAGTCTTTTGGGTAGGTGAGAGTGCAGGGCCCAGAGGGCCTGTGCTTACACATATGGATTCCATTTTGCAAAACTGGCAGTCAAGGCCCTCCTGCGCTATGTATCTATGCTTATTGGTTGGTGAGAGCGCAAGACCCATAGGGTTCACACTTCCACATATGGATACCATTATAAAAAACTGGAAGCACAGGGCCCTACTGCACTATGTCTCTAGGCTTATGGGTAGGTGGGAGCGCAGGGCCCAGCAGGCCATACAGTATGGATATGAGTAACATTCCACTTTCTCAAAAAGAAGGGAACTTCATTGTTTAAAAACTTCATTAATGCATCAGTTAGGGTTGATTTCACAACAACAAAAGTCTGGAAATTCAGTGTTAGGGTTACCAACCCACCACACCACCCCCACCCCCACCCTCCATACACCAACTGCGTTTACCTAATAAAAGGAGTTTTCCATCTTTTACAGCCTCTATGAGGGCCAAGGCATGAGTTATTTAATAAAATTGTTTCTGTCAACATCGGGGTGCCCAATCCCTGTTTCAGCCTCCCCACCAGAGTGGGACACTGGGTAGCCCACCTCTAGAGTCCCGAAAATATTTTCTTTTGTTTAAAATGCTTCTGCCAACAGCAGGGTACCCAATGCCCATGTTGGCAGTACAAATCTCCCCCTCCCCCTCTGCCACCCAGCCACTGTGGTACACTGAGGACCTCACTCACAGTGTACAGAAAGATGTGTTGTTAATTCCCCTTTTTTCTCTTACAACATTGAGGTGCCCAATCCCCACGTTGCCACCCCCAACACACACAGTGTGGGACACTGGGTCGCCCACTCCCTGTGTCCCCAGTTATGTACTATGCCCCTTAGTATGGTGGGACACTGGGGAGCCCACCCCAGTGTCCTGATATATTGTTTTTTCCACTGTAAAAAAAGAAAACATCCCCTGAAGTCTTTTTTTAAACCTATAAAGAAGAAAACAGTCCCTCATCATCCCTGTCATCTCCCTCCCCATCCTCCCCCTCCCCCTGTGCACCCACCTCCCTACATCCCCCTCCTTACACCATACTTACCTCCTGAGGTCAGCAGTTGTTATCGTCTCTGGACCAGAACATGTCTTCACTCTTCAAAGCCAAACCGTGAACTGAAGAATCAAGGTAAGTACTGTATAATGGCTGTCAGTGGTGTTTTGAACTTATGCTGATATCATTGCCATTTTTTGCTACTTTAAAACCACA
The DNA here is from genome assembly GCA_016271365.2 of Neoceratodus forsteri. Classification (NCBI taxonomy): domain Eukaryota; kingdom Metazoa; phylum Chordata; order Ceratodontiformes; family Ceratodontidae; genus Neoceratodus; species Neoceratodus forsteri. The sequence continues at coordinate 529,908,177 of CM028133.1, forward strand.
TTTTCAACATGGGCTTTTGGGGACCCCACCTCATGAACTCTGGCACTGTCATTTTGTCATTCAGTCCTGAAAGGTGATTTTGTGGTTGCTGTGTGGAATCACCTTTCAGGACTGATTAATGAAATGACAGTGCCAGTGATCATGAGGTGGGATCCCAAGAAGTCAATGTTGAAAATTTGGTTCAAAAATACCAAATATTGCCTATGTTACATGCGGTCATGTAAATGTTCCTATGTACACTTGTAACTTTGCCAATTTTTTAGATTTTTACTCCAGGATTTCAACATTGCTGTTTTTTACACACCACCTCATGAACAATATAGCTGTCATTTTTAGCATTCTGCCTGAAATGTGGTTTCGCTACTGTGGCCCAGAGTGGCATACACAATGGGTCCTTCACACTTAGGGATGGGAAGTATGAAGACAGGTGCTCATCTGGGGGCATGCACTACCAGAGCACACCTATCTGTGGCTCACCCCACTGGTACACGGGAATGTGGTGGACAGGTATGTGGACTGAGTGGGCATCCAATGGGTTGCCTGACCTGGTCTGCCAGTGGATACTTTGCACCCACAGGTGCAGAGGAATGGCTGCCACCTCACATGGCAACCAAGAAGCAGGCTGGTGATGGAAGGCCATCCCCAGACCACCAGTCATTGTTCATGGTCTGTGGCAGCATGGTGTGGGAAAAGGCATGCCACACCTGACATTCAGTGACAGGGGGCAGCATCCTAGAGGGTATGCAGACCTTATGGTGGGAGTTCCCCCTGCATACTGTGTGCTCCCCATGCCCAGCACTCCATGACTGTGTGAATGTTGTGATGTGTGGGCATGCCCCACAGCATGCCTCCTGCCCACCCTGATCTCGTTGCTCTCCACATGGTCTGGTGGAGGAAGCTGCATCCCCATAGATGAATACCATGGCCAGCCACATGGGGGGGTGCAATGGGTGTGGAATGGCTATGCACCACAGATATGTTGCACATAGTCACTCAGCACCATAGTGCATAGGGGCCAACATGAAAAATCACTTTTAGGGGCTGATTAATGAAATAACAGTGCCACTGTTCATGAGATGATGTCCCCAAAAGGCCATGTTGAAACTGTGGTGACAAAATGCCCACAAATACCTGAGTTGCATGTGTCTGTTGAATTTATTCTATGCACTCTCATAACATACTAACATACTATTTGCCAGCAGATTAGGCCTTATGGTCTATCAAGTCTGCTTGAACCTAGATCCTTAGTTGGGTGCAGAGACCCCCCCATCCCTTGTGCTCCAGAAACCCCTATCATCCATCCCCACCCCCCCGGGACAGGCCATCATCTGATACATCCACTTTCTGTGTCTGTCCCACCTCTCTTAAAGCCCTCCACTGTGGATCTCTGAACCAGCTCACCAGGCAGAGCATTCCAAGGGTCCACCACCTCTCAGTGAAAACCTCCTCCTCTTTTCCCCTCACCCTTCCACCTTCCAACTTCAAACCATGCCCACTGGTGATGCCTCCCTGCTTTATCTAAAGATCCCTCCATATTTACCCTATTTATTCCCTTGAGGTACTTGAAGACCTCAATCATGTCCCCATCTCTCCTCTCCTCCAATGAAAACAGGCAGAGCTCCTCAAGTCTGTCCTCATAAGTCAAATCCCTAGCCCTCGTATCATCTTTGTTGCCCTCCTCTGTACTCCCTCTCCAGGAGCTGTATGTCCCTCTTCAAGTGTGGTCTCCAGTACTGTACACAGTACTCAGGGTGGTCTAACCAGTCCATTGTACAGCGCAGAATCACTTCCTGCTCCTTGAGGTGATCCCCTTGTGATGCATCCCAACATCCTGTTTGTCTTGCTAGCTGCTCTCCTGCACTGCTCAGAGTTATTCATACATGTATCCACCATGACCCCTAGGTCTTTTCCCTGTTGAGGCTTCCAGCACCTCCCCTCCCAGGGTGTACCTGTGTTTAGGGTTTCCCGACCAAGATGCAACACCTTGCACTTGGTGATATAAATTAATTTCCATGTGTGGGCCAGCTTTCCAGGGTGTCAGGTCCCTTGCAGGGCCAACCTCCCTCTTCTCCCTCAACTACTGCTCCCATCTTGGAGTCATCCATGAAGAGACTCATTTCACACCCTATACCATCCCTGATGTCTGATATGTATGCATTAAACAGGATTGGACCCAGGACCGAGCCCTGTGGTACCCACTACCAACCTCTGTAGGGTTCGAGAGCTCCCCACAGACCACTACTCTCTGAATGCGTCCAGCTATCCAGTTTCAATCCATCTGACCATCAAAGGCCTACTCCCAACCCCACTCAGCTTCTCCACCAGACCATTGTGGGGGACAGAGTCAAACGCCTTGCTGAAGTCCAAGAATAATACATCCACAGGCTTACCCCTGTCCAGTTCTGATGTTACCCATTCATAGAACTCCACAAGGTTGGTTTGACATGATCTACCTGGCACAAACCCATGCTGTCGACTATCCAGACCTCCCACCTCCCCCAAGTAAACCCCCAATCGTTCCTTTAGTATACTCTCCATTAATTTTCCCACCACCGAGGTTAAACTGATGGGTCTATAGTTTCCTGGTACTTCCTTCGACCCCCCTTTATGGATTGGTACCACATGTGCCTCTAGCCAATCCTAGGTACCCTCCTGTCTCAAGTGACCTGTTCAGCTCCACCAGGGGTGCAGCCAGTATGTCCGCCAATTCCCATAGTACTCTCAGATGAATGCCATCCGGCCCAGGAGATTTGTCTTTCTTTAGGGCCTTGAGGGCAACCACACCTTTTGGTGGGGATGGCATCATCTGTCCCTCCACCTTACTGGTCTTTTTATCCTTATCCAGATGTGACACCCCTGGGGTACCTTTCCCTCCCTTTTGCTCCATTTCTGTTGCTCCCCTGATCCCACTCCCTGCCGCTTCTATCCCCTTTGTGCCTTGCTTTGTAGATATCCCATCCCCCTCCCTAGTGAACACAGAGGCAAAGTACTCGTTAAATACCTCTGCCTGGTCCCTCGCCTCTTCCACCCACCCTAACTTTGCTACTTTTCAATATTTTGATGACAGATTTTCAGCCTAACCATTTCTTTACACCCCCTCATGAACAGTACAACTGACATTTTACACATCCTGCCCAAAATGTGGTTTCACCCCGTGGTGAAGAATAGCATTGCAGTTGCGCTTAATTATGTTTTGCCTTGCTTTTCACAATGTCTCTGTGTCAGGTTGCATGAGGTGTGGTAATAACATGGCTATGCTGACAATTGGGTCACCATTGTGTGACATATGGAAGCGCAGGGATCAGACAGCCCTGCTCTTCCACCCCTACATAAATATGCTCATTTATGGAGGAATTGGAGAGAAGGGTCTAAAGGACCCTGCAATCCCACTGTAAAATAAGGATACTATTATACTATCTCAAAAAAAAGGGAAATTCATTGCAAAAAACTCTGTTAATGCATCAGTTAGGATTGATAGTACAGTGACAAAAGTATGGAAATTCAGTGTTAGAGTTCCCACTCTAACACCCAACCCCACTAAAAGGCTGCGGGCATCATTCTTTTCAGACAGCACATTGCTTAACAGCTTACCCTTGTAGATTTGTTTGACGGTAGCTAGAATGCCCTAGTCCATGGGCTGAAGATTAGCTGTTGTATTCGGTGGCAGAAATACGCACTGAATGCAGTTATCCTTAGTTCTCAGCTAGTCTGTGTCTGGGTGAGCCCTAGCATTGTCAATAAACAAAATTGCTTGTAATGGCAGTCCCTTTTCTCACAGAAAAAAACAAACAGAGGGAACGAATCCTGGATTAACCAAGATTTAAAAAGAGCTGTTGTCATCCAAGCTCTCGATTGTGCTCGGTATAGAACTGGCAAGGTTTTCATGTTTATGTGCTTAAAGCACTGTGGGCAAAAAGATTTTCCTATCACAAGCAACTTCAGCTTGTGGCCTCCAGTTGCATTACTGCAGCCCAGGATTGTCAGCCATTCCTTTTTCTTCTTATGCCCAGGTGCAATCTTTTCCGTAAAGTTTTCTAATATTTTTTCTAGGAGTAGCTTCCAGTAACAGCCAGTCTTGATGACATTGTAAATTTGGTCTGGGCATAGTGATTCATTTTCAATAAGCACAGAGAAAGGCGGTCTCAAAAAGGAGCAATCAGTTCTTTGCTTGATGACATTAGCTCATCAGCAAAAGAAAGCTGGTGGATTCCATGTCTTGCCTTACACCGCTGCAACCACCCCTTGCTTATTGTGAAACTGTCATCCTCTCCATTGAGGTCATGAAGGAATTGCATGGCTTTATGTTTCAATATGGGACTTGATATTGGTGTCCCATGAACCCAGTTCTGCACAAACCAAAGACAGAGAGAGCAATCTAGCTGCTCTTCAGTGCAGCCATTCATTGTTTTTTTTTTTTCTGTGGACCAGCTGAATGCTCTATTGTAGCCACATACAGTACATATGGAGCATCTCCTTAGCTCGCTGAATGTCAGAAACAGTAGACTTCCCTATGTTGAAGCATTTGACAACTTCGATTCTCATCTCCCCTCACTCAAGGCATTCCAAGATGCAGATGTTTTGGGAAATATCTAGTACACTGCACTTTCATTTGCAGTCAGCCATTTCAAAGGTAGGGTGACTTCCACATACAGCAACATACTGCCTGTTTTTTAAAACAGCTTTTTAAGTACCTGCCTGTCACTACAGAATCACAGCACTGCAGACAGTATTCAGTATGTATCATATTGATGAGAGAGGCAGCGCTTTTGTGCAAATCAGAAAAAAAATGAAGATGCATATTAAGAACAGCATTTTTTGACTGGGGGACAATAACCAGGTTCAGATAATCCTGCGATTCAGAAAATCGAGTACCATGTCTGCTTGTTCACACATGCAATGGAGTGAGAGTTAGGTCCAATGACCCCAAGGCACCACCCCATCATCTGTTGGTGTGTGGAGGGTGGGGTGGTATGGGTGGGAACCCTAACACCACATTTCCAGACTTTTGTCACTGTACTATCAAAACTATCTGATGTGTTAACGGAGTAGCTTGCAATGAATATACATATATATACACAATGAAGCCCACCAGGATGAAGTGCAGTGTCTCAGGTTTATTGCAATGCAAAAGGAATTAACTCCCATTGAAACTGTATTGTTTGCTGCAGTAACTCTAATGCATAATTCTGCAGTGCTGCACTTCATTCTGGTGGGCTTTACTGTGTGTGTATATATAGATATATATATATATATATATATATATATATCTATATACACACACACATATACAGAACACATATATATGTATACACACACACACACACACACCTATATATATATATAGATATATATATATAGATATATATTTACACATATACATGCATAAGTGGGAGTGTGACCCTTCCTGGCCTGTGCTCCCACCCATCCATAACTGTATCCTCAGATTTGCAAAATGATATCGATAGATGGGAGTGTGGGCCCTCCTGGGATTTGCACTCCCACCCACCCATGAGTGTAGTGCTCCCAGTTAAGCATAAATAGTATGCATAAGTGGGAGTGTGGGTCCTCTGGGTCCTGTGCTCCCACCTACAAATAAGGGTTGACACATAGCAGAGACCTAAAGGCATCCAAAGCAATCCTCATAATGATTATTTACCAATATCTCAGTAACCGTAGCAAGTGCAGAACAAATTCTTTCACAGTTGTATTTATGACCTAGCCACCTCTGTACATATTTAGTACACCTAAGCTGTGTTTAGTGAAAAATCTGTATCTCAAACCATTTTTGAGATTTAGGTGCCAGAAGGCACAGCGACCACCACAATGTAAGCCTATGGGAAAATCGCAGCTTCATGTGCTGTAACTTTGAACCAGTGTAATTTTTTTTACCAAACCATCAAAAGGCACGTCTGTTGTGCAAGGGTTTGCCATCCGGCAAATTTTAGCTCAAATGTCCAAACCATGTAGTGGCAATGAGGTGACAAAGAAACCATGATTTTTCTAGAGAGCAATGTCACAAATTGCGAAAGTTTCCCAAATTTGAGAAAGTATCATGTGACACTTTTGCAAATTTGCAAAAATGTCATACTCCCATTTGTGACGGTACAAATGGCCGCATTTACAATACACATATTTCAGGATCTTTTTGAGAGAAAAAAATGAAGCATGGGTGCTGTTCCTAGGACCCTGATTAGGTAAACACTGCAGTTGGTGTTTAACTAGGAGGACTACTTTTTAAACTTAAACTTCTTTTTCACCTCTAAATGAAAACAAGATGGCAGTGGCATGACACTACTGAGGTCATTTGCAACACACGTACTTTCACAACTCTAAAACTTGCTTTTGTGCAGAACATACATTTTTCCCATATGATATAATGGGAAACTTTAAACTTCAATAACTTTTGAATGGATTAATATGTTTTCACCAAACCTTCAAAAGGCACTTCCCTATACTGTACCATCTCAGCTTGTTTACACATAGAATGAAGTGAGAGTTAGACCTAATGACCACAAGGCACACCCTGACACCTGTTGCTGTGTGGAGGGTGGGGTTAGGGTGGTAGGGTTGGTAACCCTAATGTCGAATTTCCAAGTTTTTGACTATTTAATAAAAATCTCAACTGATGCATTAACATAGTTTTTTTGCAATTAATCTATATATATTATATTATATTAGAGGCAAAAAAAATATCCATTTAATGCACCAGTTAGGGTTATTTCACAGTGACAAAAGTGATGAAATTTGATGTTAGGGTTAAAACCCTTGCACCCCACCACCCTGCCCCAGCCAGCATGAGGTGTGTGTTGGGGTCGACAGCTACTCACCCCATCACAAAGTGTAAAGAAGCTGAGGTGGGAAATATAGGAGAATGAGGTGAGAGTTAGGACCAATGACCCCAATGCACACCCTGATGCCGGCTTGGGGCAGGGTGGGGGTGGGTGCAAGGGGAGTTTTCAGCTCTAACATTGAATTTCCTCACTTTTGTTGCTGTGGAACAACCCTAACTGATGCATTAAATGGAGTTTTTTTGCCTCTAATTTTCCTTATTTTTGAGAATGTGCAATAGAAGTAGTGAACGGAATGTGGTGCTGGGAACACGGGGCCCTTCAGGCCCCGCGCTCCCACCATGTGATGTTTTCTGACATAGTAACGGAAAGTGCAAGGAAAATGCAAGCGCTAATGGTTGCACACATGTCGACAGAAAAGTAAATGTTAGAGCAAACGTTAATAGAAATGCAAGCGAAAAGTGATGCCAAATTGAACAGTGATGCAAAAGGGAGACATAACTGCCTAAGTAAAAGCAAACCGTGATGGGCACGGCCACGGTACAACAATTGGAAATGCAAATGGTAATGTTAACAGCATAAATAATGCCAAAGGGAACCGAAATGGAAATGCGAACGCAAGCACACACGGAAACGCAAACCATAATGCGCATAGTCACGTTACCGCAGTTGTAAATGCAAATGGTAATAGTAACAGCAACAATAACACCAAAGGAAACAGAAATGCAAAAGCAAATGGAAGCGCGTATGTCAATACAAACTGTAATGCGCATGGGCACAGTAACGCAATTGGAAACACAAATGGTAACAGTAACAGCAACGAAGATGCAAACCAAAAGAGAAATGCAAACGCAAACAAAAGGGGTGCCAGAAACCAAAATGCAAACAGAAACAGTAGTGGAAATGCAAATAGTAACAATGCTTGTAACCGTACTTTAAATGAGAACGAGAGGGTGGCCTTTGCAGGCGTACATTGGAAACAGTAATGCAAACGGCAATGCGAAATGCAAGTGGAAATGCTAACTGTTACAGTAACGGAAGTGCACACCCTGTTTTTGCCCAACAGCCACATAGAGAAACACAGTGGCCCAGATATTCAAAAGGGAATTGTGCCTGGCACAAATCCCAATGCGCCGGAGCACATCAGTAATGTATGCGGCGCAGGTGGGGGGGGCATGCCCATGCATACTCTGCACATCCCAATATTCAGCCCGGGATGTGCTGAGTCCATGCATGCACAAACCCTACTTGCGCTGCTCAAAGTTGATCCAAAAAAAAAGAAACAATGGCTGGCCACCCACAGGTGAGCTGCCATATTGCATGGCGCAACATGGCAGCTGCCACCTGTGGGTGGCCAGTCGAGCACCGGCTGTACCTCTGTGGCAGTGCCCTCCATGCCCAATCACTGGCAATACATTCAAATAATCATGTCCAATATCCATTCACATATCTGGAATGTGTAATACGGTACGGGCTGCACGCCCATTGGCTCACACTGTGGACCAACGGGCATACAGCCCTACCTACGGTGTCAGTCGGTGGGCGGTGGGGCAGTAAGCGGTGGTGCTGCTGCCCACTACTGACTAGTGGGAGTGAGGTGGTGTGGCTCAATGGGCAGGCAGGGAGGGTGGTACCGCTAGACCACCAGAGATATTGGATGTAAGTCTTTTTTTATTACAAAAGCCCGTGATCGGGCCAACAGCAGTCCACTGGACCACCAGGGATATTAGAAGTCATAGTATTCATACTTAAGCCTGCGATCAGGCTGACAGCAGTCCACTGGACCACCAGGGATATAGGAAATCATTTTATTTATACTTAAGTCCGCGATTGGGCTGACAGCAGTTCACTGGACCACCAGGGATATTGGAAATCATTTTATTTATACTGAAGCCCGCGATCAGGCTGTGGGGCACATTGCTGCACTGGGCAGAGGGCATCAGTCCCTCTAGGAACACAATTCTTTTTGTGTTCACCTAGCTGCACCCTCAGGATGCTAGCCATGTTTTTTATTTTGGGGTTAAACACCACAGAAATATGTTTTCTAAATTTTTAGGAAAAGTAGTATGGCAAAGTAGTGTCACACTTGTGACACTTTCGCATATTTTTGTGAAAGCTTTCGCAAATCACAACACTACTTTTCCAGACTATGGACAAAATGACAGGAATTCTTTACCACCCTGCTGCAAAGGAACAGCTTGGTCTTTTGGGCTGAAATTTGGAGGGAAGGCAGCCAACATCTCACAGATGTGCCTTTTGGTGGTTTGATGACAAAATATTGCACAGATGCCAAGTTACAGTACTCTGAAGTTTACATGTTTTCCCCTAGATAAACATGGTGGCGTACTCCACGCATTTCGGGACTCGTATCTCGGAAACAGTGCAAGATACAGAATTTTTGTCATGACAATATGTATCCCTGTGGGCTATGCATTTAGTGAAAACCTAGCCAGGAAACTCATGAATCATGTGAAATTTAAATTTTTTTTCTTCGTTGTACGGTTAATGAGATATAAGCAATTTACTATTTCAACAGCTCATTTTCTACTCTGAGGCTCATTATTATGCATACATTCTTTGTACACACTGTGTTTCTCAATGGAGCTTTTGGGGAAAAATAGGGTGTGGGCTCCACTTTCTGTTACACATAGGCTTTACACTTGAGTTTGCATGCCCGTTTGCGTTAGCGTTCCCGTGTACGCCACTATGTGCTTTGCCATTAGCATTTCTGTTTGTGCTTGCATTTGCGTTACTGTTACCATTTGTGTTTCCACTACTGTTTTTGTTTGTGTTTCAGTTTGCATCACCGTGCGCATTACCATTTCTGTTGGCGGCTGCCCTTCCGTTTACGTTTACGTTTGCATTTGTATTTCGTTTTGCATCATCGTTGTTCTTAACGTTAGCAATTGTGTTTCCAATTGCATTCCCATGCCCGTGCATGTTACAGTTTGCGTTTCCATATGCACTTGCATTTGCGTTTGCATTTGCATTTTCTTTGGCATTATTGTTGCTGTTACCATTACCATTTCCATTTAGAATTGTGGTACCATGACTGTGCGCATTACAGTTTGCGTTTCCGTATGCGCTTGCATTTGCATTTCCATTTCTGTTTCCTTTCATGTTATCGTTGCTCTCACAGTCATCATTTGCTTTTAAATTAGTGGTACCATGAGCGAGTGCGTTACCAGTTGCATTTATGTATGTGCTTGCATCTCCGTTTTGTGTCACTTTTCATTTTGGCGTCACTTTACACCTGTGTTTCTATTAATTCTTGCTTTACAATTTACATTTGCGTCACTATGTGTGTAACCATTAACGCTTGCGTTTACATTGCTGTTATTATTACTATGTCACAAAAAAACATACCATTCACTATTTATAGTCCTCATTCTCAAAAAGAAGGGAAATTAGAGACAAAAAATCAATTTAATGCATCATTTAGGGTTGTTCCAAAGTGACAAAAGTGAGAAAATTCACTGTTAGGGTTGAAAACCCCCCTTGCACCCCCTCAGCCTACCCCCCCCAACTGGCATTGGGGTGTGCTTTAGGGTCATCACTCCTAACTCTAACCCCATTCTCCTATGCCTCAGCTTGTTCACACATGTGATGGGGTGAGAGTTAGTGCCAATGACCCCAATGCACACCCCAGTGCCAGTGGGGGCAGGCTGAGGGTGGTGGAAGGGATTAACCCTAATAGCTAATTTCCTCACTTTTGTTGCTGTAGAACAACCCTAACTGATGTATTAAACAGAGTGTTTTTTGCCTCTAATACATATGTATTTTATATACAATGGGGGTGAGAGCTATTCCAGTGCAATAAATTGAGATATTCTCACTGCGCTGAAATAAATGCTCACTGTGGTGAGATAAATGCTCACTGCAGTGAGATAAATGCTGATGACATCAGTTTTCCACACTTTACTTATGTAATCACTAACTCACTCAAGCTAGCTTTCTAAATGAAAGTGCTTCAAAACTCAGTTTCTGTCTCACTGAAGCCTGCAAATCACTCAGTTAGCATTGCAAAACACTTACCTGTGTCCCAAAGTGTCCAACTCTCCTAGCCCATTTCGGTGCTAATCTCAGCATAAAAGTAACAAAAGTAACCTGAATTCAAATGAAACTCATTTACAAAGCAGTTTCTCTTTCTCACTGCAACCTGCAACTAATGCACAGCCAAATGCAATCACCTGTGTTCCACACTGCTTCTAACAATCCCAGCCCATTCAAAACATTCCCACACTCTCAGACCACAGACAAACAGTGCTTTCAGTATAGCCTAGAGCTTGGAGTAATGAGCTCTGAACAAGCTTGGTACAGCCAGCAGACCAGACCTGGGTTTGATGCTCACAACTTCCACTTGCACACTGTGTAAATTTGAACAAATCACTTAACTATCCAGTACTCCAAAAAAACTCACATGCCTACCAAAAATTAGTTACTAAAGACTAAAACTCAGACAAAAAAAGCACAGATACTGGAAAAAAGACACAGCAAAACATGACACTTCATACGCTCTCACCCCATTGGTATAAATAGCATACATGATGTGCATGTCGTGAGATATGGGACATATTCTCCCTCTTGCAGAGTGAGCTGTGCATTCTCACTCATGCCATCAGCACTTGTGAGAATACAGAGCTCACTCTGCAGGAGGGAGAATATTTACAATATCTCACTCCTGTATCTCCTATACACACACACACACACACAAATATATATATATGTGTGTGTGTGTATATATATATACACACATATATATATATATATATATATATATGTGTGTGTGTATATTATGGTAGCACGGTAGTGCTACCATAGTTAGGGTTGAGGAGCCATTTCTATGTTAAACCCCAAAACTTTGCACCTTAATAACTTTTCAACTGTTTGATGGATTTGCCTGAAATTTGGAATACATGATCAAGAACCATAGGCCTTGGGAACTGCCAAGTTTCGTACTGGTTGGATATACGGCTATGGAGTTATTAAGCGTGATCTGTGCACGCGTTTACGCTTTTTCTGGAATTCTATGGTCGCACCTACAGGTCGTACGGTTTGTGTGACTGGCCTGAAATCTTCAGGAAACGTGTGGCCGGGGTCCCCGATGTGCCTTTTGAAGAGTTGGTGAAAAAATATTAAACGGTTCAAGAGTTATTCAAAAAACAGTTTCCCATTATAAGTCAATGGGAAAAGTTAACAAAAAGGTCGACAGTGTCGCAAATGCATTTTTACTTTCGCAAATGGGCCTGTTACTTTTGCAAATCCGCCATTTTGTTTTCAGTTGGTGATCATAAAAATAGTTGGCATTTAAATTTGAGACCCTCTAGCAACGTAATTCTTTTTGTATTCACCTAGTCAGCCCCTGAGGATGCTTGCCATGTCTTTATTTTGTGGTAAAACACCCCAGAAATATGTTTTTCAAATTTCTGGAAAAAGTACTTTCGCAAATTACTTTCGTGCTCATGAAAGTGTCGAACTTTTTTGCGAAAGCTTTCGCAAATTGCGACAGTAATTTTCTAGTCTGTGGGAAAATGACAGCAACTCTTGGCACTGCACTGCAAAATAACTGCTGGGAGTTTTGGGCTGAAATTTGGAGGAACGCAGCTGACATCTCTCAGAATGCCTTTCAGTATTGTATTGAAAAATATTACATGGCAGAAAAGTTACGGCACTCCAAAGTTGACAGTTTTTCCCTTAGGATAACATTACGGCGCCCGAAGCATTACAGGAATCCTTTGGCACCCTGCTGCAAAATAACGGTTTGGTCTTTTTTCCTGAAATTTGGAGGGAAGACAGTCAACAGTCCACAGATGTGCCTTTCAGTAGTTTGGTGAAAAAATATCACACGGCGGCAAAGTTACGGCACTCCAAGGTTGACGGTTTTTCGCATAGGATAACATTGCGGCGCCCGACACATGACAGAAATCATTTGGAGCCCTGCTGCAAAATAACGGTTTGGTCTTTTTTGCTGACATTTGGAGGAAAGACAGCCAACAACCCACAGATGTGTCTTTCAGTGGTTCGGTGAAAAAACATTACAAGGAGGCAAAGTTATGGTGCTCTGAACTTTTCTTTTTTCCCATAGGATAACATTACGGCGTCACATGCCAGGGGCCCGTGATCTCGGAACGCAAAGAGATACGGACTTTTGTCGGAAAATGTCTTAGCCCCCTAATGGGGTTAAGATTAAAATTAGCCAGGACAGTTGTAAATAATATGACTTTTAAATTTTTTTTCTACATCGTATGGTTACTGAGATATAATGTATTTAATATTCCAAGATCTCATTTTCTGTGCCGATACTCATTATTATGCATACATTATTTGTACTCACTGTCTTTCTCTATGCAGGTTTTGGGGAAAACCAGCCTGTGCGCTTACATTACTGTTGGTGTTGCCTTTCCGCTTCGCAGTTCAGTACCGTTCATTAGCGTTGGCGTCTACGCCACCATGTCGTTATCCTTATGCGTTTTCATTTGTGCTTGTGTTTCTGTTATTTTGCCATTTCTGTGCACAGTACTGTTTATCTTTCTTGACATTTCTGTTTGCAGGCATCATGTTCTATGTGACAACACATCACGTGGCAGACCGTTCGATCGCCACGCAGTTACCCTTTCTGTTTTCATTGGCGCTTGTGTTGCCATGTGCGCACTGTTAGCATTTCTGTTTGCATTGTGTCCCTGTTAGTATGCCACAAGACATCATGTGGCGGGAGCATGGGGCAAGGCAGGGCCCACATTCCCATCGCTGTATTACATTCACTATTTCTCATTATCATTCAAAAAGAAGGGAAATTAGAGGCAAAACTCTGTTTAATGCATTAGTTAGGGTTATTCCACAGCTGACAAAGTGAGAAATTCACTGTTAGGGTTGCAAACCCCTTGCACTCGCCCACCACCCCAACCGGCATTGGGGTGTGCATTAGAATCATGGGTCTAACTCTCACCCCATTCTATTGTACTTCTGCTGCTTTACCATGTCATGGGGTGAGAATTAGGCCATCATCCCAATGCACACCCCAATGCCACCAAGAGCATCATCCTTTGCGTTTTCATTTTCGCTTGTGTTTCTGTTACTTTTTTGCCATTTGTGTGTACTGTACTGTTTTGCTTTCTGTTTCACTTTGTGTCACCACGCCCATTGACATTTCAATTTACAGGCACCGCGTTACTATGTGACAAGACATCACGTGGCATACCATTCCCGTCTACGCCACTGTGTGCATTACCCTTTCTGTTCTCATTTGCGCTTGTGTTACCATGTGTGCCACTGTAATCATTTCTGTTTGCGTTGCTGCTCCTGTTACTATGCCACAATACATCATGTGGCGGGAGCGAGTTACATTCACTATTTTTCAATATCATTCTCAAAAAGAAGGGAAATTAGAGGCAAAAAACTCCATTTAATGCATTTGTTAGGGTTGTTCCAGAGTGACAAAAGTGAGGAAATTCGCTGATAGGGTTGAAAACCATAACTCCGAGTTCACCCCCCAGCACCACACACACACAGAACACACACAGGGGTGTGCTGTGGCACGAGGTGTGACTGACTGGCACATGTCTCTATAGGGTGATTGACTGACCATTAACACAATTCTTGGGAGTGACTTATCGCTATAATAATGAAACATGTTTTTAAACAGTTGTAAACCTTGTTCAGTATATCGTCAACCTCTTCATGTATGGCAATAAAAGATTAACATAAGGTTGTTAGGATGTTTGCAGCCAATGAGAAATGTCATTTTGTCAGACTCTGAAGTACACATAGTAGTGACTGAATGGTACATGTATAGTCACAGCTGTGACCTGTTGGGTGCTGATGTGGCACCTGGTATAGTAATAATGACTGCATAGGCACAGGAAAAGTAAGTACATTGCTGAGTTTTTACACTGTTAGGAATTCTGTCAAATGTGACATGCAATGTCCCACATCGTTGCATATGCTGTGATACTGACTGTATGTCATAGGTACCAAACAAATTGATGGAGGTATAGTTGTAGCAGTATTAGTAAACATTGATTTGTATGCTAAGTCATAGACACTTATTTTTATGTCATAATGGTATTTAAAGTAAGGAGTTGACACAGGTGGTTATGGTTTTAAAAAATTTATTGCCAATTTGTAAAATGGAGAAAAGGTCCAATCAAGAGTGAAATTTAGTTAACAGAAGCAGTCTCACAATACAATCTTTGTATGTGTGCAATCATTGCTTGTCAAATATGTAAATGTGTAAGAATAATAACTGTATAATATGGATTGGAGTAAGTGTGTGATATAATATGAAACTAATCAGGTGTTGTGTGTTTTTAGTTATGTTTCAGTACTCACTACTGTTTATGTGAGGAAGTAGTTTCTGACATTCAACCTGGAATTCTAATAGTCAGGCTGAAGCTATGGTGCTTCATTATATTTTTACTATTGAATGTGAATGGAGTTTGTAAAAAATGTTACTTTTTTAAAAATGGTTGTATGTTGTAATTATGTGTAGTGCATTACTTGTGTGTTATGTTAATAAGGGAATGTCAGTCGGTTGTGAAGTGTGATTACAGACATGATAGACAAGTGTTTTGTTGTAATTGTGTGACTGCTAATGTGGATGTTCCTGGGGTGGCGAAAACCATATGCTGACTGTCTAAGTAGTACAATTTACACAAATGTAAGTTTTGTGACATTTGATTGATATTATTTAATAATATGTCACTGACTAGGCAAATGGAAAATTCCCACCGGACCCCTCAATTGAGGCGATCATAAATATTGTCAGGAGCAGGTATGCAGTTTGTTGTGATCAGCAACAGTGCCTGATTTATAATTGTCAGTATTTTTAACATACGGTAGAATTACTTATGTGACAAGTTAAAAAAATATTATGTTTTTACATGAACAAATGACATTTTATCAATTCTTACATTGGCTTCTATGTAAATTCTTAACTTGTAAATACTAAAACTGTCATGGAATGCATTTTTTAACAAACTTATGGTTAGTTAAATGTTGTTACTATACTGCTGAATAATATCTAAAACATTCACTTGTACTTTAGTGCTACACTGCTATTTTTAGTACAAGTATCAAACTAGTTATTAACAATGTACATTTGAATACAAATGTTTCTATTATGTACAAGTAATTTTAAACACTTGTAAGAGTCACTAAATTAGATTCAGCAATTGATTATTATTTACAGTTGTGTAACTCAGCTTCTTGCATTATCAATAAAGGTAGTTGTTTTACATATGTACAATACTAGTACTACGTGAAAGCGTGATAGTTCTACACTGTTGCATGGTGATCGAATGATGTTCTCTATATGTCAAGAGTCACTAGACAAATTGAAGTGTTGATAGACAACTTGTGACAGAGTGGAATGTTTGCTGAATGTTATAAGGGTAGCTCAGTTATCTACGATAATAAACGGAGAAGTTCTTTTGTTTGCAAAGAGTAAGAGCTTATAAGTCATATCAATTTGTTGTTATATATGAGTTGATACATGGATTTTAAAGAGATGTACAGAGGAGGAGAGTAGTAAAGTCCTCAGTTTTTAGATGTACAATCTTTGATAGACATGTAATCATGGTTTCTCTAGTGACTGTGAATATTGTTGGTGCCGATTGAGGCCACTACAACAATTTTCATGTAGTCACTGATCTACACAAGATCTAACATGTCACAGTGTATGTAATGTCTGTACTAGAATTCCATTTTGTTGAAATTGTATTGTTTACTTAGAGTTGTACATTATACAACATTGTAATGAGGCATGAATGTTTTTTTGGACAAAGTAGTCATTTTAAAATGCTACATGTTTTGTCCTATTCTTCTGAAATATGAAGGTTGTCATGATTCTTCAATATTAGAAGATATGCATTTTTCAAGTGATGTGGCAGTCTCTGTTTAAAAGTCGGTGTAGAGTTGTCATACTCTAACCATCCAGTTCTGCACCTTAGTAACGAGGTGTAATGCCCAGAATGCATGGATTGACCATGGCGATAGATTATACTGTGAGTGTCAAACAGTGATTGGTTGAAGACTATTCTACTAGCTGTGTAATCTGTGATAGGAGTATCAACTCTGAGCCCATTGGGGTCAAATATGTGCAACATAAGCAACAGATATTGAGATGAACTCCTTAGACTTATGGACTGAGTGCATCTGCCTCCGCACCTTCCACAGGCATGACTACATTCAGCATTAGTGAATAGTTGTCGAAATTTGACACTTTTGGCTTCAGGAACAAAGAGAGTTATCCACAGCATGTCTTGTGTGGTTTCACGCTGTGAATTGCCACATGAAACACATACATATTTTGTAACATATGTTACTGTGAAGTACTGCCGCATTGGGGTGCCGTCTTCATCCAGGTTGTTTATGACACCATCATAAACTCAGTACTGTCTTGCTGTATGTCTGCAGCAAATGTACTACATCCAGCATATGTAGATAACACCTGTTGTAGTGGTGTTAGTGACTGTACATTGTTAGAGTGGTCAGAAGTCATCTTGATAATCTGCTTCAAAGCATTTGATAGGGGATTGTCTTGTGAAGCAGATATTGCCTGCACAAACTCACGTGCATGTGTAGAAAAACTTCATAGCTGAGTTAGCATAGCAGTTTACTCTACTGCTGTTTTCAAAGAGTGGTACAGCAGCTACACCAACTGATTTCTGATGAATTGCTGGTTGTGAATGTTTACTTGAAGTTGTAGGCTTTGCTGAACTCTTTTTGTCAAATCACTTTGGGAAGCTGCTGCTGTTTGTTGCTACCTCTAGCTGTGACTGAATGTGTGAGACAGTCAGATATGTAGGCAGTGGTATTAAAGACATTTGTGGCTCATGTGTAGAGTACGTAACCTGTTGTACTCAAGAATACATCGCTTGTCAGCTCGTATTTTCTGAGGTGCTATACTAATGATGTGCAATCCAGAAAGACTTTGTACACGTGAAAGTGCAATGTAGCTCATGCCATTATTGTAAATGTCTGTACCTATGTCTACCATTGCTGAATCCAAACTCAATCCCTGAGATTTGTGAATGGAGACAGCATATGCAAAACATAATGGGAACTGTTTCCTGTTTACGTAGATATCCTTAAAAACCTGGAATTTTATGCAGGTTCGATCTATGTGTACAGAGTGTTCCATGTTGTCAAAGTGCACTACAAGTGTCTCAATATATGTCTTCTGGACATTATAGACAAAGTCAGTGATGTTTCCCATGGCACCGTTTACTATACCTTGTTCTACATCTAGATTACATCGCAACATGATACGCAGCATTCTTACAAACTGTGAGAATGAGTCTCTAGGCCAGTTGTTCGTGAAACATCTGACTTCAGTTCACTTAGTCATTCAGTCATCTTGCTACTAGCTTTAACTAAGAATAATGCCATCAACTGTATCAACTGCATGCAGAGTTAGAATCTCTTGGTTTTCTTTGTAGCATTAGATTGTTGAATTCAGCGCATTTCTTTAGTCGTGGCATAAGACATACTATGTGTCTGCCAGTAGAGTGTTATATCGTTGAAGACATTACATGTTGTTTCTATGCATGTACTATGTACTGTGATTTTTGATCATTTAACATACAAACATGTTCTGGTGATAGAGAACCCAAAGTAGGCTTCATCTAAAAGTGATTTGTAAGCTAGATCACCACTTTGGTGCTATGTTCTCAGACAACTCAACATAGGTAAATAATTCACTATGTTATAGCCTGCAATGCAACCCAGGATATTCTTAGCTTCGTTGGCAGTCAGAGTTGTAAATACATGCTCTGCATTGACTGCTGCAAGTTGTAAAAGTCTCCCAACACAAGTATACTTCTGCCACCAATGGCACTCCATCGTCAGTACCTAAGATCTGCTGTAGACGTAGATGAATACAGGCAAGCATGACATTGGAGACCATGCTGATTTCATCAACAATGAGTAACTGCATCTTTGTGAACATGGAACGGAGCTGAGATGCAACCTCAATGACAGTTTACAATACTCCAGTTCTCCCATGTTCAACTGGCAACATAAAGAGACGGTGTAATGTTACTCCACCAATGTTGTGTACTAATCCTGTGGGAGCAGTCACAGCAACAGACATTGAAGAGCCTGTCACACTCAGTACTTCTGCAGTGATGACTTCAATCAGGAAACTCTTTCCTTTGCCAGCTGAACCGCTAACAAGCATTAGTAGTGGCTTGTACTGAGTGCAGTCACATTGTTTTGTTTCATGTAGTATACCATGTTGGACAGCTTCAACCACTTGGGAGTGAACTGTATGCTGCAGCTGATTTAGTCTTTCTTACATCAGCTGGCTGATTGAAATACAGTGTGTGCCATGTTGCATGGTTGTCTCAATTTCTGACATTAACACTTGGGGCATTTAAGGGCAGAGGGTCACCTAGAACACCTTGTCCTTCTGGATCAAGGTTGTCTTGTGAAATTCAACTGAGTGACTTCCTGAAGTTGCTTCTCTGCCTTCTCAAGCTGTTCTTTCTCAGATTTTAGTCTTTGTATATATGTCTGTGAGTACTCAGTTTGGAAATTCTTGTAAGTGAGATTGAACTGGTCTTCAAATGTGTCAGAGTCACCTTTTAATTCAGACTCACTCCTCCAGGGTCTAAATAGGAATAGGAGAGCAAAGTAGTAATGTTCTGTGCTCTCTGATGTGCCTAGATGCAGTTTGCAGTGATCTATAAGCCATGGCTTGTGCCTCTTCACAAGACAGCCATCTAGTCCATTGACCTTGTAAATGTGTCGTGTTGAGGCAGGTGCTGCACCTGTCTTGTAGTCATACCACTTAGCAACTCAAACAGACACATATCATTCATGTTGTGTCTAGTCGGTAGTATGTGTCTATCAGGTTATTCTTCAAGATATGTTTTGCAGAAGGTGTATTGACAGCGAGCTCCTCAATTTCAGCATGAGGAATCAGTACATGTTTACGCTTTCTCTTTGTAGTTTACACTGAGGAAACGTACAGTGCCAGACTTCCGCATAGATGTGTAACCCATTACCGGTCACTGGCTCAGTAAGCTCCACATTCTCTGTGTGAAAAGTCTTCAAACCCAATGACCACAGCTGAGATGTCAGGCTTTTGCTTGAAGTGGCAATATCTTCCCAAAGATCTTGCAAGCTAGTCTGTTCTTGTTTGGTTATGTACGAAGTGACGTACCGAACCAGGGCCAGTGAGTTGTCAGCCACAAACTGAACATCTATGTTTGCTTGCCACATTAGGAGAAGAGTTGGGTTGTAGTCATTGATGTACACCTCTTTTTCATCCCTGGGTAACTCGTATACCCTCTGGTTGATTTTGCTCTTCAAGTGGTGTCGCATTGCTGAGAAAAGGTCATTCATGGCACCATTCTGACAAACTCGCCTAGGAAATCCAAAGTGACATCGTGTGTACCAATTAGATTTGTTCTTTACTACCGCCAGCAATATTTTGCGCAAATATGTCGCTGGAACTTTTGGTACCAACTTCCGAGGTAGAACTGTCATACTTGATCTGGAATGTGACAAGTGATATATTTTTGATGACTGATAGCACTTCGCTGCTTCATGTTCACCAATGCATGGCGCATCCTTGAGCCACAATAACATATGGATATGAGGGGCACCTCGGTGTGATATTCTGTCCTCCAAAAGTAATGTTCTACAATACCTAGAGGAGGATTGTCCTTTGACAAGATGAAAGTGAGAATGTCATGGAACCGCTGTGAAAATGTCTTGTGACAGACACAGGATCAAGTGAACACATTTTCTCCGGAGAGGTCATCGGCGAGATGCCTTCGACATCGGAATTGCCCACTTCAACAGTTCAATGAGTTTGTCCCAGGCATATTCAGCACAACTAAGGTGACAAACCATGTGGCTGCACCATACTCTCATAGCATTGTCATCACTTCGAAAGGTCTCGCGATACCAATATTCTTTGGTCCCACTAGACTTGAAAGTATGGAAGACAGATTTATTTGCACATTTTCATCTTTATGCTTTAATTTCTAGAAATTGAGCAGCTGTAATTCCATCTAGTGGACTTGTTAGACGAATGGTATGTGCTATAGACGCAGACAGAATGCTAAGCTCACTCTCCCAGAGCAGATGGAACAGGTACTGTATGTTACATCTGAATTTGCCATCTTTGCTCAGGACATGGCTAGTGCGGTACTCAGCACCCTGTACCCATACTTCTCTTTCGTCTAGGCATCCACCTGACCCTTTTGGAAATAGGTCTGAGAAGCAGCGTGCTTCTAGTGTTGTCTCCCAAATGCTGACAGGCTCACCTTCCACCTGCTTACTTTTGATAGAGATCAATGTTGTCTCCTAATGGATCTCTGCTATGTAGTGGTGAATTGTGTACTGTTCATACATTGTCACTTGTCTGTGTACTGACCTTCTCAATGATTGGCTTACTTTTTTCTAATAGATCATGTTGGACAGAGAGACTGGCCATCTGATCTATGTCAAGGTCTATATAAAAGGAATTGTTCCTCTTTAAATAAGCCAGAGCAAGCTTTGCCTTTTGCACATTGACAACATCTTGCCAGATGACCTTGGCCTTTGTAGGCACACCATTTACAAGAATGACCAAGCTATTTTCTGTTGAGATTGCTTGAACATTTTCCTGTAGAGGAAGTTGTAGATACATCACAGAACCCTTTAGAGATCTAACAAGCTCTTTCTGTGGAATTTTCCATGTCTTTGTGTTCAGACGTAGAATCATTTGGAATGGTTTCATTGTCTGAATTAGAATGCGCTCAAACATATTCAATGTTGAAATCTCACTTGGTAACATCTGTTTCCATGTTGTTTAGCATTGACCTTGCTGGCAAAGTGTTGCACTTCAGTTTTGAAAACCAGTGTTTGCATAGCACAATGGTGTCTTGTGGATGAAAGTCAGATTTCGCAGCAAGAATGCTAGCAGGTGGAACCACATGTCATTGTATGGTGACAAGGTTTCTAGGTTGACTGTGACAGTTTGTTTTCGGTGTAGCACAAACGGTTGCATAGCCACATACAGAATCAAACTTCTGAGGCTTTTGCAACCTCAAACCTAGCAATTTCCTTCCGTATCAGTTTCAGAATGTCATTTTCTAACACTGAAACAGATTTTTCTGTTGAAGTGTTACACTGGAAATTAGTTGTTTCTGGTCCAGAAGGAATGTGTTGCAGTTATTTTAGAAAGTGATGGCACCCCGCATGTCACCTGACTGCAAAAGTCATTTAAACAAGTGTACTGATGTACAGCTCGCTGTACTCATATACTCTGAGACAAAGTTTTGCATGCCTGTTTGATGCACTGCAAGCATTAGATGTTGTAAAAAACTATCACAAACACCAGTATCAAGACATGCAAGTGAGTGACCCATGAGTCCAGTATGTGGCCAGATTTCACAATGGTCAATTTCTGTAAATAGTTTATGTCTCTCTTTGCGATCTGTTATTATGAATAGGTTAACAAAGTGTTCTACTTTTTGAAATGATGATTGCCTATTGTTGCAGGTAGCATCACATGACCATGTCAGGCAGTGCCATTTATTGAAGAGTTTGGTTGGACCACAGTCATCATCACTATCAAATTGATTGTCATCAGAGATACTGAGGACATTTTTTAGTTTGCCGGACTCATCAATACTGAACGTCTGTTCTTTTGAAAAGAATGATAAGACTCTTCCCAGAAAATGCTTCTGAGTGCTGTGTAAGCAGCCACTGTCCTGTGAAACATGACAGAAGGTGTCAACAGTTAAACAAAGATACTGTTGAAGCCTTTTTTAATGGCATATACAAGTTTCCTGAATTGTTCAAGCACATGACACATCTTACGCCACAATCGCTAGTAGTACAAACAGTGCTCTGTTGACAAAAGTTCGTGCATTTCAGACGTAAATTCATCAGAGAAAGGTGACTCTTGCTCTTTTGTGGGTGTGTCATAGCAATTGCAGCGATAAGTCTTTCGATCTTAGCTTTTACTAGTGATCGAAATACTTTCTCTTCTGAGTTGTAAGTCACTATTTTTTATTTTACGGTGTTGTTTTGAGCGTCTGTTGATGGTTACACTCAAAATAGTTGTGTTTCGTCTCAGAGATCGACACAACATTTGTGATGCTATACATTTTTCTTTCTGTTAAGGATTTTGTTTCTTTTGTGCAGTGACTTGATGTAGGGTCACTGTTGCAGTAAAGGTCTGTCGATGTTCATTTTTTGTGTGCCTTTACTGTTTTCTTTGTTGCCTTATACAACAGTGTAGTACTATTATACCGCCTCTTTTGAGACACATCTACATCTGTATTTAGTTGGCATTTTTGGTATTATGGTTGACAGTGACAGTAAGCAATCTTACAGAAGTATCAGGCACCTGTATGAGAGAGAAAAAATTTTTAGAATAGGCTTCAGTAAATTTCTTTATAACACTGTGTATTGATAGAATAGTACGTTAAGAATGTTAACAATTTGGTAAAAACATAACTAAATGATAGTTGTTATGAAGGTTATCATTGCAGCTGCTATGTAATATCAGAAATTTGTTCATATTTAATATTTTAGTACACATTTAAAAGATTTTTTCTTCACATGTGTTCTTATGATTAGGATAGGTGTGATTTTTTACCTGTGTACGAACATGTGTTTTCTACCATGTAGCGTGTCATGGCATAGTCAGTATGATAATTTACTATATGGTAGAGCAAAAACTTGAGAGTGATAGTGTGCATTACCAAATCTGTTACAATTAGTATGTTTACAATTAGGGGGAGGACATGCCACTATTACTGTTGTGTGAGTGTGTGTACCACAGTTGGTAAGTATGCTTGCATGTTAATGAAATTTCAATATCATTGCTGCATTTTATCAACATTGTGTTTTTTGTACTCCTGTGTACCACCAATGGAGCTGTTATTTTTCACAACATGGGAAAAAATGTTTTCCTGCACATGTACTGTGCAATGCTGCAGTTCATTGACGAAATAACTGTGTGGGGCACAGTCACAAAATTACCGTGGCTGTGTTTATGAACAGACAACTTAAACTGAATATGTTGAAAAATTTGTGTGAGAATTCTGAAATATTTCTGATTTACAAGCTTCATGAGTGCAGTTCACATGTACACTTGTAAGTTTGTGTATTGTCATACTTTTCAGTTGAGAATTTACTTATTTGCTTTCAACCCACAACGTTGTGAATAGTAACAGATTTCATTAGTCACATCTTAACAATATGTGTGCTTTTGCTTATGTGCTGCGTTTTAGCTCAGAGTTGATGGAGAAATGACTATATGGTAGAAATGTTTAAACATAAGAGTGACACTGTTATGAGCAGAGGTCTTAAATGGATATAATGAGTACATTTGAGTGAAAATTACAACAAATTAGTGTTTTGCAAGTTCGTTGCACAGTTGTTATGCACTCTGGAACATTGTAAATCTAAAATATTTGCACTGCACTGAGTTTGAAGCAGCTATCTAGCAGATTATGTGTTTAAATTTAAAATTGAGCTATCTATAGAATCTGAAATTGTGTCAATATATAGACAGTTTTGAAAAATTACTTGTGTACACGAAAGTTTAGAAAAATACTTTCGCAGTATCGAAGTGTATATGAATTTAATTTTCTGCATTTGACAGTATGGTCAAAAGTACTGTCGAACTTTCGACACTTTCACAAACTTTTACTGTGTTATCGAAGTGTTGCAAATGTACTTTCGTGCATTCGACAGTAAAGTTAATCTAACACTTGGGAGTGGCTTAAACATTCATTATCAAATCATTAAACAGTGTGTTTGAGTGACAGCTAGCTCTACAAATGAAATTTAAGATTTTTCAGGCCACTTCTGAGAACGAATCAGAGACGGACAACACTGAAGAAGAAGTAAACAGGATCCATTTTGAATATTGCTGAGAAAAAGCAGTTTGAAACTGTAAGTGCAGTCTATCTTCACATGATATTTTCTAGTATTAAAAAACTTATTAGAACATGTACATACTATTAATCAAAATGTTTTTTTCTGTTTAATCTCATAATGTTAATTGTTATTGTGTAGCATGCTATATTCTTAAGAGAAAATAGTTTAAAGTGAGAAAGCATTTTAGTACTAACTTGTACAGATACAGCTGCAAAGGAGGGAGATAGGAAGTGCACGGGAGTTGTAATGACAAAATGGAACCAATGAGACTTGTTTCTGATGTTGTAAATTGTTTAAAACTGCCTATGAAAAGGATGCATTTTGCAGTTCTCAGTGGTTTTAGATTTTGCAGGAACATAGTTCAGTAATACTGAATGCATGAGTTACATTGGTTGATGAAGCCAGAGCAGGAGGGAATGTTTTTTTTATTTGTGTGTTTTGTCTGAATGACCTGAAGCTAGCTTGGAAATAAGGAGGGAAAAATATCAGTTTGATTTTCAGTGCTGTCTGGTCACTGCAGGGTGAATAGTCCCTTTCTTTAGTACCTTCTGTACAGTTCTGAGTTTAAAAACTTAGAATGGCAGAAAATAGCAAAAGATTTGTGGATAGCTGGGGCAAGTTACAAGATGAGAAGCTGAGTTTGCAGTTCATAGGAATTTTGGGAGGACCTGCAGTCCAAATACCGTTATGTAAGATGGTTCATTGCTGGTGGTGCTGAGATAAAACATCTTATGCCAAATCCATGCACACAGACTTTGAGAACCCACCTCCTGACATACTGCTAATACATCTTGGAGGCAATGATTTGGGCTCAAAATGCTCGGTAGATTTAGTTAGAGGCAAAATTGGACCTTGCTTCTATTATGTCTATGTTGCCTGCCTATATATCATCTTTCAGATATTACAGAGCTGAGTCTGGCAAGCAGAGCATCATATGTATCTGATTGACAGAGCTACAGAAAAGTAAATGTAACAGATTACTGCTTTTCTACAAGATGCATGGAATGCATACTATCGACACCAATTCAAATAAATACTGCAATGATTGGACTATTCCTACCAGATGGTGTACATTTCTGCATGCTGTAATCACATTTTCTAGGGACCTCAAGATGGAACCCTGAAAGTCCTTAAGACTCATGAGACTGTTTGAGAAACAGTACAGTATACACAAAGGTTCTTTCAGAACCATATTAATTATGGTCAAAATAGATCAACTGTATGCATCACCCAAATATATGATACATATATAGGCTTGCTATATTACAATAGTGGGGTGCAATAGTAATTTTCTGCTTCTGTCTGTTCACAATTGTATGATATTGTTATGTCTCAACATTAGTAAATAGTTTGAGTACGTGAAATGAGTGTACCATGCACTGTGGCTCATACAGTATTGTAGCTGTACCAACATGGTATGTGTAACTTCAATAAAACACAGGTACTGTTAAATGTATCGCTTTACTGGTAGCGTCAGGATATAATTTATTTTATGTTACAGATATGGGAGTTATTAGTATATGAGCTACCATGAATGCACAAACTACATTACTAATGCACTTTTACTTTCAATCACTTTGTTAGCTGTCTTCATTTATTAAGTGTATTTATAGGTCTGTGCACAGTTCTCAAATGTGGTTCATCTCTGTTTAACATCATTACAATGTTGTGTGAACACTGGCAGAGTGCTATTGATATGTCATGGTGTGTCCAATCTGATGTTAGATGCAGTACCCCAACCCACTTAGACTAGAGGATAGCATGGTAGTGGGACACTAAAAGAGTTGTTTTACTGTCGAGGTATTAACCTTTTAAATATATAATGCTATCATCGGTGTTTGCAGTATTGAGGACATGTGTTTTAATTTAATTAATATTATAAATTATCAAGAAATGATTTATATTGTTACATGACACTAATGTAGATATTTGCTTTGTTGTATTTAGAACACCAAGAACTATAGTGAGAAAATGAGACAGTGGACCTACAGAGGTGTGCAACTGCTTGAGCAGTCAGGCTAGAGGCATGCAAGAGGTTAATAAGGAGTACCAACCGAAACTGGATTCAAGGGGGCGCATTAACAGCTATTTACACATTTGTCTGAAAGTCAAAAACAGACAGTTGTACAGCTGAAGAAGAAGAAGTGGTGTTGCGCCAATGTTTCCCGCCTTAAAACAACAGGAGGATAACAACGATAAGTGCAGTACCACCCTTATGAGCTTTGGAGCTGCCAAAACCAGCTATAGAGAACACCCATCACAGTAAGTAACCAACACAACTTTTCAGAATAGTTGTCCATGTTTCAAATTGTAAAACAGTTGATACTATAATAAGCAACAGACATCAGGAGCGACATGTCAATGTTGTAAATCTGTATTGGTGTAATGTAGCATGAGCAGCAGTACCATGCCCCACACAGTGATTATGACCACTGTTTAAACACCAAAGTGCTTATTATATTATCATATATTTTGAAAATAGTGTTGAAAATTGTTTTGTATGTACTTAGTCTTACATATATGTCAATCAAAACGAATACAGCCTAATAACGTGTTTGATAATCAAACCTGTATTTCACAACATATTTATAATAGTTTATACCATATGTAAGGATGTACTAAAAACATATAACCTAATTCTCCATTTCTTTACTGTGCTGTTCTTAACACAAACCAGAGCTTACTAAGATATGACAGAAAATAGAACATTATACACATACCACTTACTACTATGTATATTGAAGAGAAAAAAAGTTACTATTTAGTTATTGTGATGTAGTATTGAAACATACAAGTCTGTATATTACAATAAACAATCCTTGTCAAGAATGTGTCCGTGGTGGTCCAGTGAAGAAATTGCTGACATGGAAAGTCTAATAGACCCACCACTCTCTTCAACGCATACTTAGTGGCTTAGTGGACCGAATTAATACACAGACACAGAGAAATTAATGTACATCAATAGTATTTGATATCACAAGTTACAACTATATAATAATGGTGTACAATCTGCAAGAAATATAAATTGTTATAATAATATGTACCCATAATGTTTGTGGTCTGTATAATACGTAATAATATGTATGTTCTAGCTGATTTACTGTTATGTAAGTCTTAAAAAACTGTACCAGGATTTCATCTAACACTTAAATTTTACTAAGACCTCCCTCACACATGGGACACTACATATAATAACATCTGCCGCTATGCATCTGCCTCTTCGTGGCTCAAGCATCACTGTCTGCTTTATATGGACCTTAAATGGCCTAGTCTGGTGGCCCATCGTCTCCTAGCATTTGGTGCCTTGATTGATGGCACAATACATGCAGGCCTCCCTAATTCTCTTGCCTTGCTACTTCACCCACAAACTCCTTACTATGGTCTCCGCTCACGTGATCAGACACCTCTATACATCTCTAGAATTAGGACCTCAATGGGTACATGAGCTTTCTCCCATTCTGCTCCAAAATATTGGAATACAATCCCTCTAGCTATTCATCATGCCCCAAACGCATGCCTGTTTTAAGAAGCTCCACCATCAATACCTACTCTCAGCAAATCCCTGTACCTGCTTCCAGGCACCATAAACCAAAACCTGGCTCTACCTCCCCTTTCCCTTTTTCCACACTACCTGCTACTCCTTCCAATCTATCCTCTCCTACTCTACCCCCTCTCTTTGCCTCTTCCAGTCACTGTGTTACCTTGGACTTGCCAATTAACTACTTGCTAAGGGCAGACAGGAATCTCCTGACCTTAGCTGCACTTATCCCATCTCTTCTCTACGATCCTGTTATCCATGTCTCCATATAATTTTGTGTGTGCATATATTATCATAACTCTATGCTCTGTACTCTAGTGGCTCTATATTTATTGTATGGTTTATGTGTGCTGCGCTCACACTGATGTTTTGTATGTCATATGTATTCCTCCCGGGTCGTACCTGAAAATAGGCATTCCTATGTCTAGTGTACTCACCCGGTCAACAAAAGCAAATAAATAAATAAATAAACTGATTCATAGCCTGGTATTTGACATGTAGAAGGATGGAGGGTATAATGGGGCACACAATAGCACCAGAGATCAGACCACTGTCACAGCCAGCAGCTACTGTGTTGCATGGTGCAATATAACACCAGACCTATGTTTAAGCACCCATTGTTCCTTTTTTTGCTTCACTCTACTCTATGTGACACAAATAGGGATTGCACCTGCATATGTTTACCACATGCCAGTCTCCATACAGAGATGTACAGATTATGTACATGCACAATCATGTTAACTTATGTCACATACGTTAATAATGTGCATGGTGCATCAGATTTTGTGTACTGCATAATACTTTTTTTTGAATATCGCACTGGGATGCATCAGTGGGTTGCACATGTTGCACAGAAAAGTTGTACATGTATATCTTACTGTGACCATGCCACTACACAGCTACACCAGATGTGTGGCACAAAAGAACATTACAGTGATGTGCACTGTCGGTGAACACCTGCATAACTAAGTTTTAACTGCGTTTTCTGCTGTCATTACAAGTCTCCTACTCACCATACTCACTGCTGTTCTAACACACACCACTACTACGTTGCTACTCTACTGCCTGTTCTCTACTGTACCGTACACAACAGTACAACAGTAGCACTTTGTCAGATCAACAGTGGTCATTATAGACCAAGAGAAAACTGTTCACTCTCTGTTCTTCATAGTTAAAAGACTTTTACTAATATCATGCGCAACAAGTACTCATAGGAAGTATTGAACATTATCAATACAAGTGTCTTCTTACCGTCTGACTCCACAAAGATAACGCTCTCTGAGTCAGAGTCCACAGCCTCCACAGCTTCTGTCTGTGCTGGAACTACCTGGGCAACTACTGGGGGATGCCTCTGATGACCTGTGTAATTAACATAAAAAGGAGAATTAGTTACTGTGTCATTCGAATAATCAGTTGTTTAGTCAAGCTTTTTGTTAATTGACATATATCTGTTACTGAACATGTCCCTTGATCAAGTATTGTGCAGTTACGATACACAGACTAAATGACATCATTCCAAAATAGCACCAGAGTAAAAATCTCAATTAGACATAGAGATTGATAGACTCCAGAACAGTAAAGTAACAGAACTGTAATGTAACATGAACAACAACACAGGGAACAACGCTTAAAAGTATGAGGACAAGTAATCAATAATACACGACAGGGTGTGTGTTGAACAGATATTGCAGCACCAGTGTAGTAAGGCACGAGGCTCTGCCGAGTGCCTTCAGGCCCTGTAAGTGCAGTAATAGCTCTTCAACACACACACCCTGAGTGTTTCAGTGCACTTATAAAATGGCTCTTTTTTTTGTTTAATATTTGTAACCTTAAAAAATATTAGTGAAGTGAAGAAAAACTAAAATCATTGTGTTACTTTCAGATAAAATAGTCCTTCCACCTACTAGGTAATGACATCATTGTCTTCTGACACATTGACATTTCTACTGTTGTTGCCCCGCCCAAAACCACAGGTCCATCAAGAGAACAAGTAAGGTTAAGAGGAAGTAACAGGTTCTCCCCAACAGCTTGCACTACTTGCGCCAATCAAAATAAAGAAATAAACAAATCAGGATGCAGATTTGTTTTTGTTGCTTCTTAAATATACTGGTAGGGAAGCACACTTTACTATGAGACAGCACCCCCATTCTGGTCTATTTCCCATTCCGTATGGCAGCAAGCTTCAGTCTCACCAAACTAGAAGAATGCTTTATGCATGTTAAAAGATGTCAAGCTGCTTTACAATTTTTACTTCTAGCATAGATGAGGTTTGCAGAAGGACTGTCAGCATGACATTAGCTCCTTTGCTTAACGAGACTAAAAACAATGACAGACATTAAACAATTGGCATTCCACTTGCACAGCTTAACATTCCATTTGGATGCATTGATTTATT
This sequence comes from Neoceratodus forsteri, assembly GCA_016271365.2. Classification (NCBI taxonomy): domain Eukaryota; kingdom Metazoa; phylum Chordata; order Ceratodontiformes; family Ceratodontidae; genus Neoceratodus; species Neoceratodus forsteri. The sequence goes on from CM028133.1 coordinate 529,938,787, forward strand.
TGCATGCTCTTCTTTTTTCCTATGTGTAATACCTACTTGACACCCAAGCGCAATTCTTAAACTTTGTTGGCACATTAATGTCAGAATATCCCAAGTGTTCTACTGCCACCCCCACTGTCCAAATGCGATTTCGACCCCATAGCCAGGGAAATGCAATTCTTTCTGTGCTGTTGTACTACTCCCCTCACCCGTCCAAGCATAATCCTGACTCACAGCAGCCCAAAATTACACCAATACCTAGTGTTTTCTCTTGCTCACCACACCTTAAAATGCAGTCCATTCATTAATTCACATATTCGTGCACGCCGTCAAGCAGCACAGCCATACTCTCGCCAACACAGCTGGACAGAGACTACATTAGTGCTCAGCCACACAAGTCATCAGCCACCTGTGGTTGGGAGAAGAGGGCTGACCTTGTTACCAGCAATGTACCTAGTATGTGAACAGGAACATGGTCTCCACATTTCTGGCAGGGTGAGACCAGTACAACACCACATATTACTGTCATAACACAACTACCGACAGTTTGACATCATGCTTACGGGGTTTGCAGATCACCAAACACCAAGAAAATTACTTAACAATGTGAGTATGCTGAAGAAAGCTGCCATTGAACAGCAGTGCAGGACACATAAGGTAGTGTTCCATGGCAACATTCTATCTTAGACTGTGCACAATGTGATGTCCAGATGCCTTCATACAAAACAACAGTAAACATGAATCTATATCATGCACAGTGTACACACTACCAGCTGCAGTTCACTTGCAATTGTCACAACAAAATTGACATGCTACCATAAACGTATGGTAATCACCCATTTGTGCCATGCATGCATGATGTCTCAATTTGCATGCACAGTACTAAATATCAAAATATTATTGTTATGAAAATATTGTCACTTTACTTACGGTGTGGAAGACGCTCCCCAGCGTTTGGCTTTCTGGCTGCCTCCCAAAGCTCATAGCCGAGGTAGTACCAGCACGTGTCTTGAGTCGGTACCTCCGCCCTCTGTTTCAGCTGATAAAAATGCTGCCGCAACAGCTTCCACTTTCGTTTGCACTGCAGTGCAGTCTTATTCCTAACTTTAAGGATGACATAGAGATAGGTATGTATGCACCTCCACATACTGTCCAACTTCCTGTTAGTGCTACGCATTAGTATACGTGCACTTCCACGCACCTGAACTGCCTCGAGCAGCGCCACCACCTCTCTTAAACTCCACAGTCTCATTGCTCTGCAAAAAAAAAATAATACTACATTACTGGCATGTTCTATGACATGTTTAACTTTTTCTTCTATTAAGTTTCACAGACAAAATACAGAACACTGTATCTTATTAATTCTGCAGTTATTATTACAAATATTTACAGGCATACACAAATACACTGTCAGTATATAACATATGCAATGATCAATAACGTGTTGTGCCACTTTACATTGTATGACATTTTTTTTAACAGAGGTTATATTGTGGCATAGTAACACTTCTATACACACTTGACACATCCTAATATTCATGCCATCATACCGCTAATATCTACAAACAAAACCCATTATTGCACCACACACTGTTGAGGCCCACTCCCAAAAAAAAAAAAAAAACACAGTGGAGCAGCATTATTATACAGATCAACATGGTAGCAACCAAGTGTGGCTGTCCACCCAAAACACAGCAGTACTGTATCTCATCACACCTCCCTCACCAACCATGATTTACCTTTTAAAAATATATCCATGGTGCACCACTGCACCACACTCCTTCACATAATTCTAAGCTTGCTGTATTAAAAAACACTTGTGATGTATTGCAGCTGTAACCGCACCCAATCAGGCAACCAAGTATAGTGAACATGCTCACAAGGGTAAATTCTAAAAAGTAAAACCATTATAAAATGAAAGGGAAGACTGCACTCTACTACCAGCAGTATTTTTGTGTTATCTAAAACAACAGCTAGTTTTCAAATTCATTACCACAAAGATATCTGGGGAGGGTATCACTACACAACTGGTGCTGAATCACACAATACAGCAACAAGTTACTGATTAAACATGACAAGTTCATACTAATGACACCATGATAATATGAAAAAAGGTGTGTTGACACCTTGCAAGCATTATTGATCCATGTGCATCCCACAGTACTGTTAAATATTGTACTAACAACAAACTGTCGCACTACAATAGCACTTTGCCCAGAGTTAGTCCACAGTATGCACGGTCATGTGTTACATGTGTGTGAGTGATGTATGCAGCAGTTCTATTTTTTGACCAAGATATTTTGGTTCTGAAAAGAACCTTTGATAGCACTTGATATTTGATTAAACAGTCTGACATTCTTAGAGCATTTTGAGGATTGCATCTCGACGGTCTCCAGGAAATGACAATTGCCAGCATGGAGAAATGTACACCTCCTGGCAGGAATAGCCAATCATTACAATACTTAATTTCTGGGTGACGATAGTATACATTCCATGCATGCATAGAAAAGCAGTTATTTGTACATTTACTTTTCTGCGAGCTCTGTCAATCAGATACATATGATGTTCTGCTTGCCAGACCCTACTCTCTGTAATATCTGAAAACATGATAATACAGGCAGGCAACATACTCATGATAGAAGCAAGGTCCAATGTTGCCTCTGTAACTAAATCTACCCAGCGTTTTGAGCCCAAATCATTGCCTCCAAGATGTATTAGCAGTATGTCAGGAGGAGAGTGAGTTCTCAAATGTCTGTGCATGGTTGGCATAAGATGTTCCCATCTCATACCACCATGACCAAACCATCTTACATAGCAATCTGGGAGCTGCAGGTCCCTCCCAAAATTACTATGAACAGCAAACTCAGCTGCTCGTCTCACAAAACTGCTTCCAACTATCCACAAAGTCCTTTTGCAATTTTCTGCCATTCTAAGTTTTAACACTCAGAAGTGTACAGAGAGCTACAAAGAAAGTCAGTGTTCACCCTGCAGTGACCAGGCACTACTGAAAATAAAACTGATATCTTCCCTCCTTATTTCAAGCCAGCTTCAGTGTGCTGAGACATAACACACAAATGAAAAATAAACATTGGCTACTGCTGTGGGTTCATTAGCCAATCTAAGTGATGTAGTCACTCTCACTAGACTTCTGTTCCAGCTAAAATCTGCAAACATTGAGAAGTGGGAAAAATGCATCCTTTTCATAGGCAGATTTAAACAATTACAACAGCAGAAACATATCTGATTGGTTCCATTTTCTCTTAGGCCTCCACGTGCACCTTCCAATCTCCCTCTATTTGCAGCTGTATCTGTACAAGTTAGTACTAAAATGCTATCTGACTTTAAACTCTTTTCTCTAAATAATACAGCATGTTAGATAATAACAAGTTACATAATGATATTCAGCATATAAAAACGTTTTTATTAATAGTATTTACATGTTGTTATCATTTTTTTATACTAGAAAAATGATTTTAAATATAGACTGTACTTACAATTTTTGAAGTGCTGTTTTCAGTGATGCCTAAGATGGCTCCTGTTGACTTCTTGTTCAGTGTTGTTCATCTGATTGGTTGTCTGACATGGCCTGACAAATCTCTTACATTAGTAGAATGAAATAGGTCAAACACTGAAATCCGATGACAATGAGTAGCAACTCCCACAGTGCCCAACTTGCATAACTTCGAATGCACGATAAATTTCATACCACTGCAACAGTATTTTTGACACTTTAGAATGCAGTGAAATTTGCAAAACTTTCAACCGCTCCCATTACTTCCACACTATACTGTCGAATGCCACGAAAAGTAATTGCATTTACACTTTGTGCATTCACAGTACTTTGCAAAAAGTCTATTGCCACAATTTCAGGATTTATGGCAAAAATACCACAATTTTCACAATAACAAACACATAATGTGCTGTGTAGGTGCTTCAAACTCAGTGGATTTCAAATATTGAACGCTTCCAAACTTCCGAGCGTGCATAATAACTGCGCAACACAGAGTTGTAAAACAGTTATTTCTAGTACTGTTCCCATCAAAATTTAAACAAAGCCATTTTAAGACATCTGCTCATGAACAGTGTCACTGTGATTTTCATCATTCGTACCATATAGTCATTTCGCATATCAACTGAACCATAACGCAGTGCATAACCAAATGGACATTTTTGGCAAGATGTGAAAAATGTCATCTGTACTACTCATAAGGTTGTGTGTTTAATAACAAAATTTTTACATTCTGAACTGCAAACTATGAAAATAGAGTAACTTACAAGTGTACATATAAAGTGTGCTGTGCAAGCTCGTAAAACAGTATTTTTTTGGAATTCTTACACCAAATTATCAACATACTCTTTAAGTCATCTGCTCATGAACAGTGTCACTGTCATTTTCTACTGTGCCCACATAGAGTGATTTTAGTAAACCAACTGCAGCATTGCACGCTACATGTACAGAAACACATTTTGAGCAAGATGTACAAAATAACAGACACAATGCTCATAAACAGCTGTACTAAAACACAATGTTGTGAATCTCCAGTAACAATATTAAAAATTCGCAAACATACAAGCATACATAGCAACTGCACTACACAAACTCATACAACAATAGTAATTATGATCATGTTTTCCATCAATTATTAAACATAGTAATTTTAAGAGTTTTGGTGATGAACAGTGTCACCTCAAGTTTGTTGTCTAACATATAGTAATTTCAACATACTGACTATGCCGTAACGCGCTACATACCGAAAACACGCTTTTGTCAAGATGTGAAAATGACACACCATTTCATAAGTAGGTTCAGCAAAAAGAAAATGTAGCAAATGTGGGTACTACAAATATTATACACAAACTTATGATCATCGTGTATAAATCAAGAATGCACATTCATAAAACTACTGTTTAGTTATTTATATTTGTTACAAAACAAACATACTTAAGTTACAATTGTTCCAAATACACTGTTATAAGAAATTTACTAAACCATATTCTAACATTGTTTTTTCTCTCAATCTACCTCATACAGGTGCCTGATAGTTCTCTAAGATTGCTTACCGCCACTGTGAACCATAATAGCAAACAGGCCACAACTAAATACAGACATAGATGTGTTTCAAAACAAGAGAGGTATAATACTACTACACTGTTGTATAAAGGCAACAAACAAAACAGTAAAGTCACACCACAAAATGAACATGGACAGACCTTTACTGCAACAGTGACCCCTACAGCAAGTCACTGCACACCCAAACAAAATTCTTTAACAGAAAAGAAAAAAGGTATACCGTCACAAATGTTGTGTAGATCTCTGAGACAAAACACAACTATTTTGAGTGTAACCATCAAAGCATTCAAAACAATACCGTAAACTCACAACTGCTGATTTACAACTCGAAGAGAAAGTATTTCCGATCACTAGCAAGTAAGCTAAGATCAAAGACATATCGCTGCTGTGCTGAGACACACCATAAAAGAGTAAAGTCACCTGTCTCTGATGAGATTCGTCTCTCAAAGTGCGGGAACTTTAGTCAACAGAGCAGTGTTTGTACTACAGCGCTTGTGGCGTAAGATGTGTCATGTGCTTGAACAATTCAGGAAAGTTGATTATGCCATAAAAAAAGGCGCCAACAGTATCCTTGTTTGACTGTTGACAACTTCTGTCATGTTTTCACAGGACAGTGGATGCACACACAGCACTCAGAGGCATATTTTTGGGAAGAGTCTTATCATTCCCTAACAAAAGAACACAAGTTCACCATTGATGAGTCCGGCAAACTAGTAAATGTCCTCAGTACCTCTGATGACAATGCATTGGATACTGATGATGACTGTGATTCAACCACAGTCTTCAATAAACAGCACTGTCTGGCATGGGCATGTGATGATACCTGCAACCGCGATGCAATCATCATTTGACAAAGTAGAACAGTTTGTCAACCTATTTGTAATAACAGATAGCAAAGAAAGATATAAACTGTTTACAACAATTGACCATTGTGAAATCTGTTCACATACTGGACTCATGGGTCACTCACTTGCATGTCTGAATAGTGGTGTTTGTGATAGTATTTTTCACAACATGCGGATGCTAGCAGTGCATCAAACAGGCATGTGAAACTTTGTCTACAGAGTATATGAAGTAATGAGAGCTGTACATCAGTACACCTGTTTAAATGACTTATTGCAATCGGGGTGACATGCAGGTGCCATCACATTTCTCAAAAACTGCAACACATTACTTCTGTAACAGAAACAACAATTTTTCAGTGTAACACTTCTGCAGAAAAATCTGTTTCAGTGTTAGAAAGTGACATTCTGAGACAGTACAGCAAAAGAAATTGCTAAATATGAATAGAAAGTCTCAGAAGTTTGACTCAGATGTGTGTCATGCAACCGTTGTGCTACACAAAACAAACAGTCACAGTCAACCTAGAAACCTTGTCACCATACAATGACATGTGGTTCTGTCTGTCAGCATTCTTGCTGCTGAAATCTGACTTTCACTTACAAGACACCATGTGCTATGCAAACACTGCTTTTCCAAACTGAACTCTAACACTTTGCCAGCAAGGTCAATGCTGAATAACATGGAAACAGATGTTACACCAAGTGAGATTTCAACATTAAATATGTTTGAACGCATTCTAATTCAGACACTGAAACCATTCCAAACTATTCTACGTCTGAACACAAAGATACGGAACATTCCACAGAAAGAGCTTGTTAGATCTCTAAATGGTTCCGTGATGTATCTACCACTTCCTCTACAGGAAGATGTTCAAGCAATCTCAACAGAAAATAGTTTGATGATTCTTGTTAATGGTGTGCCAACAAAGGCCAAGGTCATCTGGCAAGATGTTGTCAATGTGCAAAAGGTAAAGCTTGCTCTTACTTATTTAAAGAGTAACAATCCCTTTATACAGACCTTGACATAGATCAGATGGCCACTCTCTCTGTCCAACATGATCTATTAGAAAAACTAAACCAATCATTGGAAGGTCAGTGAACGAGACAAGGTAGACAATGTGTATGAACAGCATACAATTCACCCACTACATGCAGAGATCCATTGAGAAGCAACATTGATTCTCTCATCAAATGAAGCAGGTGGAAGGTGAGCTGTCATCACTTGGGAAGCAACACTAGAAGCATGCTGTTTCCCAGACCCATTTTCAAAAGGGTCAGCGGATGCCTAGATGAAAGAGAAGTACATGTACAGGTTCCAGTACCGCACTACCTGTGTGCTCAGCAAAGATGGCAAATATAGCGTAACATTCAGTACCTGTTCCATCTCCTCTGGGAGGTGAACTTAATTCCATCTGCATCTATAGCACATACCATTCATCTAACAAGCCCACTAGATGGAATAACAGCTGCTCAATTTCTAGAAAATTAAAGCAGAAAGATGAAAATGTCCAAGTGAATCTGTCTTCCATACTTTCAAGTCTCCGTAGACCAAAGAATATTGGTAATCGTAGACACCTGAGTTATGACAATGCTGCGAGAGTATGGTGCACACATGGTTTGTCACACTGAGTTGTGCTGAATATGCGGGGCGAGGCTCATTGAACTGTTGAAGTGGGCAAATTCTGAGTGTTGATGGCATATCATCAATGACTGTCGGAGAATGTGTTCACTTGATCCTGTGTCTGTCACAAGGCCATTTTCCAAGCGGTTCCGCGAGACATTCTGACTTTCATCTTGTCAAAGGACTATCCTCCTCTAGGGATTGTGGAACATTACTTTTGGAGGACAGAATATCAAGCACGGATGCCCGCATATCCATATGTTATTGTGGATCAAGGATGCTCCACGCATTGGTGAACAAGAAGCAGCAGAAGTGCTAGCATTCATCAAAAAATATATCACTTGTCACATTCCAGACAAGTATGACAGTCCTACACTATGGAAGGTGGTACAAAAGTTCCAGTGACATATTTGTGCAAAGTACTGCCGGCGAGTAGTAAAGAACAAATCTAACTGGTACACACGATGTCGCTTTGGATTTCCTAGGCGAGTTTGTCAGGATGGTGCCATGAATGACCTATTCTCAGCAATGCGACACCACTTGAAGGCAAAATCAACCAAGAGGGTATACGAGTTACCCAGAGATGAAAAAGAGGTGTACATCAATGACTACAACCCAACTCTTCTTCTAATGTGGCAAGCAAACATAGATGTTCAATTTGTGGCTGATAACTCACTAGCCCTGGTTCGGTACGTCGCTACTGTACAAACCAAACATGAACAGACTAGCTTGCAAGATCTTTGGGAAGATATTGCCAGTTCAAGCAAAAGCCTGACATCTCAGCTCTGGTCACTGGGCTTGAAGACTCTTTCACACAGAGAATGTGGAGCTTACAAAGCCAGTGACCATTTAATGGGTACACATCTGTACGGGAAGTCTGATGCTGTACGGTTTCTCAGTGTGAACTACAAAGAGAAACGTAAACATGTACTGATTCCTCATGCTGAAATTGAGGAGCTCACTGCCAATACACTTTCTTCAAAATGTATCATGAAGAATAACCTGATGGACACATACTACCCCCATAAACACAATGACATGAACGATATGTGTCTCTTTCAGGTGGCTAAGTGGTATGACTACAAGACAGATGTAGCACCTGACTCAACACGCCAAATTTACAAGGTCAATGGAGTAGATGGCTGTCTTGTAAAGAGACACAAGCCATGGCTCATAGACCACTGTAAACTACATCTAGGCACATCAGAGAACAGAGACCATTACTACTTTGCTCTCCTGTTCCTATTTAGACCCTGGAGGAGTGAGTCTGAATTAAAAGGTGACTGTGACATGTTCGAAGAACACTTCAATCTCACTTATGAAACTTTTCAAACTGAATACTCACAGATATACATAGAGAGACTAGAGGCTGATAAAGAACAGCTTGAGAAGGCAGAGAAACAGCTTCAGGAAGACACTCCAGTTAGTTCACAAGACAACTTTGATCCAGAAGCACAAGGTGTTCTAGGTGAGCCTCTGCTTAAATGCCCCAAAGTGTTAATGTCAGAGGTGGAGACAGCCATGGAACATGGCACACTCCATGGTCAACCCAGCTGACTTGAGAGAAAGACTAAATCACCTACAACATGCAGTTCACTCTCTAGTAGTTGAATCTGTCCAACATAGCCTACTACATGAAACAAAACAATGTGACTGTACTGACTACAAGCCACTACTAATGTTTGTTAGCAGTTCAGCTGGCACAGGAAAAGAGTTTCCTTATTGAAGCCATCACTGCTGAAGTACGGACCCTGACAGGCTCTTCAATGTCTGTTGCTGTAACTGCTCCCACAGGACTAGCAGCATACAACATTGGAGGAGTTACATTACACCGTCTCTTTATGTTGCCAGTCAAACATGGGAGAACTGAAGAGTATCGTAAACTGTCATTCGAGGTTGCATCTCAGCTCCGTTCCATGTTCACAAAGATGAAGTTACTCATCATTGACGAAATCAGCATGGTCTCCAATGTCATGCTTGCCTGTATTCATCTACGTCTATAGCAGATCTTAGCCACTGATGATGGAGTTCCATTTGGTGGCAAAAGTATACTTGTGTTAGGAGACCTTTTACAGCTTGCACCAGTCAATGCAGAGCATATATTTACAACTCTAACTGCCAAACAAGCTAAGAATATCCTCGGTTGCATTGCAGGCTATAACATATGGGAATTATTTACCTATGTTGAGTTGTCTGAGAACACGCGGCAAAGTGGTGATCTAGCTTACAAATCACTTTTAGATGAAGCTCGTACAGGTTCTCTATCACCAGAACATGTTTGTATGTTAAATGATAGGAGAATCACAGTAGATACTGCATGCATAGAAACAGCATGTCATGTCTTCAGCAATATATATTCTACTGGGACACACATAGTGTGTCTTATGCCACGACTAAAAAAATGCACTGAATTCAACAATCTAATGCTGCAGAGAGAAAACCAAGAGATTGTAACTCTGCATGCTGTTGATACAGTTGATGGCGTTATTCTTAGTCAAAAACTAGTATCGAAGATGACTGAAAGACTAAGTGAACACAAGTCAGATGTTTCATGCACAGCTGGCCTAGAAGCTGTTGTCACAGTTTGTAAGAATGCACGTATCATGCTGTGACGTAATCTAGATGTAAACGAGGGCATAGTAAGCGGTGCCCAGGAAACATCACTGACTTTGTCTACAATTTCCAGAAAACATATATCGAGATGCTTGTAGTTCACTTTGACAACATGGAACAGTCTGTACACAGAGAACAAACCTGCGTAAAATTCCAGGTTTTTAAGGATATCTATGTAAACAGGAAACAGTTTCCATTATGTGTTGCATATGCTGTCTCCATTCACAAATCTCAGGGACTGAGTTTGGATTCAGCAATGGTAGACATAAGTACAGACATTTTCAAGGATGGCATGAGCTACGTGCACTTTCACGTGTCGCAGCCTTTTCTGTTGCACATTGTGCTATAACACCTCCAGAAAATCAGGCTGACAAGCGATGTGACTACCTTAGAGTACAACAGGTTACGACTGTACATCAGCACACAAATGTCTTTAATACCACTGCTCACATATCTGTCTGTCTCACACAATTCAGTCACAGCTACAGGTATCAACAAACAAGGACAAGCTTCAGGAAGTGATTCAACTAAAAGAGTTCAACAAAGGTCACAACTTCAAGTAAACATTCACAGGCAGCAACTCATCAGAAATCAGTTGGTGTAGCTGCTGTACCAGTGTTTGACAACAGCACTAGAGTCAACTGCTATGCTAACTCAGCTATGCAAGTTTTTCTACACATGCCACACTTTGTGCAGGCAATATCTGCTTCACAAGACAATCCCCTATCAAACGCTTTGAAGCAGATTGTCAGCATGACTTCTGACCAGTCTAACAATGTACACTCACTAACACCACTACGACAGGTGTTAGCTACATATGATGGATGTAGTACACTTGCTGCAGACATACAGCAAGACACTACTGAGTTTATGATGGCTGTCATAAACAACCTGGATGAAGACGGCATCCAAATGCGGCAGTACTTCACAGTAACATATGTAACAAAATATGTATGTGTTTCATGTGGCCATTTACAGCGTGAAACCACAGAACACATGCTGTGGATTACTCTCGTTCTCCCTCAAGCCAAAACTGTCAAATTTCGACAGCTATTCACCAATGCTGAATGTGGGCATGCCTGTAGAAGGTGTGGAGGTGGATGCACTCAGTCCATACGTCTCAGGAGTTCATCTCAATATCTGTTGCTTATGTTACACAGATTTGACTCCAATGGGCTCAGAGTTGATACTCCTATCACGGATTACACAGCTAGTAGAATAGTCTTCAACCAATCAGTGTTTGACACTCACAGTATAATATATCACCATGGTCAATCCATGCATTCTGGCCATTACACCTGTTTACTAAGATGCAGAAGTCGATGGGTAGAGTGTGACGACTCTACAAGCAATTTTAAACAGACTGCCACAACACTTAAAAAATGCATATCTTCTAATATTGAAGAATTATGATGACCTTCATATTTCAGAAGAATAGGACAAAACATGTTGCATTTTTAAAATGACTACTTTGTCCCAGAAACATTCATAGGTCAGTACAGTTTTGTATAATGTACGACTAAATAAACCATAGCATTTCAAAAAATGCTATTCTGACAGAGACATTCCATACACTACAACATATAAGATCTTGTGTGGATCAGTGACTACATATAAAAATTGTTGTAGTGGCTTCAATCGGCACCAACAATATTCACAGTCACTGGAGAAACCATGATTACATGTCTATCAAAGATTGTACATCTAAAAACTGAGGCCTTACTGCTCCTCCTCTGTACATATCTGTAGTTATTCATGTAACGACTCATACATAACAACAAATTGATATCAGTTTTAAAGTGTGACTCTTTGCAAATAAAGAGAAGTTCTCAGTTATCATCATAAATAACTGAGCAACACTTCTACCATTCACCAAACATTGCACTCTGTCACAAGTTGTGTATCAACAGTTGCATTTGTCTATTGACTCTTGACATGTAGACAAAAACATCATTTGCTCACCACGCAACAGTGTAGAACTATCCCACCTTCATGTATAATACTAATACTGTTCATATGTAAAAATAACTACCTTTATTGATAATGCAAGAAGCTGAATTTACATGACTGTAAATACCAACCAATTGCAGAATATCATTTACTGACTTTTACATGTGTTTGTAATTACTTGTACATAATATAAAGATTTGTATTCACCTTTACATTGTTAACTACTTTTATACTTGTACTAAAAGTATTAGTGTAACACTAAAGTACAACTGAATGTTTAACATATTATTCAGCACTATACTAACTACATTTAATTAACCATAAGTTTGTTAAAAAATGCATACCATGCACAGTTTTAGTATTTACAAGTTAAGAATTTACATAGAAGCTAAGGTAAGAATTGATAATATGTCATTTGTTCATGTAAAAATATTCTATTTTTTCAACTTGTCACATAAGTAATTCTAACGTATGTAAAAAATATTGACAATTGTAAATCAGACACTGTTACTGATTACAACACACTGCATACCTGTTCCTGACAATATTTATGATCGCCTCAATTGAGGGGTCGAGTGGGAATTTTCCATTTGCACCTAGTCAGTGACATATTATTAAATAACACTAATCAAATGTCACTGAACTAACATTTTTTTAACATTGTATTACTTCAACAGTTAGCACATGGTTTTTCACCCACCCCAGGAACATCCACATTAGCAGTCACACAATAACAACAAAACACTTCTGTATCATGTGTGTAATCACAGTGTACAACCTACTGACATTGCCTTATTTACATACCACACAAGTAATGCACTGTACATAATTATGACAAACAACCATTTCAAAAAAACATTTCATTGTTTAACAAAGTCTCTTTACATTCAATAGTAAATATATAATGAAGTGCCACAGCTTCACCTTTACTATTAGAATTCCAGGTCAAATGTCAGAAAGTACTTCCTCACATAAAGAACAGTGAGTAGTGAAACATCACTAGAAACACACAACACCTGATTAGTTTCCTATAATATCACATACTTACTCCAATTCATATTATACAGTGTTATCATTCTTACACATTTACATATATTACAAGCAATGATTACACACATACAAAGATTGTATTGTGAGACTGCTTCTGTTAACTAAATTTCAGTCTTGATTGGCCCTTTTCTCCATCTAACAATTTGGCAATAAATTTTTTAAAACCATAACCACCTGTGTCGATTCTACTTAAAATAGCATTATGACATAAAATAAGTGTGTCTGACTTAAGCATACAAACCAATGTTAACTAATAGTGCTACAACTATATCTCCATCAATTTCTTTGGTGCCAATGATGGCCAGTCAGAATCACAGCAAATGCAACGATGTGGCACATTGCATGTCACACTTTACATAATTCCTAAGAGTGTAAAAAACTCAGCAATGTACTTACTTTTCCTGTGCCTATGCAGTCATTATTAGAGAACAGAAAGGGTAACACACACAGTGGCATAGACGGGAATGGTCTGCCACATGATGTGTTGTCACATAGTAACATAGTGCCTACAAACAGAAATTTCAATGGCCATGCTGACGCAAACTAAAACAGAAAGAGAAACAGTACTGCACAAACTAATGCCTAAAAATAACAGAAACACAAGCGCAAATGAAAATACAAATGATATCACACATGATGGCGCAGACAGCAACAGTAAGTCAAACAGGTACAGAACTGCAACCGGAAAGGCCAACACTAACAGCAATGTAATCACACAGACTGCTTTTCCCCAAAACCTACATACAGAAAGACAGTGACTACAAAAAATGTATGCATAATAATGGCTATTGGAGCAGAAAATGAGGACTTGGAATACTAAATAGTTTATATCTCAGGAACTGTATGACATAGAAAAAACAATTTAAAAGTCATATGATTTATAACAGTCCTGGCTACATGTGTAAAGCAGCAGAAGTATAGAAGAACATGGTGACAGTTAGGACCGACGACCTCAATGCGCACCCCAATGCCGGTTGGGGGAGTGCGCTGCAGGGTCAAAGGGGGGTTTTCAACCTAAAACCAAATTTCTGCACTTTTGTCACTGTGGAACAACCCTAACTAATGGCAGGGGTTATTCTCTATCACTGAGTCTGTCAGTTATAATCACACTAAGGTTTTGATGACTGTAATGATCACGTTACACTGTTCATCTTCATGAGTTCATATTCGCAGCCATTGTCCAGTAACTAGACAGTGGATGGTGTAATTGGGTAGGACACTGTGTTGCAAAGCTCCTGCAGTGCCTAGCAGAGGAAGAGTATCTACACATGAAGGTAATTAAGCAATAAGGCATGACCAACGGTTATGTAAAATGGTCTGTTAATCACCCTCTAGGGGTTTAATGTTGAATGAAGCGTACCTGAGTGGCACATGTCATTAGACAGTGATAAACTGACCATTTACATAATACCTGAGAGTGGCTTATTGCTATCATAATAAAACTGTTTTTTAAGCAACATTAAACCATGTTCATTGTATGGTTAGGCTCTACATGTATCTTAATAAAAAGTAAACATAAGGCTGTTAGAATGTTTACAGCCAATCAGAAAGCTGCATTTCTCAAACCCTTGTTATAATCAGAGATATTATACCTGTACAACTCCTTGGTTTTGCTCAATTCTATTGCTCAGGTGGCCCACCACATGTGGTGTGGTGTGGGGCATCGGTAGGTAAGGCCATGCAACTACTAAGTGTGGTACGTTGTGTGCAGCTGCAGTCAGGGATGTATGCGTTTGGTACATGGCCTCAGTTTTGCTGTTGATCTCCACTGAGCATGCAGTACCTGGTCAGGTGGGTGGGGATGTCTTGTAGTACATTTAGACAATTGTTTGTTATTTCTGTCACCTGCTGCTGGTTGTCTGTCATTGGTCATGTTGCCTTGGTCCTCCCGATGCCTTGCATGTGTGTGTGTGTGTCTGTGTGTGTGTGGTGCTGGGGGTGAATTCGAGGTTAGGGTTTCAACCCTAACACGAATTCCTCGCTTTGCCACTGTGGAACAACCCTAACTGATGCATTAAATGGATTTTTGCTATGAATTTCCCTTCTTTTTGAGAATGAGAAGTCAAACTAGAAAATAGAAACTTATCAGTAGCTCCCACCACATGATGTCTTGTGACATAGTAACAGGAACAGCAACGCAAACAGAAGTGCTAACAGTGGTGCACATAGTAACACAAGCATGAATGACAACAGAAAGTGCTTCACAAGGTGGCGTGATGGGAATGGTGCGCGACGTGATGTCTTGTCAGATAGTGACATGGTGCCCTCAAACGGAAATGTCAATGGGCATGGTGATGCAAAGTGAAACAAAAAGACAAACAGTAGTGTAGACAGAAATGGCAAAAAATAACAGAAACACAAGCAGAAATGATAACGCAAAGGATAATGCACATGGTGGCATAGACGTGAACGGTAAGTGAAACGGATACAGAACCGCAAGCGGAAATGGCAACGGTAACAGTAATGTAAGTGCACAGGCTGGTTTTCCCCAAAAGCTACATAGAGAAAGACAGTGAGTATAAAGAATGTATGCATAATAATGGGTCTCAGAGCAGAAAATGAGGAGTTGCGATACTAAATAGCATATATCTCAGGAACCGTATGAGGTAGAAAAAAATTTTAAAAGTCATATGATTTATGATTTTCCTGGCTAGTTTTATATTTTCCAATGAAAAGTCCATATCTCACACCATTTCCGAGATGCGGGCCCTGAAAGGCGTGGCAAATGCCGTAATGTTATCCTAAGGGGAAAAAAGAGAAATTCAGAGTGCCATAACTACTTTGCCTCCCTGTAATATTTTTTCACCAAACCACTGAAAGGCACATCTGTGGGATGTTGTCTGTGTTCCCTGCAAATTTCAGTCCAAAAGACCAAACTGTTATTTTGCAGCAGGGTGCCAAAGGATTCCTGTCATGCGTCGGGCGCAGTAATGTTATCCTATGGGAAAAACTGTCAATTCTGGACTGTGGTAACTTTGCCGCCATGTAATATTTTTTCAATGAAACACTGAAAGGCACATCTGTGAGATGTCGGCTGCATTACCTCCAAATTTCAGCCCAAAACTCCAAACCATTCTTTTGCAGCGTAGTGCCAAAGAATTACTGTTATTTTGGGCATAGTGTCGCAAAGTAGTGTCGTGATTTGCGAAAGCTTTCACAAAAATTTGCGACACTTTCGTGAGTTCGACACTACTTTGCGAAAGTACTTTTTTCAGAAATCTGAAAAACATATTTCTCAGGTGTTTTACCCCAAAATAAAGACATGGCTAGCATCCTCAGGGCCCAACTGGGTGAATACAAAAAGAATTAGGTTGCTAGAGGGTTACAATTTTAAATGCCAAGCATTTTTCTGATAACTAACTGAAAACAAAATGGCTGATTTGCGTCACTAACAGGGCCATTTGCGACACTAAAAAGTGCATTTGCGACACTGTTGAACTTTTTATTAACTTTTCCCATTGACTTATAATGGGAAATTGTTTTTTGAATAACTTTTGAACCGTTTCATATTTCTTCACCAAATCTTCAAAAGGCACATCAGGGACCCTGGGCTGCATGTTCCCTGAAGATTTCAGGCTGGTCGTTCAAACCATGCAACCTGTACGCACGACCGTAGAATTCCAGAAAAAGCATAAACGTGCTCGCAGATCACACTTAATAACTCCACAGTTGTGTATCCGACTGGTATGAAACTTGGCAGATCCCAAGGTCTATGCTTCTTGATCATGTATTCCAAATTTCAGGAAAATCTGTCAAATGGTTGCAAAGTTATTAAGGTGAAAAGTTTTGGGGTTTAACATAGAAATGGCTCCTCAACCCTAACTATGGTAGCACTACTGTGCTACCATGATATATATATATATATATATATATATATATATATATATATATATATATATATATATATATATATATTCATTGCAAAAAAACTCAGTTAATGCATCAGTTGGGGTTGATTTCACACCAACAAAAGTCTGGAAATTCAATATTAGGGTTACCAACCCCATTACTCCACCAACACCCCCTCACCCTCCACACACCAACAGGCATTAGGGTGTGCCTTGGGGTCATTGGCCTAACTCTCACCCCATTCCATATTTTAAGAAGCTTAGATGGTACAGTATAGGAGAATGGGGTGAGTGTTAGTCCCGACGACCCCAAGGCACAGCCCGGCGCCTGGTGTGTGGATGGTGGGGGTGGGGTGGTAGGGTTGGTAATCCTAACATTGAATTTCCAGACTTCTGTTAGTGTGAAATCAACCCTAACTGATGCATTAATGGAGTTTTTTTTGCAAAGACTTTCCCTTCTTTTAGAGACAGTGTAATGTTACTCATATCCATACTGTATGTGGGAGCGTGGGCCCTCTGGTCACTGAGCTCCCACCCACCTACCCATAATCATAGAGACATATCGCAGGAGGCCACTGTGCTCCCAGGTCTGCAAAATGGTATCAATAGGTTAAACGATATAATGGGAACATTTAAACTTTAATAGTTTTTGAATGAATTTTTTTTTCACGGAACGTTCAATGGGCACTTCTTTGACCCAGTCCCCATATTCCCTGAAAATTTCAAACCAGACAGACAAACCATTCAGGCTGTGGAGACAAGCAAATAATTCAAAACAATTGAGGATTTTTCACACATGTTCACTCTCTGCAGCTCTGCAACCACAAATCCAACCAGAACAAAACATATCAGGTTCAGAGATCTGTGGTACTAGACCACACATGCAAAATGTCAGGCAAATTGAGTGGACAGTTGCAAAGCTATTAAAGTGCAAAATTTTGAATTTAAAGGGAAATGTCCACCTACTGATTGAGTGCATATTTCCATACCCTGAGCTAAATCCTTATGTTCAATAAAAAAAAAAGACTTCCTTACTTGCGAAGTTGTTGTGTTTCCCTCCTCCTCAAGTATAAATCCTGCTGTTGTGAACACAACATTTTGTTTCTAACCTGCATGCACATTGTGCTCCCCACTGCCATGACTTTGGATACAGGGAGACTGTCAAACTGACCATAGATGCAAACAGGGGAGATCACAGGCTTAGGTTTTGTCTGAATCGGGGGAGAGGGGTAAGTTGCTGACTCAACAGTTAGATTAAGAAATAAAAAAAAGCATAAACACAAGTAGCAGAGAGTATAACTGGTGTAGTATCAAAGCATTAATATGTCATTACACAGGTGCCAGGCATTCAGAAAGATCAGCTAATAAATCCTTTAATAGGTAGCATGCTCTCTCTGTTGCCTAATTGGTAAATGCCTGTAGTGAAAGGTCTGAAAAAAAAAACAGAAAAAGGAAAGGGTCAAACCAGCTGAACTGATGACTGTGGTCTCTTACTCAAATTACAAACACCATCAATAAAGTATATGGAGGTCTGACGAGTCCACACAGCAGGATGTTCAAGCCCATCATAGTGCAGTGTGAAACACAGAAGACTGATGCATCACATAGGGCTGGCAGCACACATCATTCCCAGCATATGGAATTTGCAACTGGCAGACTCAGCAATCAGGCACATATGTTGGAGGAACCAGGTGAACTCATGATTGTGGTCTCTAAGTCAAAATACAAACACCATCAACAATGAATGCAGAGGTCTGAGGAGTCCACAGTGCACACTGTTCAAGTCCCATCATACTGCAATGTGAAACACAGATGCATCACACAGGCCTGGCGGTACGCAACATTCACAGCATATGAAATTTGAAACTGGGAGACTCTGCAAACAGGCAAATATGTCAGAGGATTCAGCTATAAAATAAAGAAATACACAAAACAAGAAGCATGAGGAAGTCTATGGAAATTAGTACAGTTGCTACAACTTCATGGGTTGCAACTCAGAAAACCTGCAGAGTGCATGACAGTGTCACTGAATTGTCCAGTCTTGAGATGCCAGTGTTTTTGCATTGCTTTCTTTTTGCAAACTTGGACTGCTTTCTACTGCCAAATTAGCCACTCTGGTCCCTATGTAAACAATGAAGTACTTTTTATTAGGGTTATCTTCCATGAACTGACCTCATATGGCATATTTCATTTTACAATAATGACATGAAATGAAATATTTACAAAATTCATTGTCTTATCATTTGTGGATGTTCTTGTACACAGTGGGGGTGGGGATGTTAGCTCATGATTGTTTTGCCATGTTTGTATCCTGTGGTGTCGTCCCTCCTTATGTCATTTATTTCAAGTTGTATCACACCCTAAAAGTCTAGCAGTGGTCCACAATATTCTGTGAGACACCTGTTTGTTGCATCCTATTTCCATTCCTTCATTCTCTGATATACCAAGTAGCTAGCTGAGTGAGTCTTCAGCCCCCATTGAAATATAACAGAAAAATCCTGGCTGTCTTAAACTAAATTTAGTCACCTGTTTTTAATGACCAGTCACATACCTGTTTAAAGCTACTATCATAAGGCTCCCTGCCGCTACTGTGTGGCTATAAATTTTTATAGACAATAATGGCATCCCTCTGCAATTTTATGACATTTTCTTCAATTTTAGCAATTTTTGTTCAGCTCTTTTATGTACCCCTTCTGCCCTGAATAATGATCAAATGTACTAGTTTTTTACTTTCTAAAGTTTTTTTTTCTAAAGGTACACACTTCTGATACTGTAAACTATGATGACACAGCAAGATTTTCTTGCACATCTTCAGAATTTACAGTTTTAAGCATTTCAGGAAAGCATTGTTTCTTGGTCTTAGGAACCCCAGGAATACTCCCCAGCATTAGCTGACATGAAAAATGTGTCTAAGCAGGACCCCTTTGAATATGAGAACCTGCATCTCAGATTGGTTATCTTTTTTTTTTAGTCATTTAACCAGGAGTAGCACAATAAGCTGAAAGCATTTTTACAGGTGTGACCTGG
Source organism: Neoceratodus forsteri (assembly GCA_016271365.2). Taxonomy (NCBI): domain Eukaryota; kingdom Metazoa; phylum Chordata; order Ceratodontiformes; family Ceratodontidae; genus Neoceratodus; species Neoceratodus forsteri. The sequence continues at coordinate 529,958,788 of CM028133.1, forward strand.
GAGCACAGGGAAGTTAAGTGACTTGCTCAGGGTCACACTGTATGCAAGTGGAAGCTGTGGGATTCAAACCCAGATATGGTCTGCTGGATGTCACCAGATTTGCAGCTCAGAGCCTTAAACCACTGCACTATACTGCCTCAATCTTGGGCCAAGTTAGTGACAAAACTGATTAAAAACATCACCCAGCAAAATTACATAACTTAAAACAAAATGTTGCATATTAGGAGATCTGTCCTAGAAAAACCCCATCTCCTCAAATACATTTTAACTGTTACTTTTAAAGCCATGTCATTCTCCAGTTATGGCTTTAACTGTTTTGCCTCAGCCAATAATCAACCTTTTCAAGTACTCATTCTCTGATCCATTGCAAGATAACTGTATTTCATAAAAAGAGTCTGACCTCAAAATTGTGGAATTTCTAATGTTGGTATGTGAAATCTAGATTTAGTATTTGCTGTATTGGTCCTTGTAAGAACAGATCCAGAAACAAATGATTTGATACCTTTTAATGGACCAACATAGATGTAACAACAAGACAACAAGAACAAAGTGCTCTAGCTTTCGGATCAACCAGTCCTTCTTCAGAAGCCTAATGGCAGTTATTTAGAAAAAGAAATACTTTTAACAGCTAGGTCATGCAGAAAAAACAGAAAAAAATTCCCCATTGGTTTAAAATACTCATTTAAAAAATACAGATGATGTCAGAGAAGTTTAACAGTACCATTTTCCCTTCAGCCAGGAGGGTTCCAGGGTCAAAGGTGCTTGGTACAAAACACATACAAAGAATACTACTGCATATACATTTAATTGACATAAGATAACACTGCTGGAGCAGATGACTCTTAACTCAAGCTATGAGTGTCACAGTGTGTATAAGGATGTGATTATAGAAAAGAAACCACCACACAGATTGAAGACATACTAAGATTGTCTTAGGACTCCAAGAAGTTTCAATGTATGTATTACAGACAAGATAATTACCAGTAATGCTGTCTTCAAAACATCAGTGTACACTATATGATGTGTAAAACTATACAGATAAAAGTTGTTATACAGAATGCATAACTAATTAGTTAATGGACTTCTTGAAATAAATCAGAATGAATTGTATAGTGTATAGAATCTGCTTTGTCTACATATGAGAGCATGCTGAAATATGACAGTGTTGCTGCCTGGTTTGCTAATATTGCATTTATCATGGGAGAGGTTAGTTAATGAAATACAGTTGTCCGTAAAAGGACCAGAGAATGAATATTTGAAAAGGTTGCTTACCAGCTGAGGCAAAAACAAACAAAAACAAAATGAAACCATAACTTGCAAATGAAATGGCTTTAAAAGTAAGGGTTAAAATGTGTTGGAGAAGATAGTGCTGTCCTGCATTAATTCTGAGGTCAGTTCATGCCTTCCCTGACAGCGTGGAATACTGGGCGGAACACTCCCAGTGTCCCCAGTTGTGTAAAAATCACCCCATATTATTGTGAAACACTGGGGAGCCCACTCCCAGTGTTCCCAATATGTCTCCTCCCTCCAGCAGTGTTGCTGTTGTCCCCACCACTATGTTTGCCAGCAGTGGGGTGCCCAATGCCTGCATTGGCAGTAGCCCCCATCCCCCCAACACTGTAGGACACTGGCTAGCCCACTCACAGTGTCCCCAAATGTATAATGTACCTGTTAAAAAACAGTCCTCTGATGTCCCCCTCCCAATCCTCACCCTCCCTCTGTGTACCCACCTCCTCACACACCCCCCTTACCCCATACTTATCTCCAGAGATCAGCTGCTGTGATCTTCTCTGTACCAGGATACGTCTGCACTGTTCAAAGGTGAACCACAAACTGAAGGAATCAAGTTAAGCTGTATATTGGTTGTTAAAGGGGTTTTCAACTTATGTTGATATCGCAGCCATTTTTAGGAATTTGTTCCCCATGTTTTCAACATGGGGTTCTTGAAACCCCAACTTATGGACACTGTCACTGTCATCTCATTAATTGGTCCCAAAAGGTGAATTTGCAGTTGCTGTGTGGAATCACCTTTTGGGAATGATAAACAAAATGACAGTACCAGTGTTCATGAAGTGAGGTCCCAAGAACCCCATGTAGAAATTAATTTTTTAAACGTTATGTTTATTGCTTTGCACAAGAAACAACATAGTTTACATTGCAAGAAAAGGATATTACATGTTTTTATATTACAACATTGAGGGAGCCACTCCTCTTAATATACACAGTTGGTCCATCCTTATCTTACTGATACATCTTTAGAGGGTTACAGCTTGTGTTATTATACCTAAGTATATCCACCTAAGCTGTGAAAAATTAACTATGAGCAGCATGGTAGAAAGCTCAAAGTGTCAATAGGTATAAATCCATTTTATACTCACCTACCAGAGGTGGAATTAGCACCGTGCTTTACCATAGTTGTGCACCAAGGGTGCTATACAATATTAAAACATTAGAACAAAGCCACTCTTTGTCAGAACCTGCATCATAATACTTGACTACTACATGGTGCCTTTTATTTAAAATGTTAGCATATTGATCTGGCCTGGTGGTGCTGAGGGTTGAGGCGCAGGATGCCAGACCTCACACCACAATGGTGAGCTGGGTTCGGGAGCTAGCTCAGGCCACCGGGGGTTAGCAGGGGGGAGATAGGTTGGAGTACCCGATGACAGCTCATCTTCTCCAGAGAAGGGAGGGTCTTTCAACCCAGCATGCGGCGACCCCTGGCAGGGGCTGGGGGCATGACAGTAAGCTGCTGTCTTGGTGGCTTGATTGGTAGAGGGCATAGGCCAGTGACCAATCAGCCTCAGGGGCTACTCCATTGAGGAAAGGAGGGGGAGGGACCTTGCTGATGTTGGTGCTTGTGCCTTGATGTACAGGCCTGCAACATCTCACAGGAATGTGGAAAACCCCCCACTGGAGCAGGGAAGATGGAGCACCGAGCCGGGTCCCGATGTGCCAGTGCCCACCTGCAGCCTTGGATCCTGATGAGACAAATAAGATTCAGGGTCTGCCCCCACCCTGACCCCACCCAGGGGGTATCCAAGGCCAGATGGAAGGACCAGAGACTGACAGGTAAGGCACTGGCAGGGAAAGGCTTAATGGGTGACTCCTGATGGTGCGACTCCAGTGGGACAGCTGGCGGGGAAAAAAGAAATATCAAAATTAAAAAAAAATGTTAGCATATTTCCTCAAAGTAAGCCACTTATTAGTATTGTATCACTACTTTTTTATTAAGAATTACATATGTAGTCAACAAACTCCATAAACCTTTTTAACAAAACTCTAAAGTAACACTTGGTCTGAAATGTGTTAATAATAAAACAGAAGTCCAGTTGAGGATTTTCATTAGGTAGAAACCTCATCATTCAGGGCAAAGAGAAACAGAAATGGTCTTATGACTACCTGAATAGGATAATTAACTGGCCCACTCAGAAATAAAGCAAACAGCCCCTGTCCAGTAAATCAACTAATAGTATATGGGAAATACCATCTCAAGTGTCTTCATCTTCAGAGGAGTCAGCTTCTCTTGCAGCTCTTCTTCTTTCTGGTCGAGTGTTCCTCTGGCACCATTTTAATGCCTCTGCTGGATCTGAAAAATATAAATCTTGCCATCGTGAACGATCCTAAGATGAGACAGAAATATCATCCCATGAATGATCTTGGTCTCCCTGAGCACTGCATGTACGCCATCAAATTTTTTTTTCTTTTGCTTGGTGGCGTAGCTTATGTCTGGGTACACTATAATCAGTTGCCCATCATACAGAAGTGTTCTCTTTTGCCTGGCCACAGCTAAAAAATGGTCTTGGGTTCCCATGTCATCCATCACTAAAACTATACTGCAAGGGGTTTTGGGATACAGTGGATGGCCTCTTGGGGTAATCCAGTAAGCCTTTTATGTGACTTGCAACTTTTGAGCAACTTCTTCTCCCAATCTCTGTGTGAGCCAATCCTGGAGGAATAGGAGCAAATGATCTCCCTTGGCTCCCTCGGGTATCTCCAGCACTCGAACATTCACTGCTCAGACTTGATTTTCGAGTCTCCAGCCTTGTTTTAAAATGATTGCTCTTGCGGATCACAGATGATACTGCTCCTACTGCCACAGCTGCTTGCTTTGCAGTTTCCACTGTGCTCGTTTGTATGGTTTCTACCATGGTCTCCAAAGTGACCACCCAGTTGGCCAAGCCATCAAACTTGTCCACAAGACCAGCAATTGTATTGATCAAACAGATAAGTTTTAACCTGATTGTTTGTAAAGTTTCCACACTGGGTTCTGGTAGAGAATAATGTCCTCAGCCTTGCATCGATCGTGTGGTGGGAGCAGTCAGAACAAGTTTATATTTAGCTCCAGATCCTTGTGGTTACTCCTTTTGAGGATTTTCCATCCTAATATTAGAATCTTCCTGGATGCTTATATATATATATATTTGCTGAGAAGTTTACTTTCAATAAGGTTGTTGTTTTAAACCTATATAACCAAAGTTGTCACAGAAATCTTTCACCGAGTGGCCATATTGCTCAGGCTTCACAGTGGCCCCCCATGTTGAAAATTTGGTGCAATAAACCTCTTAAATGACTGTGTTATGAGCATGCATTGTGCTGTTTCTACACACACTCATAACTTCACCAATTTGTAATATTTTCACTCCAGATTTTTAACATTGCAATTTTTTCACACCTCCTCATGAACTGTACATCTGTTATTTTTCACATCCTGCCTGAAATATGTTTTTGCATCTGTGGCACAGAAGGGCATGGTTGCTGTGCAAAATCAGCTTTCGGGACAGATTAACAAAATCAGTGCCAGTGTTCATGATGTGGTGTCCCCAAAAGGCCATGTTGAAAATGTGATGAAATAAATCCTGAAAATGCCCAAATTATGTAAGCCCATTGAATTTATTCTATGCATGCACATACTGTTATACTATCTCAAAAGAAGGGAAATTAATTGCAAAAAACTATGTTAATGCATCTTAGGATTTTTATTAAAGCATCAAAAGTTGGAAAAATTGATGTTAGGGTTACCAACCCTACCACCCAACCCCCAACCTCCACCCTCCACACACCAACAGGCATCAAGGTATGACTTCGGGTTGTTGTGGCCTAACTCTTACCCTATTCTCTGATATTGTATCATCTCATATTGTTTACACATGGAATTGGGTGAGAGTTAGGCCAAATGATCCCAAGGCACACCCCGATGCCTCTTGGTATGTGGAGGGTGGGGGGCTAGTAAGGTTGGTAACCCTAACGTCAAATTTCCTAGCTTTTGACACTTTAATAAAAACCCTAACTGATGCAGTCACATAGTTTTTTGCAATGAATATTATATATATAATATATACAGTATATATGTATATTATAGTGGCATGGTAGTGCCACTTTTGTTAGGGTTGCATGGCCACTTCTATGTTAAAACCAAAATTGTGCACTTTAATAACTTTGCAACCATTCATCTGATTTGCCTGAAACTTTGCATGTGCTGTCTGGTTCCTGAGATCTCTGGATCTGGCAAGTTTTGTTCCAGTCAGATGTGCAGTTGCAGAGCTGCAGAGTGCCACAAAATGTGAAAAATCCTCAGATTTTTGGTAGATTCTTTGTTCAGGGCTATGGCCCAAACAGTTTGAGGGTCTGGTCTGAAATGATCAACGTATATGAGGTATGGGTCACTGATGTGCCTTTTGAAGATCTGATGAAAAAATATTAACCCATTCAGAAGTTATTAAAGTTTAAAGTTTCCCATTTAGCCTATGGGAAAAAAATATTTATCCCGCTGAAAAGCACTTTTTACTTTTGCGAAAGTACCTTTGACTGCTGCAAATTGGTTGTGCATTTTTGTGCTGCCGCCATCTGGTTTTCAGTTAGCGATGTCTAAAAATGCTGTAATTCATAATATACTGCCCCATGGGTAAACATCAACAGTTGTGTTTACCTAATTGGGGCCTGAGGAACATGATCCTGACTTTATTTTGTTTTAAATATTTGCCAGAAATATGTTTTCGGCTTTTTAGGAAATTGGCAGTGATGCAATTTGCAGCACTTCTTTTTTGAAAGTGCCACAAATTGAGTCAATTTTTGCACAACTAATGGCACAGTTGCATGAAAAGTGCAGCATTGTTTGGCAAAAGTTGCCACAAATTGCGTCAGTACCTCAATGGGAAAAACCCACTGACACCAGTAAAATAGCCCAAAACCTTTTCCGGCTACTTTTTGGGCCAAATAAGATCAGAATTATGTTCCTTGGCCCCCGTTTAGGTAATCACCTGTTGGAGATACCTAATAAAAGGAGTATTTCTCCTTTTACTGCCTCTAAGGGAGCCAAGGCATGTTTTAGTTAATAAAACTGTTTCTGCCAACATCATGGTGTCCAATACCCATGTCAGCATTAGAAATAACCCTCCCACTTGCCACTGTGGGACACTGGGTAGCCCACTTCCAGTGTCCCCAAATATTTTTTTTTACAAATGCTTCTGCTGATATTGGGGTGCCCAGTCCCCATGTTGACAAAAGAAATCTGCCACCTGGTCAGTGTGGTGCACTGGGGAGTCCACTCCCAGTGTACCAAAATATTAATTTTACATTCTCTTTTTTCCCCCAACATCAGGGTGCCCAATCCTTGTGTTGACACAACCCCCACAGACAGTGTGGGACACTGTGTAACCAACCCCCAGTGTCCTCAGTTATGTTTTAAAGTCCCCAGTACGGTGGGACACTGGAGAGCTCACCCCCGGTGTCCTGATATATTGCTTTTTGCGCCTGTTAAAAAAGAAAACAGTCCCCGGCATCTTTTTTGTTTAAAATAACCTGTAAAGAAGAAAATTGTCTCTCATAGTCTCCCCAGTCCCCTTCCCCCATCCTAACCCTCCCACTGAGCATTCCACCTCCCTGCACCCCCCTCCCTATACTTACCATTGGAGGCCATCGGCTGCCATCTTCTGTTGACCGGAAAACATGTATGCACTCTTCTAAGCTGAATCAAGAACTAAAGAATCAAGGTAAGTCTATGGCATTTTGAACTTATGTTGATATCTCAACCATTTTTTGCAAGTTTTACACCAAATTTTCAACATGGGCTGTTTGGGACACCACCTTAAAAGTACTGTCACTGTTGTTTTGTTAATCAGACCCAAAAGGTGATTTTGCAGTCATTGCACAGAATCACCTTTCAGGACTGATTAACAAAATGACAGTGCCAGGTTTCACAAGGTGGGGTGCCAAAAGGCTAATGTTGAAAATTTTATGCAAAAATACAGAAAAACACCCGAGTTATGCTCAGTCACCGAAATGTTTCTACACACTCTCATAACTTTAGCAATTTTTCATATTTTCACTCCAAATTTTCATTTCCACTTTTTCACACCACCTCATGAACAGTACAGCTGACATTTTTCACATCCTGTTCAAAGAGTGTTTACGCTACTGTGGCACAGAATGGCATATTTATTGCATGAAATCACCTTTCAGAATGATTAACAAAATAAAAGTGGCAGTGTTCATGAGGTGGGTTCCCCAAAAGGCCATGTTGAAACTTTGATGACAAATTACCTAATAATGCTCGAGTTACTTGCGTCCCTTGAATTTTTTCTACACACGTGCATAACTTTGCTATTTTTCAATCTTTTGACAACAAATTTTCAACATAGCCATTTTTTCACACCACCTCATGAACAGTACAGATCACATTTTTCACATCTTGCCCAACATATGTTTTTGCAACTGTGGCACAGAATGGCAGTGCAGCTGTGCATAATTATGCTTTGCCTTACATTTCACAATTTGTTTGCACCAGGGTATATGAAATGGGGTAATAAGATGGCTATGCTGACAATTTGGTCACTGTCATTCAACATGTGGAAGCACAGGGCCCAGAGGGCCCTGTGTTTCCACACCTACCTACATATGCACATCTACAGAGGCATTGGAGCACAGGGTCCTCCACAGTAAAATAAGTATACTATTATACTATCTCAAAAAAAAGGGAAATTCATTGCAACTTTACTATTGCATCAGTCAGGGTTTCTATTACAGCAACAAACATCTGGAAATTTGGTGTTAGGGTTACCAACCCTACCACCCCACATCACCCTCCACACATCAACAGGCATTGGGTGTGCCATGGGCTCATCAGGCCTAACTCACACCCCATTCTTCTATACTGTACATTTCTGCTTGTTTACACATGGAATGGGGTGAGAGGTAGGGCCAATGACCTCAAGGCACACCCTGATGCCTGTTGGTGTGTGGAAGGTGGTGGGGTGGGGGGTGGTAGGGTTGGTAACTCTAACACAATTTTCCAGACTTTCGTCACTGTAATAGAAACACTATCTGATTTATTAAAGGAGTATTTTTGCAATGAATATGAATATATATATATATATATATATATATATATATATATATATATATTGTTCTTACATTTTCAGGGTACAAAGGGCCTTCCCCACCAATATGCCTTTTGCTGGTTGCATGAAAATATATTAATTTGGTGTTGAGTTACACAGGTTTCAAATGATATATTCTTTGCAAAAAACATTTGTTAATGCACCATTAGGATTACACTGATAAAAGTTGGGAAATGCTGTCATAGGGGTTCCAACAGATAAGCACAACTCACATATGTGTCATCACTAGGGACCCTGGGACAGGTTATGGCCCCCAAATTGTGAAGTATTATCATATTATGCATCCTAGAAAAAATTGTTTTCTACTAGTGAGGTACACTTAAGCACTGTCCGTGTCACCTGTGATGGCTGTCATTGTCATCCTGATGACAATTATTTTAGCGTTGTTTTGTCATCAGTTAGGAAAAAAATATACATATAAATATATATATACACACACATATACAGATATATATATATATATATATATATATATATGTATATTCTATACAAAAAAACTTAGTTAATGCATCATTTAGGGTTAAAACACAAAATGTCATGAAATGAGACCTTTAAGGGTTGCCTCCTCCCCTCCCCTCGTTGTCCTGCCCATCATCCCGAGATTGACAGCTGTCAGTGTGTGTCATTGGGTTTATGAGCCCTAAATGTCACCCCATTCCATGTGTAATCATATTGACAAGCCACAGAAAAGAAGAATAGGGTGACATTTAGGCCTCACAACCCCTGTGATACACCCTGTCAGCTGTCAATCTTGGGATGATGGCAGGGTCCACAAGGGGGGGACGGGGCAACTCTAAAGGTCTAATTTCCTGACTTTTTTGTTTTAAACCCAAATGATACATTAACAAAGTTTTTTTTGCATAGAATTTCCTTACTTTTTGAGAAAGAATAGAAAAGTACAAAGTTGCAGAAGTTGGTAGGAGTGCAGGCCCTTTGGGCCCCATGCTCCCACCAACTTGCAAATGTCTGCATAAGAGAAGAGTGCAAGTACTGAATATCATATGTATTGCTGGGAGAACACATGGGTGGGAGTGTGGGGCCCGAAAGCTCCCACCATGTTGAAAGAAAGCAAAGTGTCAGTCATCAGAGTGGCATAATTCAACACCTGTTTACATGTCAGACACCTAACCACTGAAAAGTACCTCCATGGCAGGAACGCTAGGCACCCTGTAAATGTGAAGCCAGTACCACAGTACAAAACACCATATGCAAAACATAAAGTGTGTCATGCAATATGTCCAGGGCAAATTCATTTTCCAACAGTTAAACACCATAATTCACATGTACAGAACATCTCTTGAAGACCCTCCAAATTTCAATGTAAAAGACTAAAATGTTTCCGAGATATAACATGTGAAAGTTTGAGATTTTCATTCATTGGAGTGGCAGAGTTCTGCACCTGTTAAGATTTTAGACACCTAATGACTGAAAAGTACATCCATGGCAGTAAGGCTAGCTTCCTTAATAATTTCAAGCCACTACCACAATGGAAAATGCTGTTCATAAAACATAAACTGCAGCAAGCAATGTCTCCACAAAAAATGTATTGTCCGACATGTACAGGACATCCTGTAAACACTCTCCAAATTTCAAGTAAAAAAGACCAAACCATTTCTGAGATATTCAATGTTAAAGATTGTTAAAATTGGCCAACCTGTTGCATTAAAATCTGGCGATCTAGTCCCTCCCTCACAATCAAAGATGGCAATCAAAGAATCTTGTGATCAAAGAATTTGCAGGCTTGCGATCAAAGAATTTGCAGGCTCATGATCAAAAAATAAAAAATGGTGAAATTCAAATTATACATGCAAATACAAGAAACCACTAGCATGGTTTGATAAAACGAATCCCCCTGAGCAAAAAAGCATCCTAGTTTGTGTTTCTAGGTCACCCCCGGGCTGAGAAATTTAATTTTTTCAACTGGCCATCTGGTCATCACCTTGCAATCAAAGATCACAGTCAAAGAATCTCATGATCAAAGAATTTGCAGGCTCATGATCAAAGAATTTGCAGGTTCGCAATTAAAGAAAAAAAATGGTGAAATTAAAATTTTACACATAAATTCATGAAACCACCAGCATGGTTCGATAAAACAAAGCCCCCTGAGCAAAATCCACCCTCATTTGTGTTAATAACCCACCCCTGAGCTAAGAAACTAGCTTTTTTCAACTGGCCATATTGTCCCTCCCTTGCAATTAAAGATTGCGGTCAAAGAATCTCATGATCAAAGAATTTGCAGGCTCGCGATCAAAGACTGTTAGCGAGCCGCGATCAAAAAAATAAAAATGTTTAAAACTCTATTTTTTTCACCATTTAGAAGCAAATCACAGCCATGGCTTGATAGATTGAAGCCCATTGAGTAAAACCCATCCAAGGTTTACTTCAGGAGTGGTCCCTGAGCAAAGATATTTTAATTTTCCAACGGCAAAATGAAAACAAGATGGTGGCCAAATCGATCAAAGAACTTTTTGTGGTCAAAGATTCTTTGATCGCAAGCCTGCAAATTCTTTGATCATGAGGAGGGACCAGATGGCCAAAACCCCATTCTTCGTTCTCAAAATAATCATATAAATTTTCCCATGGACTCATAATGGGAACTTAAAAGTTTAATAACTTTTGAATGGCTTAATATTTTTTTTCACCAAACAAAATGCATCACATTCATTGATCCAAGCTCTTTCATATGAGCCAAGTTGCAGAGTGGCACAGCACACAATGGCCATGCAGCACCACAGACAAAATACAAAAAACTGCACACATTACAGGTGAAAAATGCATTTTTCAGCATTTTGGTGCACAAAGACCATAGGTCTGACTGAAATGAAATTTGGCAAATCAAGAGATCTGCCATGATCCACTGTGCATACCAACTTTCATGCAAATCTGTTAAATGGGTCCAAAGTTATTGAAGTACAAAAGTTTGAGTTTAACATAGAAGTGCCTTCATAACCTTAAATACAGGGGCGCGACCTTGGCCTATTTTATATATATATATATATATATATATATATATATATATAAAACATTGATAGATAGACAGATATGTACATAGATAGATAGATAGATCATTGGGGAATGGTAGTGCCCCTATAGCTAGGGTTGAGCAGGCAGTTTACTGTTAAACCTCAAATGTTGCACTTTAATAACTTTGCAACCATTCAAAAAATTTGCACAAATCTTTGTATGCCCAGTCTCCTGGGGTAGATCTCTTGATGTGCCAAGTTTTGTGTTGGTTGGATCAACACATTTTACACAGCACATAATGTAAAATGTGAAAAATTGTCATTTGTTGCAGTGTTTTTGTCGTCACGCTGTGGCTCAATAGTTTGGAAATTTGGTCTGAAAATTTCTGGGTAGAAAGAACTTGATCCCCTGAGCTTGTCTGCTTTGGTTTGGTGAAAAATATTAATCTGTTCCAGAGTTTTTTAATTTTAAAATGTTGGGTTGTGAGAATGCTCAGATCACTATTTTGGATAGAGGAATGGAACAAAAAAAAGGATTTTGCTCTGGTGAACGAGGATCCTTGTTCTTGAAGGGTCAGTCCTTTTCTGCCAGAAAAAAGATTTCTTTTTCATGAGCAGCCATCTTGTTTTTTTGTTTCTGTCTAAAACAAACCATTACAAGTGTGCCCAGGGATGTCTGTTTCAGACATCTAATGCTGTATCCTGCTTATTGAGCATCTGTGAGCTGTTCTATGTGTCTTTTTTACTTTGTATGCCTAAGAAATGTTTTTTTCTAACTATTTTAATCCTTTTACACCACTTGTTAACTTCCTTTTTTGTGAATCCTTATTTGTGATGGTGAAAAAGGAATTTTGCTGGTGAGCAAGGATTTCCCCTTTTCATGACCAGATGGCCATGCTGGTATTCTTCGTTCACCAGTCAATTTCCTTATTCGCCATGATGAATAAGTGTGGTGAAAAAGAAAGTCTTCTGGAGAAGAAGAATTGTCAGAATGGCCATCTGTTTGTGAAAAAGATAAATCCTCTTTGGCCAGTCAATTTCCTTATTTATCACGACTGAAAAGGATGTCGAGAAAGGACGTCAGATGGTGAAAAAGGATTGCATGTCATGGCCATCTGGTTGGGAAGATGGATTTTTCAGCCATGTTGGCCCACAAATGATAGCCATCTGGTCCAAAAACTACCCTCTGGTGGGCAGCATTTATCACTGGTGTCTAGTGGCACCCCCCACCCTCAATACACATACATTTTTTTATGTTTCTTACCATTTTTATATATATTATTATAAACATGGAATCTGATGGCACATAAGGACCGCTTGGCCCACCAAGTCTGCCCATTTCCCTACCTAATGAATAAGCTGTAGATCCTAGTTAACCAATAGCCTACTTCCTCCTACCCCCGACTAGAATTGCCTTATGTCTGTCCCATGCAGTCTTGAATTCCCCCACTGTTTTTGACTCTACAACCTCCTCAGGAAGGCAGCTCCATGCATCTACAGCCCTCTCTGTAAAGAAGTACTTCCTCATATTACCTCTGAGCTGTCTCTCCTCTACCTTCAAATTGTGCCCCCTTGTTCTTGCACATCTCTATTTCTGAAAGATGCTACCCTCTTGGACTTTATTGATTCCCTTAAGGTATTTGAAAGTTTCTATCATGTCCCCCCTCTCCCTTCTTTCCCTCCTTTCTTTGAGGTTATACATCTTAAGCTCCTTTACTTTTTCTTCATATGTCTTCTGGTGCAGACTCTGCACCATTTTAGTTGCCCTCCTCTGGACAGCATCCACACTGTCTATGTCTTTGTGGAGATGATGTCTCCAGAACTGCACACAATACTCCAGATGTGGTCTTACCAACTGTCTGTTCAGAGAGATAACAACTTCCTGTTTTCTACTGGTGATGCCTCTCCCTATGCATTCCAGTATCCTCCCAGCCCTCCTTACTGCCTTCTCACATTGCTGGCCCACCTTTAGGTCATCTAATATGACTACGCCCAGGTCCCTTTCCATTTTTGTTGTTGTCAGTATGTCACCTCCTATTGTGTATTCTTCCCCTGGGTTTTTGTTTCCCAGGTGCATTACATTGCACTTCTTTGCATTGAATCTAAGCTGCCATAAATTTGACAATTCCTCCAACCTTGCCAAGTCCCTTTTCATCCTTTCCACCCCATGTTGTGTATCAACCCTGTTGCATGTCTTTGTGTCATCTGCAAAGAGACATACTTTTCCTTCCAGTCCCTCTGCAATGTCACTTATAAAGACATTAAAAATTACCAGCCCCAGTACTGAACCCTGCTGTACCCTGCTAGTAACCCCCCTTTCTTTACTGTGGACACCATTTACTACTACCCTCTGTGTCCTGTTATCCAGCCAGTGTTTTACCCCAGCTACCACCCTGGGACCCACTCCCAGGCTGGCTAATTTTTTTATTAATCTTTTGTGTGGGACTGTGTCAAAAGCCTTGCTAAAGTCTAGGTAGGCCATGTCCATAGCCCCTCCTGGTCTACTACTTTGGTCACCCAGTCAAAGAAATCAATTAGATTTGTCTGAAATTACCTTCCTGCTGTGAATCCATGCTGCCTTGGGTCCTGTGCCCCACTGGCCTCTAGGAACACAACAGTTCTTTCCTTCAGAAGTGATTTCATCATTTTCCCTACCACTGAGGTCAAACTGACAGGTCTGTAGTTTTCTGCCTCTGTCTTGCTCTCACTTCTGTGAAAGGGAATCACATCCACCCTCCTCCAGTCCTCAGGTACCACACCATCCTCCCATGATTGATTGATTGATGAGTTAGGGAACTCCAGTTGGAAAGGTGATTTCACCAACTGACCATGTAATCACCTTTCCAACAGGGGTTCCCTAACAACGGTCATTTCTTTCATGAGGTGGGGTCCCCAAAAGGACAAGTTAAAAGTTTGGGGTCAAAATCTAAAAACAATGGCTGAATTATGCATAAAAGTGGGATTTTTGTAATGCCAGTCATATTGTTTAAGAGGTAGGGTCATAAGAAGGCTATGTTAAAAATCTGGGATCACAATTTCCAAAAATGGCCATGTTATGATCATACCTTACAATTTCGCAATGCACACTTGTAACATTGGCCATTTTCAATATTTTCACCCATTTTTTCAAAACAGACTATTTATTACCACACCTCATGTATGTCACAGTTGTAAGTTTTCAAACCCTGGTCAAAATATGTTTTTGCACCTGTGGCACAAAATGGCATTGCAGTTGAACAGAATTACATTTTGGCTGGGATTTGAAATGTTTCTGCACTGGGTACATGCAGTGAGCTCATAAGAAGTCTGTGTTGAAAATTTGGGGCCAAAATTATGAAAAATGGCACAGTTATGACTATTTGTTTCAATTTAGCTATGTATGCTCGTAACTTTGTGAATATTAAATATTTTGAGCCCAAATTTTCAACATTGCCTTCATATTACACCACCTCATGTATGTCACAGTGTTTTTACACCTGCTTTGTGGATTGGCACTGTGCTTGCATAAAGTTACATATTGGTGGGGAGTAAAAGAATTTGTGCACTGGGTACAATACGGTGGGCAATAACATGGCTATGGTGACAATTTGGAGACTGTTGTCCTATATCTGGACACAAAGGGTCTGGAAGTCCCTGTGTTTCCACAGCTAGACACATATACACATCTATGGAGGGATGGGAGAGCAGGGTCTTTTGGACCCTGTTCTCCCACGGTAAAATAAGGATACTATTATACTATCTCAAAAAGTAAGGAAATAAATTGCAAAAAACTTTGTTAATGCATCAGTTAGGGTTAAACTGACAAAAGTGGGGAAATGTGGCATTAGGGTTTCTAACTCTAACACCCCATTCCTCACCCAGCACAGACCAATGGGGGGTCTGTCTTGGGTCCATCAACCCTAATGCTCACCCCATTCTTCTAAGCTGCCACCATGACACCTTAGAAACATAGAAACATAGGATTTGATGGCAGATAAGGACTGCTTGGCCCACCTAGTCAGCCCATTTTCCTACCTAACGGATAAGCTTCAGATCCCAGTTAATGAAATGGGGTGACTGTTAGAGATGCCCCCAGACATACCCCCCCCACCTGTGGGTCTGTGCAGGGTGGGGAATGGGGTGTTAGGTTTGAAAACTGTAAAGCCACATTTCCCTACTTTTGTCAGTTTAACCCTAATTGATGCATTAACAAAGGTTTTGGATATATATATATATATATATATATTATACTTTATTTGCCAAAAAACTTCATTAATGCATCAGTTGGGGTTCCAGCATCAAATGTTTGGAAATGTAGTGTTAGGGTTTCCAAACCTAAAACCACACCCCACCCCACCCCTACCCTCCATGCTGCAACTGGCGCTGGGGTTGTGCCTTGGGGTTGTCAGCCCAAACTCTAACCCCATTCCATGTGTAGAAATGCTGAGATGGTAGAGTATAGAAGAATGTGGTGAGCATTAGGGCTGACATCCGCAAGGCACACCACTGGAGCCTGTTGGCATGTAGAGGCTGTTGGTGGTGTGGGGCGTGATGTTAGGTTTGGATACCCTTACACCACTTTTCCAAACTTTTTATGCTGGAATCCTAACTGATGCATTAACAAAGTTTTTTGCAAAGAACATCCTTACTTTTTGAGAAAGTATAATTATAGTATTATTTGCTTGTGGGAGCTCTGAAGGGCCCATCCCTCTGTACATACATATATGTATGTAGCTGTGTAGGGGCCTGCACTTACATTTGTAGGGCAAGAGTGACAAAACTGTCAGCATAGCCATGTTATTACCCCACCTGATGTATCATGTACAGCAAATTTTCAAATCCCCACAAAAACATAATTCTGCACAAAAGCAATGCATTCCATGCCACAGGTGCAAAAACAGCTTTTGGCTAGGATTTGAAAAATGACAGCTGTGACGTACATTTTGTGGGGTAATAAGAAGTCTATGTTGAAAATTTGGTAGCAAAATATTTTACATTTACAAAGGTACAGGCGTCTGTAGTGAAATTTCAATGAGTGTTCATAAATCAGCCATTTTTTGACATTTTGACCCTGAATTTTCAACATGTCCTTTTGGACTGACATTATAGAACTCAGATCCAAAAGGTGAATTCACCAAATGACCACAAAATCATCTTTCCTGGCAGGAGTTGCTTAATGACTTTCATACTGCTTATGAGGTGGGGTCCCCAAAAGGCTATGTTGAAAATTTGGGATCAAAATGTGAAACAATGGCTGAGTTATGGATAAAAGTTGAAACTCCCTTTTAAATACATTAAACTGCATTTACCATGGTTTCTCATATTGCTGTTGCTGGTTCCAGCAGCAAGGCATGTCTTAAATCGTGAGAGTGTATCTTGAACTTGGGACCTCTTCAGGTGAGTGAGAGTGTGTGTGGGGGTGTCAAGGGGAGTGTGGGGAGGTGGGTGAACAGTGGAAGGTCAACTGAGGGTGTGGGTATGATTGGTGATTGACTTTTTTAACAGGTAAAAAAATAGACATCAAGGGACAGTTTTCTTATTTCCAGCATGCAAGAAACATGGGAGGGTGGGAGGATGCCACTAGCCATCTAACAAAAAAAATGGGCATTGGGGAGGAGGGCCACTAGACCATCAGGAAAGTAGATTAAATTAATAACAGTAATATCGGGGATTGGGGATGGAGGGCCACTAGACCACCAGGAAAACCTACATAAAACAAAAAATATATATAAAATAATATATATATATATGCACACACACACTCACACACACAAAGTAAATGGCATCAGAGATGTGGTGATGGAGTTACATATACAATGGGGATTTGGGCTGGAGGTGCACAAATTGTGGTACAACACAGTTTTTGCAAAAGTACCAAGTGCCCTTTCACAATTTGCGAAAAAAAAGTTGGTTGTTGCATGAACGACAGTGCCACAATTTGCAGCAAAACAATGCTTTGCATAAAATAAACACATTTATGGGCATTGTTGTAAAAAAATCTGACCCCAGAATCCAATTCCTCTGGCCCTGAATAGGTAACTACAACTGTTGGTGTTTACCATGAGGCAATATTTTTGTAAATATTTGTTTGTTTGCCTTGCTAACTGAAAACAAGATGGCAGCAGCATGAAAGAGCAAACCCCATTTGAGAAAGAGAATGGTGCTTTCATGAAAGAGAAACATATTTTCGCATGGGACATCTAACTTTTCCCTTAGGAATAATGAGAAACATTGAAATTTAATAACTTTTGAACAGATTAATGTTTTTTCAACAAACCTTCAAAAGGCACGTCTGCTACCCAAGCTTGATATACCTTAAAAACACTCAAGCCATTTCTGAGAAACGGCATGAGAAGGAATTTACACAAAAATGGAAAATGTCATATTTTTGGACACTCTGCATCTCTGCACCTGTACATTTGACTGGGACAAAACATCCCACATCAAGAGATCTTTGGTCTCCGATGGAACATGCAAAATTTCACATCAATCAGTCAAATATTGGCAAACATATTAAAGTGCAAAATTTTGGGTTTAACAGAGAAGTGACCATTGAGCCCTTGCTAAGGGGGCGCGACTATGCCCCTGTAATACAGTATAGGACATGGTATTACCCCATAGTTAGGGTTGTATAGACATTTCTATGTTAAATTCAGAATTTTGCATCTTAATAACTTTGGCATTTTTTTACAGAATAGTCTGACATTGGGAATGTGTAGTCACCCTGCAAATATCTCCAGATGCGGAACATTTTATGACCATATCTCATTTGGATTTTGAGATACAAAGTGGTAATAAACAGAAAAGAAAAACACTTTATTCACCTTTGGTTATCATGGGATTTTGTGCTCTCATCTACAGATCAAAGGGAATAAAATTTTTACCAGAGATCTTCAGGGATGATGTGGGCAGTTTCACGGGTGTGCCTTTGGATAGTCTGGTGAAATGAAGTTTCACCATTTTTGAATTATAATGAATTTTGTGATAGCTGCCAGACAGGGCGGTTATTGAAAACCATTCAGACAGTTAGTTGTTAAGGATTTACTGGTCGAACCTCAGAGAAAAACTGTTTGTACTTCTGCCATCTTGCTTTTTTCTCCCTTAAAGATATTGGATTTCTAAAGTAATCCTACATGTTTAGGAATTACCAAGACCTGTATTTTGGTCTCAGTCACATGCTTAGCCACATAGTGTTATTATTATTATTTAAACATTTACAAGTGAAGTATGTGTTTTGGAAGCGAGACTCATATCGACCATCCCTAGCTTTGTCAGGATTAAATGATCAGAAAATAACTGCTTGTAGTTCTTTACAGTTTGAACTTTACTGGTTGAACTGTAAAGACTTCTAATGATACCCTGCTTTCTGCTTCATAGGAGCCTTGTCTGCCTCTCTACAGAAACTCTGCATGAGCCACTTTTTCTCCCTGACTCCCCATCAGAAAAAATGAAGTAAGTTAGTTGTCCTTTAGCCATAAAAATGTATGTGTGTGAAGAGAGTAATAAAATGTGTGGGTGGGGGGTAGCACTAGAGATGGGCAAAGTGGCCCCAATCGCCTCTGTGATAGTGAGCATGAGTGAAAGCATGTCAGGTGCTCCATAGCATAAGCGAAGTACTTCACGTTATTAATGGGTAGCATGAAGTCCATTGAAAACAATGACTTTGCGTTACTCCACCTTCAAACCACTACTCCACTAATCCTTAAGGCGAAGTACATTGAAAACAATGTACTTGCTTCGTTAAGCTCCAAAGGTGAATTTTGCAGTGATTCATGGGATTTCAGGTCACATAGGCTCTAGATTTTTCCGCACAGCCTCAGTTTGGTATAGTGTGTGTAGGAAGTTGTAGGAGACGATCTGCTCTGAGAGCTCTCTGTGATTCAAACCTTCTAAAAGCTGTTAAAAAAGCCTTTTTGAGTTATTTTTTGCTGAAACTTTCGATTATATGAAACCCTCCTGTGCTCATATCATTGAGCGTTTGTTGTTTGTGTGTGTATTTTGAATGTTAATGTACAACATTCAGTCTGTGTACTGAGAGACAGTGGAAGTGTGCTTTGGGAAGGGGAGTATCTGTGGTGTAGGTAGATTAAATTGGAGAAAAAGACAGTGCTTTCTGTTTTGGTGATATTTTTCTTGTATAACTGTGTTAATGTATACACAGTAATATTTTCAATAATTCTTGTCATTTTTTTCCTGATTGTTGTGGAGCAGCAGTGTATAATTTTAGTTTGTTTAAAATATGTGGTTATATTACTGAAGTTTTCAATTTGCTACACATTACTTAGTGTGTGTGTGAGTATGTGTGTGACGCGTGTCATCAAATCAGAAACCTTTTATTGTGCCACATAATTTCAGCAATGTGAACCTGCTATCCACTGCAGCTGTGTAATTTTTTGTACTTCTTTGTGGTATCTTTACTGGTACTCATACTAGTGACTTGCTGCAGCAGTGCAGTACACTGCCCCCCGCCAGCAGCCCGCTCCAACTGGCAAATATATTCTTTTCCAGATTTGAATTTCTGATGGTGAGCACTGGTTAGGTATTATGCCCTTGCATCTGCATCTCTTCAGTGCACAGTGCAATCTTAATCTGTCTGTACATTTGCATCTCTTTAGGGCCCAATTTCCATCTGTAACTTAAGTCACAGTTGTTCTTTGGCTTCCCTTCAGAGTACTGGACAGGTGTGGTGCATAATTCAGCATGAACATTGTACTCATTAATATGCGTTTTTAAGTCAGGACCATCATCAGGAGTCACTCATGATACAAATCACGTTCTTCATCATCACGGTCACAAATGCAGTCACAAATTACGATTTACAATCACATCTCAAATTACAACAGTAATTTTTGTTACTAGTTACTTGGATGTATTGTAAGCCTGTTTTGTAGTATCTTTCCAGGTTTCACTGCCACACCATTGTACTCATTAATAAGTGTTTTTAAGTCAGGGAGTTGGACAGTGTCTGCAGTACATACACAGACTGGAAAGAAAACTGCACCCATGCAGTTTAGCACAGTATACTTCCACTGCTCAGAATACATATGGAAGACAACAAAAAAAGGGCATAATTACATACAAGGGTCGGGGATGGTGGAGGAATACATTTTATAACACAGCAAGGAAGGTGCTGGGGGGCACATGGTGTGAGGAAAAAAAACTAATGTGGGATCCCATGGTGATCCAGCAGCAGTTCCAGCATGGACATAATTTGCAACTGATGTCCCTGTATGTAAGAAAAATAAAATTTACAGAAAGAACAAATTAAGTAAAAAAGAGTACAGAAAGAAAAGACAAAAAAATGTAGCTTTTAAAAAAGCTGTTGGGTCTAAATCAAGTTTAAATCTCCTCCTCGTTCTGATCTCAAAGTATCAGCAGTCAAAAACACACTCCTCTCTCTCTCCGTCTGCACAGGAAAAAGTAAATGTGTCTGCTTATATGATTCACTTTCTTCCTACCTAGCTTAAGAGCATGTGACTTACAGTACTGTAAGCCATGTGATGTGTGGGGGAGCTGCCAAATCTGAAACACCAAGTGGATCACTTAGAATCATAATGAGGAATGCAAAGTCCATTAAAAACAATGACTTCACCTTACTTCGCATTGCCATTCTGCCTTAATGCGAAGTGGTAATGACAAGGCGAAGTGAGCACTTTGCATTGCCCACTCCATGTAGTGGAGTGGCAATGCGAAGTGCCCACTTCACGTTCACTTCGCCTGCAAAATTTAAATTCACTGCATCTTTAGGTAGCACATCCCAATGAGCAGTGAGTATGGAGAGGTAGTTTGTGTGAATTGGCTTCTAGGGAGGAAGCAGACTTTCATGAGTCTGCAGTGTTAACAACACTGTCATCCAATAAATTCATTGAAATTCAGTGAACAAGTAAAAAACAACTGGCCCCAGGTTTCAGTACTTAAATAAAAATGTAATTTAATTAATCAAAAGGCTTACAAATAACAATGATACCTTAATGGTGGAAATTAAAATGTGGCAGTATTTAATTTCTACCACTAAGATATTGTTCTTGTTTGTAAGTTTTTTGATGGATTTAATTACTGAAACCTGGTGTTGGTTGTTTTATGCTTGCTCACTGTGTTACATTGCTCCCTTGTACAGGTTTTTAGAGTGGAGTGGCATTCTTGTCTCTAAATTCCTTGTAACTGCCTACAGTAACATCAAAGAATGCAAACAATACAGAACACTTTTACTTCACTTCATGAAAGTACACTAGACACTATTTATAGAAATTTGTGATTCAAGTTTTTTTTGTGACTTTTTGGTTTCATTATCCATGAAATCTTCTACTCATGCAAGTGCACTGAATACATAATGTGAGACAGAACTCCAGGACTCCATAAAAGTTTGAAGTATGTCGGTTATATGTCTGACTTCATGAAATGATGTCTAGTCAAATGGTTAGAAGGCAGAGGAAAGTGCCCCAAAATGTGACTATGAGAAAAGGACAGTGAAACAGAATTGAATGTGTCCCGGTACAAAAAAAAAATGCTCTATTCAGTGGCACAATATAGTAAAGCTGTAAAAAGACAACAGTGCAGCACAGATTCATAAAAGTCCATACACAGTGAAAAGTTCATTCAGTCCATTTCAATCACAAATGCCGGCAGGTGCTCAGGCTCAAACTCCCATCACTAAAAATAGTGAAAGTTTGAGCCTGGAGACCAGCTGGCATTTTTGATTCAAATGGACTAAATGGGTTTTTCCACTATTTATTTAAGTTAATGATTCGGTGTCCTGTGGAGCATGAAACAGAAAATAAAGCTGCAATCCGTGGCATATAGTAAATTATTTGAGGGATCACACCAAGCTCCATATATTTACTGCAATTTCCTATTACATAAATGAAGACACTTACAATCCTTCTAAAAAGTCAATAATGGTGGGAAAAATGCCCCAGCACTTAATCTGTTACTTCATCTTTTCCCTGTTTGCTCCTGTAGAATATGAACTATGTTGTTGCATTTTACATTTTTTTCCTGTGGCACTGAATAAAGCTTTTTTTCACGAAGATACATTCAGTTCTGTTCCACTGTCCTTTGGTCACTCTGGAGCAACATGTGTTACAAAGGACATTCTGCAGGTTCTGGTTTCATCTGCCTTCCAAGTTCTACTGTTTTAACCTGGGTACTGTCTTCTCCCTAGTTGCGGTCTCAAATAATTTTTTGCTGTAAGTGAACATGTGTCTAGTAGCACCCCAGACCCTTCCGATTGCTGTCCCCATTTAAAAAAATATTCTCTGGTGTCTAATGGCACCCCCACCCTTCCAATCACAGTCCCTCTATAAACAAACATTCCCTGGTGTCTAGTGGCACCCCCACCTTCCCATTGCAGGACAAACCTAAAATAAAGAAAACAGTCCCTCAATGTTTTTTATAACCTGTAAAATGGTCCTTCACTGATCTGCCCACCCTCACCCTCAACTCAGCACCCACCTCTGCATGCCCCTCAGTACACCTCTACACACTCTCACTCACCTGAAGAGGTCCCTGGTTCAAGAGTCTCTCTCTTCTGACTGAAGATACATCTTGCTGCTGGAACCGGCAACTGCAATATGAGAAACTCAGGTAAATGCAGTTCAGTGTATTTCAAATGGGGTTTCAAGTTGTATTTATAATTATTTTTGATTATTTTTGACTTAAATTTCCACATATCTTTTTGTTCCCACTCATGAACAAAGCAACTGTTGTTATGCAACTCTTTCCTGAAAGGTAATTTTGCAGTCACTTAGCAAATTTACTTTTCAGGTGGGATTAGCATAATGATAGTCATATTGTTCATGAGGTGGGGTCATAA
The DNA here is from genome assembly GCA_016271365.2 of Neoceratodus forsteri. NCBI lineage: Eukaryota > Metazoa > Chordata > Ceratodontiformes > Ceratodontidae > Neoceratodus > Neoceratodus forsteri. The sequence goes on from CM028133.1 coordinate 529,981,941, forward strand.
GAAGGCTATGTTGAAAATTTGGGGTCAAAATGTATTAAAATAGCAAAGTTATGACCATCCATTGCAATTTTGCTATGCATGCTCATAACTTTGGAAATTTTAAAGATTTTGGCCTGCATTTTGAAAGGAGATGCATGGTGCAAAGTAGAGATGTGACACCCATCTCAAATAATGCACCAAAGTGTGATATTCAAAAGGAGGTGATGCTAAACCATTGCACAAAGATAATGTATGCAATGCAAATAAAGGGGGTATTCCCATGAATATGCTGTGCATCCCTATGTTCAGCCAAAATGTGAACACATCTGCCACACATATCGGAAATGTGCTGCCCAAAGTTAGGCATGGAAAAGGCATGCCTAAATCAGCCAGACACCCACAGGCAGGCCACAGAACTGGAGGCAGGCCATCTGGAGACAGCTCTTGGAAATGCACCAGAATATGGTACTGGCACCCACACACAACTGTTATGCCAGAATGGATGTACTCAGAGCCAGAGGTGCTGTATCACCACCGGCACCATCCAGGGTGCAGCCCCCTACACCACACCCTGGACATAGACACCCAGCAGCCACTTGCCAGTGCAGTCAGGTGCCCCCCCCAGACATACCAGCAGAGCAGACAGCCACAATGCAGCAAATATACTGGGGACCATGGTCTGCACTCATGTGGCCTGCACAGTGCCACTTGATGGTCGCATGCACCCAGAGTGCCATCTAGGGCAATGGTGCACAGGTAGCCTAGTGGATGGGTAGCAGCCTGGTGCAGGCCAGGGACTGATCTGTGGCACACACCCATGGTGGTACACCATAGGTGTACACAAGTGTGACCCACCCACTCAGCTACCAGGTCACCCTCTGCACACTGTCATTCCTTGCAGTCATCACCATGGTCCTCTCATATGGAGGTGTGTGGGGCACTGCAGGTGACTGTACACTGCATATGGAGCTGATGTATCATGGATTCATGACACGAGAGCCACAAACCTGACCATGATGTCTGCTACAGTGCCAGGAACCCATCAACACCCTCAACCGCAACATGACCTCCAACCGACCAGCAACAACGTGATGCATAATGCGGGGGGCTATGTCCCACAACCTCCCTACTATAGATATCTAACTCCACATCACACAGGTAGTGGAGTTAGATGTCCCCCCCATTGCCCAAAAGTGTCTCAATACAAACCCCCATTACTGTCAATTTAGGCACGGTGGGGGTTTTGGTGTTGGGGGATCACTGTAGTGGTGGCATACTATGTATTACTTGCAAGTGGAATACCGATCAGACTGTGTCACCCTGTGCTCACCTCTGTTACATGTCCCAGTGGGCCCCTCTGGCAACTGTCCAGGTGACCCCCTGTACCCCAGTATGACCCTGAACATGGCTATGGGTAATAGCACTGTACCCAGGCCAATGCAGTCCACCCACCCATAAACAGTCCATTACACTTGCCTGATAGGCTGCAGTACCACCTGTTCACCTTTGTGGAGTGGTTGGACAGCCCTGCAAAGCTGGAACTGAACATGTTCAGGGTATGCAAATGGCCTGAATACATTCCAGTAATGAGCTGTGCATGGGGGAGATGGGCTTGGAATGTGCAGTGAGGTCATTTCGTATTCCAGCTGAATAATGCAACTTTGCACACTGAGCAAGTAGCTTTGCATCATGCATTTCCCCATGCACTACATATGGCTCCGGTCACCTGCTGTGCTGCACATCTCCCACTGTGCGGTCACGCATCTTCCAGATATTCAGCCAGACACGTGTGAGCACATATCATGGCACATCTTGGTAAGAAAAATCTATTTCTACAATATAAATTAAGTAACACCATACTCGAGAGTACTACAGAGGAAAAATATCTAGGGATAAGGACCTATTCTTTGACAGGAATACCAAAGAAATAGTCAGGAAATGTCAGAGGATTATTGGTTGCATATTGAGTAATATCAAAATCAGAAAGAGTGAAGTAATCATTCCCCTGTATGCCAGCCTGGTGCGCCACCACCTGGAGTATTGTTCACAGTTCTGAGCACCTCATATCATAAAAAGTAAACAACTGATCAAGAAAGTCCAGAGAAAATTTGCAAAAAAAATAAATACAATGCAGCATTTAAGCTACAACCAAATACTCAAAAACTTAAAGTTGTATTTGGCAGAATATAGAAGAATTAGAGGCAATCTATGCCTAACCTTTAAAGCTATCCAAAACCAATATATGATGGAGACATTAGGACTTATAGGGCACAAAGTCAATAAATGCTACAGAATTGGGTTTTATCCTAATGAGCTTCACTATATGTTCCCAACTTTGCCATTTTTTGGAATTGTTTCACCAAATTTTTCATTTAATTTCATTTCATTGATTTTATACTGAAAAGTCTGTGGGCAAATCCCATTTTCACAGACGTCCAATTTTGAAGCATTAAATAGGAAAATACATCTTCACAACATACAAATACATTTAAAAATCTACAGGCTGGCCAGGACAATATAAAATAATTACAACATAACTAGAAACTAGGTAAAAGACCTATAGACAGAATTGATCAACATGTTCCTTCTAAGTACTGTCTTAAAAATAGAGATTTTTGAACAACACACAACATTACTAGGTAAATCATTATAAAGTTTTGGTGCTACAAAGGTCACAGACTTTTGGGCAATTTTCAACATGGGTTTTCTGGTACCCCATCTTATGAACACTGCAACTGTCATTTCGTTAATCAGGTCCTGAAGGTGATTTCACCGCTGTTGTGTGAAATCACCTTTTGGGCCAATAATGAAATTTCACCCTCAGTGTTCATGAGGTAGGGTCCCAAAAAGGACATGTTGAAAATTTGGTGAAAAATTCCTAAAATTGCCTGAGTTACATATGTTCATTTAAAGTTTTCTATGCACATGTATAACTTTTGTAATTTCCAATATTTTGACTTCAAATGTTCAACATAGTCATTTTTTTCACACCACCCCATGAACAGTGCAGCTGGCCAAAACTTGTTTTCACACCTGTGGCACAGAATGGCATCATGGCATGAATTTGAACATTTTCACCTATGGAGTTTATGAGGTGGGGTCATAAGAAGACTATGTTGAAAATTTGGGGTCAAAATATGAAAAAATGCCAAGGGTATGACAATTTATTGCAGTTTCACTACGTCTGCTCATAACTTCGGAAATGTTAAATATTTGTACCACAGATTTTCAACATAGCCTTCTTATTACCCCACCTTATGTATGTCACAGCTGTCAGTTTTCACATCCTGGTGAAAATGTGTTTTCACACCTGTGGCACAGAATGGCATTGCAGTTGAGCAGAATTATGTTTTGGCGGGGATTCAAACATTTTTTATATGGGTACATGAGGTGGGATAATGCTGACAAACATATATAACCTGGTACAGAGAAATTGTGAAATGTAAGGCAAAATGTTATTATGTGCAACTGCAATGTCATTCTGTGTCTGCGGGGCCCTGTGTTTCCACAGCTGCATACATATATGCATCTACCCATGGTAAAATAAGGATACTACTATATAATCTCAAAAAATAAAGGCATAAGTTTCAAAAAAACCTTATGAATGCTCCAGTTAGGGTCAAAGTGACAAAAGCTGGGAAATGAGGAGTTAGGGTTTCCCTAAGACCAGACCCTCCCAAACCCAGCAGGAGAACAGGTGTGCGGTGTGCCTTGGGTTTCTCAAGCCTAACACTCACCCAGTTTCATTGGTAATTTGTAAATAATATCAGATGTGTAGACTTTATGAGAATGGGGTGAGTGTTAGGCTTGAGAAGCTCAAGGCATGCCCCACACCTGCTGTCTTGCCTGGTTTGAGAGGGTGGGGTGTTAGGGAAACCCTAATGCCTCATTTCTCAACTTTTGTCCCTTTGATGCTAACTGGGGCATTAATGAAGTGTTTTTGCAATCTATCTATCTATCTATCTATCTATCTATTCATTGCAAATGACTCTGTTAATGCATCAGATAGGGTTCCTTTTACAGTCACAAAAGTATGGAAACTCAGTGTTACGGTTCCCAACCTTAGCACCCTATGCCATCCTCCAACTTCCACAAACCAACTGGCATTGCGATGTGCCTTGGGGTCATCAGGTCTAACTCTTACCACATTCTCCTGTACTGTACCATCTCAGATTCCTTACACATGGAATGGGGTGAGGGTTAGGCCCAACAACCCTGAGGCACACCAGGATGCCCTGTTGGTATGTGGAGGAATTGAGGTGGAGTTAGGTGTGGGGTGGGAACTCTCCACTGAATTTCCATGCTTTTGTTGCTGTAATAGGAAACCTAACAGATGCATTAACGGAGTTTTTGCCATGACTTGCCTTTACTTTTTAAGATAGTGTAATACTATCCTTATTTTACTGAAGGACCCTGATCTCCAATCCCTCTTTAGATGTGCATATGTATGTATGTGTATATTATATATATATATATATATATATATATATATATATATATATACTGTATATGTGTGTGTGTGTGTGTGTGTGTGTGTATGTACTGTCAGTGTGGAAGCACAGGGCCCTTATTACCCCAACTCATGTAACCTGGTACAGAGCAATTGTGAAATGCAAGGTAAAATGTTATTATGTGCAACTGCAATGTCATTCTGTGCCACAGGTATGAAAACACATTTTGGGAAGGATGTGAAAATGACAGCTGTACTGTTCATGGGGTGGTGTGAAAAAATTACTATGCTGAAAATTTGGGTGTAAAAAGATTAAAAAGTTCCAAAGTTATACGTGTGAGTAGAATAAATTCAACAGATGCATGTAACTCTGGCATTTTTGGGAATTTTTTCACCATATTTTCAACATTGGCTTTTTGGCACCCCAGCTCATGAACAATGGCACCGTCATTCTGTTACTAGTCCCAAAAGGTGATTTTGTACAGTGACTTTGCCATTCCACATTACAGGTGAGAAAACACATTTCAGGAAGGATGTGAAAAATGACAACTATACTGTTCATGAGAGGGTATGAAAAAATAGCTATGTTGACAATTTGGCGTGAAAATATAAAAATTGCCAAAGTTACACACTTTGTAGACAATTTTCAATGACCATGCATAACTCGAGCATTTTTGGAAATTTTTGTCACAAATTTTCAACATAGGCTTTTTGGGACCCCACCTCATGAATACTGGCACTGTCATTTCATTACCCAGTCCCTAAAGGTGATTCCTTGCAGCAATCACAAAATCACTTTACTGCTCTGACTAATGAACCAACAGTGACAGTGTTCATGAGGTGGGGTCCCAAAAAGCTTGTGTTGGAAATTTGGACAAAAATACAGTAAAATAGCCAAGATACCAACAGTTTAGATTGCCATTGATGGCCATTATACTGCATTTTCCTTGATTCTTCAGTTTGTGGTTTGGCTTTGAAGAGTGCAAACATGTCCCGGTCCACAGAAGATGACATCCGATTTTCTCCGGTGGTAAGTATAGGTCAAAGGGGTGTGGGGTAGTGGTTGCTCAGTGGGAGGGTTGGGATGGGGTAGGGGGATGGGCAGACAATGAGGAACCATTTTCTTTTTTTCAGGGAAAAAATGTCAGGGGATCTGTTTTATTTTTAGCAGGGTTACACTTGAGCATATTTGGGGCATTGGTGTGGGCTTTCCAGTGTCCCACACTGCTGGGGGGACTTTCAGTGCTGATAGGGGGATTTAGAACCCCCCATTGGCAAATATATAGAACAACATATTTTGGGGCACCTGGAGTGGGCTCCCCAGTGTTCCACACTGGTGGTGGGTTGGGATTTCTACTGCCGACATTGAGATTGAGTACCTCAATGTCAGCAAAAAACTTAAAAAAATATATATAAACATGCCTCAGCCCCCTTGGAGGCACTTAGAGGGTAAAACATCCTTTATTTAGGTAAACACAAACATGTGTTTACCTAAATGGGGTCTGAGGAATCAGATTCTATTGTTAGTTTTTAAAAATAATGTCCAGAAAAGGTTTTGCCCTTTTCACAAGGGCTGAGTTTTTTGTGGGTCTAGGTAGTGTAGCAAATATGCAACACTCTCACAAATTTTGTGAAAGCTTTCACAAAAGTGTTGCAAATTTGTGACACTTCCAATGACCAAATAAAAACACATATTTCTAGCTATTATTTTTAAAATCTAATGCCAGGATTGTGTTCCTTGGGCTCCAATTAGGTAAACACAACTGTTGGCATTTACAATGGGGCAATCTTACATTTTTATACCCGTTGCCAACTGAAAACAAGATGGCAGCAGTATGACAGTACTAAACCCATTTGCAGCAGTCAAAATTGCTTTTTCAAAAGCAAAAAGTGTTTTTGATGCATACATATATTTTTTCCTATAGGCTATAATGGAAAACTTTTAACTTTTATAACTTTTGAATGGATTTTTTCCCCAAACCTTCTAAAGGTACATCAGTGACCCAGACCCCATATACCCTAACAATTTCAGACTAGACCCCAAAACCATTCTGGACTTAGAGATGAGCAAAAAATTTGCACCTAAATGGTAAATCTCAAATTTTGTGGCACTCCACAGCTCTGCAACCACACCAACGACTGGAACAAAAATTGCCATACAGTGATCTATGATACCAGACAGCACATGAGAAATTTGGGGCACATCAGTCCTATGGTTGCAAAGTCATTAAAGTGTACAAGTTGGGGTTTAACATAGATGTGGCTGGGGCAACCCTAACTACTGTGGCACTACTATGCTTTCCTGTAAGTCAGTTTGGAGTATACTCTACGAGTTGCTTTGCCCAACCAGATTGGGGAGGGTGGCATCACTTAACTTTCAAAGTAAAAAAAATACTCTAAACTTGAGAAGTTCTCCGAATGTGAGAAGACGGCATGCGTCTGTGTCTGAGGTGACTGAGGAGTAGGCACAGATAGCACAGATAGCAGACTGCTTAGTGAGTTTTATTTGCATAGAAGGTATGCCATCTATGCTTTGAACATCTGCAATCTTACCAGTATACCTTTTGTCCTCTCCCGTCGGCTGCTGTTTTTTTCTTGTTCTTCTAGGGTTGAGACAACATTCTTTCTCCCTCTGTGTAATGGCAGCAGAGTGAAGCAGTAACTGGAAGATGCCATTTGGGCGGGTAGAAAGAAGTGTGCGGAGGAGCAAAAAGGAGAGATTTGGGTCTTGTTTTAATAACCAACCTGAAGCCATGGCTTTGAGATTGACTCCTGCAATAGATTTTATCCTAAAGGGATGTAAAAACTTTTTGTTTTTATTGTGTGTCTTTTATGTATCTATTTATTTTTTGCTACTGTTCCTTTTGGGTCCTGTTTTAGTACTGTTTTAGCTCCTTTTCTTTTCCTTTTTCTTTGCTTAAAACCCTGAATGTTTTTTAGAATTTGATTTTGTTTGTTGGTTGTTTTGAATTTTCCCAGGTTTAGATAAGTCACGTGGCCTATAGCCTGTTAGTCTCTTTCCACTGGGTACTTAAGGCACATGTGTGGCATCCTTCTCAGATGCTTTTGCAATCAGAGGAGAGAGAGAGAGAGAGAGGATCACAGCAGCTTTACTTGGGATTACTAGTTACTAGTTATATTGCTTTGCTTTGATTTTACTATTTGCTAAAAAGAGGAAGATATAACATTTGTACCTGACCCGCTTGATTTAACAAACTAATAAGGGCGTCAAACAACGGTAGACAACGACTAAGGCTAAGGAAGCTCAATCTTATGATTCAACAATTGCTGCTAAAAGTAAGGGAAAATTTGATATTTTATTTTTGGATTTTATGAGATTCTGATATAAGACTGAGAGTTCATAGTTTTTTTGGGGGGGATAATTTATTAGGACCTTAGAAAGACTAGTTTTTGAGTTTGTTTTCTTGTTTTTTTGTTTTGTAGTGCCTAATTATCATACTGTGAGAGTGTATCAGCGTGGTGCTAATGGACACTGGGATTATTACTGGGATTATCTCTATCATCTCTATCAAATGTGGTGGAAGCTAGAACTTCTATAAATATCAAAGGTGACTCACGGATATTAATGGACATTAGCGGGACTTTTGATGAGATTCTGAAGATTTGCCCCTCAAATATTTTATTTCCACCCCATATGTTCTAATGCCATTAACATCACATACACCATAAATCTTTGGAAGTATCATACATCAGTGACTTGTTTGTTTGTTTCTGCTGCTCCATGTTTCTCCATTACTAAGATTCTGAAAGAGATGCTGATGGGGACTTGAGGAGTCTAAACTTTGATAGTTTTTCCTCTCCATATGAACAATACAAAAGGATATGGACATGGACATGGTGGTGGTGGTCTTATTCTATACATTCATAGTTACTGCTTCTAGTCGTGTTTTTTTTTTGTTTTAGGAAGTCATAAGACTGAAATTATCTTTTGGATGTTTGTGTTAATTGCTTGTATTCTCTGTATCTTTTGTACTTGATTTTGCACTTGAGCCTGTACTTCATTAGATTTCATTGGGACTTGATTACTTTTAAAAAAGAAAGGGAAATTCATCTAATTTATCCAACTCATCTAGATTATTCTATGTATACCCATAGCGGTAAGATGGCTAAAAATAATATGGGTGTGAATAAACAGAATAAACTGCTAACCGGTTAGTCAAACTTGAATTCAAAAGCTAAAGGGGTTAAGAGGGTTAAAAGTAAAAGTAATTGTTGTGTGTATATACACACAATTTAGGTATTATGGCTTCAACCCCTAAAAAATCTAAACAACTCGAACCTGAAGGAGTTACTTCATCTTCCTCCTCCCATATTTCTACAAAAGAACATGGTGCCCAAAATTATGGGTCAATTGATTTGGAATCTAATTACAGAAATCAATATATGGTTAAAGAGAGGCACTTATCGCAGAGTACTTCATTATTAGAGAATTTTAATAAATCAAGTCAAGATAAAATGGCAAAGGGTGCTGAGTGCTCAAAAGAATTGCAAGCTGGAGTTAAGAAGTGGGACAAAAAACTTTTGACTAACTCCAATAATCGACTTATAACTAAGGAGTTGGAGGTAAATAGAAATTCACCCATTCTCCTTAATAGTACACTTCGTCAGGGTAAAATTACAGATTTTTTTCCAAAAACCAGATTGAACTTCAGGAAGCTATAAATCTGAGTACCCAACCTACATTGTATCACACGGAAGGTCAACTGGAGATTTCCCTGAAGGAACATACTATTAGTATAAACTCCTTGGGAGTCTCTGTCCAAAACGATTGGATAGGAGAGTCAGTGAACTACTCTTCTGATAGTGGGACAAATCAAGGGATCTCTATAGCAAAAGATGATGTTATCTCCTGCTTCCCATCTGGTTTGAATCTATTTAGCCCATTAGAAATGTCAGAGACATAGGCAGCTGTAGAGGGCTCAACAGTGGAGGCGAAGGAGCAAATGTGTGCAAACCTAAATGGATCCTCAGATGAAATCTTTGAAAGAATGGATAGAGAGGTACAGAATACCCATTTAGACCAGGACTTTATTGCCCAATGCCCTGGTACTATATCCAAATATACTATCAAGGCCTTGGCCCATCCAGTCATGTCAAATGTTGTGCTATTAGAGGCTTACAAGGGCATCAAAGTGGCCTTGGAAAACTTGTCAAAATTTTTATAGAAATGTTTGCCTCACTTTAACAACAAATTTCACTGTTGATCAAAAAAAATGAGACTAATAGACCAAATCAAAACTTGTCATTCTCCTCTTTAAGTTTCTCTGAGACCCTAAGAAGTAACAAAACAGAGGGGTTTAATAAGAAAAAGAGGAGGGAGAGTGACCCTAGGAAAAAAAATCTAACAATAGTAAACCTAGGCAACAGAAAAATAAAAAGATTAATAAAAATGAAAGAATGGTAAGAGGATCTTCTACTATAGCAGAGACTAATGAGCATATTAACCTAGAGGGGGTTCAGGTGCCCAAAGAACAATTTAAGCCATCTATTTTACTTAATGTGGTGAATATGGAGCTAGCAACTAACTTAAGAGTAGCTGAATCAATCTATTTAAGAGCTCAAGAAAAAAGGACAAGTAATACCATTCCAATCCATGGAGAATTCAACTAAGAGAGAGCAACCTAAACAAACCTCTGGAAATAACTCAGTGTTATTAAGGGATGATACTCACTGTATAGTTAAAGAAGACCCTGAAACATATGACCTATTATGTACAGGCAAGGAAGTAATCTTCAAATTTGATTATATGTATTGTAAAGATTATGAAACCAATGCAACTTTGATGAATTTGATAGCCCATATTTTGAGTACAGAATTGGGATTACCAGCTGTAGCAGATGCTCTTATTATGGTAACCAGGGACATCTATAATCCCCTTGGTCCAGTTTATTTTGTGCTCCCAAATCTGGATGTAGCAAAAAAAAGTCTGGGCAAAGCAAGGTTTGATAGACTTATTAGGAATGGTACTGTCATCACCAGTGACCTGAGTTACAATCAGGAAAAGCACTTATAATGGGATTAAACCAGGTAAAGTGCTAACATACAGTATGGTACATTTAAGTCTACCCATGCATTGCTGAACTGGGAATTCGTAGTACCTCCTGAAGGCTCTATGTTTGTTATTTTTGGGTTAGAAATATTGAAGGGAGAAACTGCTGCTAATTTACCATCCTTTTTGAGGATGATTCTGTCAGCCATTATTAAAATGCAAATACACTCAGATGAAATAGTACAAGAAGAGAGGGTCATGAAGGATGAACAAGGTACTCGGATAAACTGTTTTATATCATCTGCATCACTAGTAGCACTATTATTAGAGAATAGACACATACTGGATGAGGTGAATATCTACTTCGTGGAATTGAATGAGTGGGAAACAGGAACAATCTAGAATGATTCATTCATGACTATAACCATCTGAAAGTCAAGATTTCAATGCATCAATAAATCAGGGATGGAAGGTAATGACTCATATAAACTGTAACATCCTTAATTGTAATATTGCAGGACTTCATAATAAATTTGCAGATCCTCAGTGGGCTAACTTTGTCTATACTTTTGAAGTTATTATATTTCAAGAGACATGGGCACTAACTCAGCCTTATTTGAATGGTTTTGAATCAAATTTTGTACCTGCAAGTAAAGCAAAAAAATATAGAAGAAATAAAGGAGAACTGGCAATTATGATAAAAATTAGGGATGGATTAAGGGTTTTAACAAGTCACTCCCTTACTTCCAAAATACTTATGTTAGTAGTTGAGTGGGATTCCAATATTGCTCTGATTGTAAATGATATATTCCACCATGTTTTCATACTCACCCCACATATGATATTTGGACTCAATTGTCTATGGAAATAGATTTGTTTATACAAACAAATAAAGTAGATATAGTGCTATTAGCAGGTGATTTTAATGATAGGATTGCAAATTTTAATAATTTAATAGAGCTGCAAGAACAACTTTATATGCCAGATCTCGAACAGAGAACTACAGATATGATTGTTAATGAGGCAGGGAGATGTTTTCAAACCTTTATTAAGGATAATAATTTTCTTATCCTTAATGGGAGATTAGAGGGGGATCAAGATGGTGAATGTACATTTTTTCCCCCTTAGGTAGGAGTGTGACTGATTGTATTTTATGCTCCCCTTTTAGTTACCAATGCTTTAAAAAATTAAAGGTGATTATGAGAACAGAAAGTGATCATGTAGCAATCCAGCTGGCCTTTAAGAATCCTGATGGTAATTCTTCTTCTTCACCTAAACCTATGATTGAGCTTGAGATTCTAGGGAATAAGAAGTTAAGGTTGAATAATAAGGTAGTGAACGAAGTATCACATATAATATATTCTCCCAACTTTATCAACCTATACCACAGTATACAGATTGATTCTAAAGGTGAGCAAATTTATCACTTATGGAATTTAGGATATCAACAAATAATTAATGAGATTTATTACACTAATATCAATGAGCTCACATCAGTATCTTGGTTTGATGATCACTGTAAGAGACAGAAAAAAGTTAGTTAATCTTATTAGACAAACAAAAAAACATTCGACAAAAGGGGAATTGCTAAATCTAAACAAAGCTCATAGTGAATATAATAAATTCCTGGTTCAAAAAAAAAGGAGTTTACACACAAACAATGGGAAGTAATGTATCAAGCTATTAAGGAGGGTAACAGTAGGCTCTTTTGGTCATTAGTATCAAGAGGAACTAATTACCAGAATTCAAACCCTCTGATATATATTCCTAAAGAAACTTGGACCATATATTACAATTCTTTACTTAACAAACACTCTAATGTGGGGGAAGAAGTAGTAGATAGTTACATTGGGGGGGAATATATACCTCTAGTGTTTACAATAGGCGAGGTAGAAGATGCTATCTTGAATCTCCCAAATAACAAAGCACCTGGACCTGATTTGATCCCTGGGAAAATTTATAAGGCACATTTAAACTACTGGGTAATTTTTTTCACAAACTTTTTTAATATATGTTTAAAGGAAAGATTTATACCACTTTCATAGACAAAACCTATAATTGTACCAATTCATAAAAAAGGACATCTGCAATCACCAGCTAATTATCGCCCAATTAGTCTTATTGATATCAGTGGGAAAATCTTTTCCAAAATTTTATTACAAAAATTACAAAACTGGACAATGACAAATTCTCCGTTATCTATGTTTCAAGCAGGATTTCACAAGGATTTTGCAACTACAGATAGTATTTATATCTGATCCCATTTAATAGAAAAATATAGGTCATTTCGCAGAATGAAGCTGTATGTTTTATTTGTTGACTTTATGACAGCATTTGATTTGGTGAATAGAAACAAATTATGGGAAATCCTAATAGGGAAAAAAATACCTCTGAATCTTCTGGTCCCAATTTACATGTTATACTCATATACAGTTACAGCTGTTAGATATGACGACAAAGCTCTGGCTAATGCAGTTCAAAATCTTGCACAACTACTATTATTCTCCTCAGAAATTGGCTAGGCTGGGATTCCTGTCATCTGGTACCTGTATTCGCTGCCATCAGGAAGAAGGGAATCTTCTACACATATTCTGGAAGTGTCCCAGAGTAGCCCCCCTTTGGCATGTGATTCGATCGAGGGTAGATCCTTTACTAGGATTAAATGACCTCTTCACTCCCAAAATTTGCATTTTGGGAGACTTTTCCTCTGTTACAGTTAACAATAGGAAATTTCATATTGCTCTGATAGTTATGTCGGTTAAAAATCTGGTTTTGCGCCATTGGAAGGACGCGGCCGACATTGCTTATAGTGAATGGTTGCAAGAGTTGTTGGCAAATCTGCATCTGGAGAATATGATAGCTAATCTACATGATCAGTCCCAGAAATTTCAGAGGACATGAGGCCCTTTGCTGACATTTTACTCCTTACAGGCGTCATAGAGGTTCACCGTCCTTCTACTTTTCCTCTGAATATCGTACCTGTGTGAAGAAATGGGGAAAGGGAGGGGCGAGGGGGGAAGGGGAAGAGTTGATCTAATCTCTGTTTGTTGGACCTGTAGCTATTGTATGTATGCTTATTAGATCTTCTCTTGGAAAATGTATAAAATTGAATAAAGTTTGAATGGAAAAAAAAGATATGATGACAAAGGTAATCTCACTGACTACTTTAGAACAACCTCAGGAGTCAAACAGGGATGCCTTTTGGTTCCACTTTTGTTTAATTTGTATATTGATTCTCTCATGACTTACAGTGAGGTATCCAGTTTAGATTCTCCTAAAATTAGGAATTACTCAATTCACAGACTCACGTATGCAGATGACTTAATTATTTTTGCTTTATCTACACAAGGACTGTAGATCACCTTTGGTCAAAACTATTCAAGGTATTTTGGAGAAAATAGCTATGTATCATCTTTGGCAAGATTGGGAAAAATCAGTTATCATATCTCCCTTATTTAAGGAACTTGCCAAAAAAAAATACTTGCATTTGCTCAAAGAAAGCAAATGGAGCTTCTTAGAGCACAAGGCCAGGCTATTTGGTTAGCCCAAAATAAGACTGACATATCTTGGAAACCTATCTAATTTTACCCCTTACACCTTTAGATAGGAAAATGATTACATGGGCAAGGATGGGCATTATTTGCTCTAAACACATATTCTTTAACAGAATAGCTGCCCCTAACACCTGCCTTGAAATATGTAGGTGTAGTAGGGGTTTTGAAGAAAATCTCTATCATATTATGATACAATGCCCTTTATATAAAATCCAGCATTTTAAACTGCTTAACAATTTTCTTAATAAATATGCAAATGTAGAATATGACACACTAGTTGTGCTTTTACAGCCTCATACATTAGAAGAGGTTAAGATGACTTCAGGGTTCTTTTATCAAGTGATGAAATATAAAGAAAAACTTCTCCCTGCCTCTGAGAAATAAATCTGAGCTATCAGCTCAAATGAATTAAAACTAAGTAAGCCTTTGGCTCTTAGTAAAATGACATAAATGATAAGAAAGGGAGGGGTAGGACTGTGTAAAAGGGAAAGAGAAAGGAAAAGATAAAGGAGAGATAACAATTCCTCTGTTTGATTACGTACATTAATACTTTGTACCGAGGATTTTTAATATTTATATTGTGATGTGTCTGATGTTTATGTATCTGTATGTGTTTTGATGAATAATCTAATGTTTTTAGTATATTGTAATGGTAATTACCAAACAATAAAAATGAACTGAACTGAAAAAAAAATCTGCAGGGCTCGGCTAGGTGAACACAAAAAGAATTGTGTCCCTAGAGGGTCCCAGATTTAAATGGCAATCATTTCTGTGACAATTAACTGAAAAAATGCCTGACTCATGACACTACAGGGGTAATTTGCAACACTAAAAACTGCATTTGTGACACTGTCGAAGTTTTTGTTAACTTTTCCCATCGACTGTAATGGCAAATTTGTTTTTTTGAATAACTTTTGAACTGTTTAATATTTTTTCATGAAATCTTCGAAAGGCACATCAGTGACCATGGCCTGTGTGTGTGTGTGTGTGTGTGTGTGTGTGTGTGTGTATATATTTATCCACACCAATGAGGATAAAAAATAGCAAATATCTGAGATCTACATTGAGGATATTGCATTTATCCTCACTGTAGGTCATTTATCCACACACTAGATACCCCAGAAGCACTATCTGCACTTCACCACAGCATGGACACAAAGTGCAGTAAACCCCAGCAGCTCCAACCTCTCAGTTCACCTGCCAGCCAGCTCCAGCTCTGAACCTCCTCAGTGTGCACCTGGCATTCACACTGAAAGGTTCTTATTTTAATTTCACTAAAAAATTCACACACAGACATGAACCCACCCTCACCCTTGCCAAATCACCAAACAATACTCAAATAAAAGTCTCTTCCCAACCCTGACTTCACCTGCCTACCTATGCAGACGCACTGCTCTACAAGCCTGCAATGCCTCCTCTCCTGACTAAAGCAGACACCAATTCCAAAAAGAAGAATCAACCAGATAAAGCATATTTTCAAACAAACGACATGAGAAAACCTGAAAATAGGCAAGAATTTGTCTAGTACACTTACCCGGTCAACAAAAACTAACTAAATAAATAATTACATAAAAGCAATGGAAAATAATGAAAAAAAAGAAACAAAATGGCCATATGGCAACCTCACAACCTCTCTAACAGGGAGCTCCTTCCACCATTTAAAAAAAAACTATTCCACCTGCCCACAAAAAAGCAGCCAATCAAAAAGCCACATTTGGCAAAAGATGCACCTAGGGACTCTAGCTACCAAGTTAGCACCCTTACCAATAACTATCAGCACAATGGAACCACAGAGATGTGAAAGCCCTGCAGATGCTAGCCATGTCTTTTTTTGGGGGGGTTAAACACCCCAGAAATATGTTTTTGAAAATTTTGTAAACTGTAGTGTCGCAAAGTAGTGTCGCACCTGTGACACGTTCATGATTTTTTTTGCGAAAGTGTCATGATTTGCAACACTATGACCAAAATAACAGGGATTCTTTGCCACCCTGCTGAAATTTGGAGAGAAGAAAGCCAACATCCCACAGATGTGCCTTTTGGTGGTTTGATGACAAAATATTACAGGGATGCAAAGTTGCGGTACTCTAAAGTTGACAATTTTTCCCATAGACAAACATTATAGCACCACCCGGCGCCTTTGAGGTCTGTATCTTGGAAACACTTCCAAGATACAGACTTTTCCATCAGGAGAAATGTAGCCCTTCCGGGCTAGGACTACAAACAAGCCAGGACAGTCATAAATAATATGAAATTTAAATTATTTTTCTACGTCGTATGGTTCCTGAGATATAAGCGGTTTAGTATTCCAAGTGCTCATTTTCTGCTCCAATGCTCATTATTATGAATACATTCTTTCTGTTCACTGTGTTTCTCTGTGCAGCTTTTGGGGGAAAAAGGGTGTGCGCTTTCATTACTGTTACACTTAGTGTTTTCTCTTGCGTTCCCATAACCATTTGCGTTGCCGTTACCGTCTAGCCACCATGTGCGTTACCCTTTGCATTTTCATTTGTGCTTCCATTAGCGTTACTGTTACCATTTGAATTTCCATTACTGTTTCTGTTTGTGTTTCATTTTGCGTCACCATGTGCATTACCATTTTCGTTTGCTTACGTGCTTCTGTTTGCGTTTGCATTTGTGTTTCCTTTGGCATCATCATTGCTATTACCATTAGCATTTGCATTTCCAGTTGCGGTATCATGCCTGTGCATGTTACCATTTGCATTTCTGTAAGCGCTACTGTTCACTTTGGTGTCATTGTTGCTGTTACTGTAATTGTTTGTGTTTCCAATTGCAGTACAGTTACTGTTTGCGTCTTTGTCACCATTTGCGTTTCTGTTGCCGTCAGCATTTGCATTTTTGGTGGCGTTTCCATTGTCAGTTGCATTACTGTTTCCTTCTGTGGTGCTGTTGCCTTAACCATTTGCATTTCTGTTTGCGTTTCTGTTACCGTTTGCATTTTTCTTGCTGTTTGCGTTTCAGTTGGCGTGACCATTTACATTACTGTTTCCATTATCATTTGTATTTCTGTTACCATTAACGTTTGCATTACCATTTTAGTTTTCATTAATTTTTTTGCTTGCGTTTCTCTTACCATTGCATTACCATTTACCTTTGCGTCACCATGTGCATTGCTGTTTGCCTTTGCGTTTGCAATACTGTTAGTGTTACTATGTGACAAAAAACATTCCATTCACTATTTATAGTGCTCATTCTCAAAAAGAAGGGAAATTCATGGCAAAAAACTCTGTTTAATGCATCAGTTAGGCACCATCAGGCATCGGGGTGTGCGTTGGGGTCGTTGGTCCTAACTCTCACCCCATTCTCCTATACTGCACCACCACAGCTTGTTCATACATGGGATGAGGTGAGAGTTAGGACCGATGAATACAAAGCACACCCCATGCCTGTTGATGGAAGGTGGGGTGAAAAAGGGGTGGGAACCCTAACATTTAATTTCCTTGCTTTTGTCACTGTGGAACAACCCTTACTGATGCATTAAACAGAGTTTTTTTGCCATGAATGTATATGTAGACAGATAGATAGATAAATTAATATAGATTGCTAGATAAGATAGATAGATAGATAGATAGATAGATAGATAGATAGATAGATAGATAGAGAGAGACAGACAGGCAGACATACACATATATATTCCTGTGGGTCCCTTAATGTTGTGCATTACACCACCATGTATTTCTATCCTCCAGAGAGTGCTGCTGGCCATATCACAGCTCATGGCAAACCACTCAGCTGTGCTATCTATGTGTTGCATGGTCACTATTGTTGCAAGCTGCTGGACTTTGATGACGGGACCCTACCAGACAGAGAATTGAACGCAGGGTTCTGGCATGCCAAGCATTGCTGTAAACTGTCTTTTGAACAGCTTGTGTCAATATAAGAACCCCTTAGAGAATCAAGCCCGTGGTGTCTAGTGGCACCTCTCACCCTCTGATCACCATTACCTTATTCAACTAACCTGTAATAAAGAAAACCATCCCTCAATGTTTTATTTTTACACTTGTAAAAATGAAAATGGTCCCTTGCTCATCTGAACCCCCCACCCCGACCTCCCACTAAGCACCTACCACCCTGAACCCCCAACCCCCCACATACCCTTACTCACCTGGTAGGGGCCCAGGGTGAAGATCCACTCTCCATTCAAACACATGTCTTACTGCTGGAACCATTGACTGCAGTGTGAGAAACTAAGGTGAGCTCAGTTCAATGTATAGTATTTCAATAGGGTTTTAACTTTGATTCATAAGTTTGTAATTTCTGCATATTGTGACCCCAAACTTTCATCATGGCTTTTTTGTTCCCCTCCTCTTGACCAATGGTGGTGGAATAATGCAAATCATGCCAAAAAGGGATTTTGTGATTGCTTCATGAAATCACCTTTAGGGCAGGATTTGAACATTTTCACCAGCCTTGTTCATGAGGTGGGGTCATAAGAAGACTGTGTCACAAATTTGGGGTCAAAATATGTAAATATGGCAAACGTATCCATATACGTTGAAATTTTACTACGCTTGCTTATAACTTCGGTAACTTTAAATATTTTGACCCCAAATTTTAACATAACAATTTTTTCATACCACATCATATATGTGACAGCTGTAATTTTTGAAATCCTGCCCAAAGTGTGTTTTCACAGCTGTAGCAAGCAATGATGTTTACATGCCAAGTAATGACATTTCGACAGGGATTTAAAATGTTCACTACCAGGTTCATGAGGTGCCATAATAAGAAGGCTATGCAGACAGTTTGGTTGCTGTTTTGGCACAAAGGCAAGTGCAGGGCCCAGAGAACCCTTTGCTTCCACATCAGTATACATGTATGCCTCTATGGAGATATGGGAGCCGTCCGGGCCCTGTGCTCCCACAGGCAAATGAGGATACAATTATACTAACTGTAAAAGTAAGTGAATTCTTTGCAAATATCTGTGACAATGCATCAGTTAGGGTTCAGATTAAACAGACAAAATTAGCAAAATTTTATCTTAGGGTTCAAACCCTTACACCCTTGCCCCACCCCTGAAGTGAATGAGGGGTGACTCTTCCTTGGGGTTGCCAATTCTAGCACTGACCCCATTTGTGCACTTGTGAAACATACACATCTGTCTCCATCACATTCAGCTTTTTTCTTACTGCAGTGGGGTGAGTGTTAGGATTGACAACCCCAAGGATAACTCTGCCCTTTATTTGCTTCAGTGGTGAGACAGGGTGTTAGAGTTTGAAACCCTAGCATCATACATCTCCCTATGTTTTGAGGTTTAATCTGAACCCTAGCTGTTGCATTAATGCAGTTTTTTTTTTTTGCAAAGAATATACATATATATACACATATATACATGGTAAAGTCCCAAATACCCATGAAATATTACCATCTTGATGCCTAAGAAGCTCATAAAGGCCACTCTCCCTTTGGGCTTGTGGTTTTATTATTTTGTTCGTCCCTTGTTGGTAATTGTTCTTCTTTTATGACACATTTATATCAGATATTCTCTTTTTCTATCTCTACACATGTAGTGTGTGTGTGTGTGAGTGTGTGTGTATATATATATATATATATATATATATATATATATATATTGCAAAAAATTACATTAATGGAGACATTAGGGTTGAAGAATGCAAAGCGCATAAAGTAGGGAATGAAAGAAACATTAGCTTTTGGTTCTCTGGAATCTTGGCAAATCAGTGGTGGGTGGGATGCCCATCACCTCTTCCTAGCCTGTAGTCTCTTATCTGAAGCACAAGGTACAGCTCCAAGCCAGTTCCTCATAGTGATATACTCTTGAAAGATAGAGAAGTATGTCTAACCACATGCAGCCGACACAATCAGTTATAGCTTTCATCATGCAGGCCCTACACTTTTCAGGTCAGGATGGGGTGTCCAAAGACAACACCACCTCCCAGTCTCAGTCCATTCAACTGGGTTGCTGACCTCACCCCCAAACTCAGCTCACTGGCATGGG
Source organism: Neoceratodus forsteri (assembly GCA_016271365.2). Classification (NCBI taxonomy): domain Eukaryota; kingdom Metazoa; phylum Chordata; order Ceratodontiformes; family Ceratodontidae; genus Neoceratodus; species Neoceratodus forsteri. Next base: position 530,001,911 of record CM028133.1, read on the forward strand.
ATCACAAAGCACTATCCACTGGGGTAAAGGCTGGTACTACATGCATTTCTTATTAGTTATTCATTTTTCTTTTTAAATTTTGACCCCAAATTTTTAAGATAGTTGTTTTATGACTTCCCCTTATAAACCTGACATGTGGCATGTATAGAATACAGGGCAAGATGTCCTTTCACACCTCATGTGCAGAAACACATCTTCTAAAGGATTTTAAAAATTATACTAATCATATTTCTGGGGTGGTGTGAAAAAATGGGTATGTTGAATGGAGTGAAAATACTGAAAATTAGTGAAGTTATGAGTGATAGTTGAAATATTTCAATGTTCATGCATAACTAGGTCATTCTACCATATCTTTACACCAAATTATCAACATAGTCTTCTTATGACCCCACCTCAAAAACCCTGTAGGTGAAAATTTTCAGATCCCACTCAAAACATGATTTTGCAGAGCGACTACCAAATCACCTTTCAGAATGAATTTGAAACTTTTCAGATATGTTGTTCATGTAGTTGGGTCCCAAAAAGGCCATGTTGAAAGCCTGGTGAAAAGTTATGAATTAACGTTGAAATATATTTAAATGTTCACTCATAACTTGGTCATTTTAGCATAGGTTTACACCAAATGTTCAGCAGCCAGATGAAAGATGCCTGTGTTGTCCCTGTACATAAGGGTGACCAGAAGGAACCAATGGCAATTATAGGCCTATCTCGCTCCTCTGTATCTTGGCCAAGATACAGGAATGACTTATTTATAACCACCTCCAGGACTATCTGGATGCACACCAGCTACTAGTACCAAACCAACATGGTATCAGACCAAATCATATTACTGATATTGCACTTATCAAATTTACAACCAACACCCTCAGAGCCCTTGACAATGGCTATACCATGGGAGCCATTTTCATTGACCTCACAAAGACCTTATACTTGGTCAACCATGGCCTGATGGCAGACAAGATAAAGAACATAGGCCTAGACCACCACTCCCTGGCATGGTTTGAGAGTTACCTCACCCATCTAACCCAGCAGATTAAGTGGACTGAATCGTTAACAGGTAGTCTACAGTACAAGTCACATTAAAATGTTTCACCAATGGGTTGGTTTAGCATTGTTTTTCACAGTTGGCAATGCATTAGCAACTCATATTGCATTGTTTTTCAGTGTTTAACCAGCTCAAGAGCAATGTTTGTAAAATGTTTTTGCCACTCAATTAGAATGCATCAACAGTCCAGTCACAATGCAATGCAAAACTGGGTTTTAAATCTAAAGAAACAGTTTGTGCAGGGCTTTGTGCTGAATGCAGCAACACTTATGCAGATCAGTTGGAAATACTAAATCAGCTCATTGGAGAAACAGTTTAATGTGATTTGTACTGTACCTATCAAGGAGGCGGTACCTAAAGGCTCTATAATGGAGCCCCTCTGTTTTCACTGTTTGTCAACAATCTTGGCAACAACTGTGGTGGTAGCTCTGTAATACAGTATGCAGATGATGCTGTACTATACAGAACCACTGACAGCATATTGGAATCTTTCTTCACTTCAGCTCCCCCACCCTTACCAACTATGCATGTGCACCCCCTGCTCACCAGCCTCTCTCTTCTCCTCCTCCTTCTTTTGCCTTCCACCAACCCTATTGTCCCTATTAACCCTCGGCCTCATTACTCCAGTGTTCCTACCTACCCTCCTGTCTTCCCCTCCTCCTTTACCACTGCTCCTCCCCCTCCCTCCTCCTCCACACACCCCATATGCTCCTCTCCACCTCACCCCCCATCCAGACATTACCTTTCCTCCCTCCTCCTGGCTCCTTGTGCTTCTGACCAAGCCTTTCTGCCTGTGCTGCCTACCCACCCCTGTGCTACAAACCCCTTCCTCATCCTATCGCTTCCCGCGTAAACTCTCCATCTGCCACCTGCTGACCAGAGCAGTTCTCCTCCTTCTACTCCTGACAGGAACATACATCCCAACCCAGGCCCTGCCCCTCCCACCCACCCAGCCCACTGGTCTTCAAGTAGCCTCTATGAACATATGCAGCCTGCTGAAAAATTTTACACCCTACAGTGCTGGGCCTTGGCTCATCAACCAGACATCATAGCCCTGGTTGAAACCTGGCTGTCCAAATCCACCCCTGACTCATTTGTCTCCCTCCCAGGCTATACCTTAATCGGAGGACCGAGTAGGCAAACGAGGGGAGGCTGTGCAATCTACACTAGGGACACAATACTTGGACACGACTCCCCACCCCTGACCTTGTAAATGGGGCCCAGGCTCTTACCCTCAAACTCACCCCGGACCCCTCTAGGAGCCCTCTCTATCTCACCACAGCCTACATTCCCCCAAAGAACCAGCACCCGGCCCTGGTATCTTTAACTGACTACCTGGCCACCCTCCAACATAAGGTGGAACAAATCCTAGTTTGGGACCTTAATGTAAATTGGCTCAGCACCTCCTCATCCGCGATCAGAGACTCATTTGCCACCCAAGACCTGATGCAACTCATCACCCAGCCCATGAGAATAAACCCTAAGAGAGGTACCAGCACCCTTCTGGATGTTATTATAACTAACCGACCCCATAAAATCCAAAACATCCAGGTCCTACCAGACTCCCTAAATGACCACTCCCCTATCCTATTTCATTGGGCAGTTCCCAATCCCAAACCCAAAGCCCAGACCACCCTCCACAGGCACCTCCACCCTGGTGGGCTGAAAAAACTTAAAGTATTCCTCACCCAGATAAACTGGTCCCCCATTCGTTGTGCAACCGACATTGACACTGCCCTCGCCTTCTTCACTCACACCTTCAACATAGCCTGTGATCTCTTTGCACCCTTCACCAAAATCCGGTCCAAAAAGCAGAATGCACCCTGGGTTGGCCCTGCCCTTCTATAATTACTAAGAAATCGGGATAACCTCTGGCACCTTGCCACTGAAACGGGTCGTATGTCTGATAGGCAGGCTTACAATGCAGCCCGGAATAAGTGCTCTTGGGCCATCCGGAAAGTCAAGGCTGACCATTACCAGGCCACCCTTACCTCCTCCTGGGGCTCGGCCCAGACTTTCTGGGATAATATTAAACAACTTATTGGAAAAGCTCAATCCCCTGCCCCATCCCAGCTCACTAGAAATGGCACTACCACCACCGAGCCTGCCACCATGGCTAACTGGCTCAACACCGCTTTCACTGACCTTAGCTCAGTCCTCCCTAATAATTTCTTTGACCCTCCCCCCAACCAACCTCCCCCTGTCCTCCAGCACCCCAGCTTCCACCTGTGCAAGATTTCCACCCGGGAAGCCAGACCCATCCTAATCAAAGCTTTGACTAGCAACAGTCCCGGCAGTGACTCACTGGACCCCAATATCCTCAGGCTGGTGCTAGATGAAGTCCTTGCCCCACTCACCAGCCTAATTAACCAATCACTCTGCCTGGGACAATTTCCCATGGCTTGGAAAACAGCCATAATCACACCAATTCATAAAGGGGGCGACAGGTCATCAGCCAACAACTACCGGCCAATCTCCATCCTCCCCCCCCATCTCTAAAGCCCTGGAGAAATTGGTGGCCATTCAAATCACTGATTATCTGGCTAAGCATAACATCTTATGCCCAGAGCAACATGGCTTCCGTGCGGGTCACAGTACCAGCACTGCCCTAATTGAATTCTCCAACTTCCTACACTCCTCCTTGGATACCAGCTCCCTAGCTGGTGCAGTGTTCATCGACCTCTCAAAGGCTTTCGACACCATCTCCCATCCACTTCTGTTGAATGCTCTCTGCCACACTGGTCTCTCGGCTGACCCCCTAGCATGGTGCACAAGCTATCTTGCCGCTCGATCACAGTGTGTAAAAATCAATGGGACACTCTCTGATACTAGTCCCATTCACTCTGGGGTCCCCCAAGGCTCCATCCTGGGCCCCCTTCTCTTCTCGCTCTATCTGAACACCCTGCCCAGTGCATGGCCTGGCAAAATTCTCCTGTATGCAGATGACGCTGTCCTTTTTGCCACCCACCGCAATCCCATCTCCCTCCAGGACACCCTACAGCAGTCTTTCAACAGTGCCGAAGCTTGGTTTAAGGAACACAGACTCATCATCAATCTTAAAAAGACCAAAGCTATGCTCTTTTCCCACCCCCAAAACAAAGCTAGCAACCACAAACTCTATATCCTTCCTAGTACCAATCAGCCACTGGAACAAGTCTGCTCCTACAAATACCTTGGGGTTACCTTCGACTCAGCCCTCACATTTCACAACCACATCGATGCCCTACCATCCACCACTAACACACGGCTTGGCATCCTCTTCCACCATAGAACCTGCCTTCCGCCAAATGCACTCCGGCTCGCTGTTACGTCATCCGTTTTGTCCCTTGTAGACTATGGTCTACCAGTCTATGGTGCTGCCGACACCACTGCACTCAAAAAACTTCACTTAACACTGAATAAAGCCTGCAGATTGATTACTGGTGCCCCCAGGCTCACACACACCTGTCAGCTGTATGTTGAGGCTAAACTTCTTACCCTGGATGAACGGCTCCGTTATCAAACCTGTCTCCTCACAAAAAAAAACCCTACTCGGGCTCTCCCCGCTGGGGTAACGGCATCCATCCACCAGAGCCCTCCCATTATTGCAACACGGTCATCCAACAAGACCACTCTAATGGTCCCCAGATCAAGAACCAGCCGTGGCCAGAGGTCCTTCTGCTATAAAGCCCCATCCTGGTTTAACTCTCTCCCTGCCCCCATCACCAATGCCACCACCATCTCCAAGTTCAAAACCACCCTTCGAAACCAAATCGTCAACACTCGTAACTGCTCCTGTCTCTGAAAGTAACCTCCACCTCTACTTCTCATGACAACACCCTCCGGGCGGCTCTCCACCTAGCCATCCCCACCACCGCCTGTACACTGCGTTTATGTTTAACCTGGCCAGTGCCAGCTGTTTCAGTGTTTACCTATTAGATTGCTCAATTTTGATACCAACTTGTGTAACACCTGTTCTCAATTACATGTACCCTGTAACCTAAATGTATTTGTCTGACCTCAGTGTGACGTGGTGCCTCTGTTGAATGCCTATTGTTTTGCAAACCTATGCTATGTAATCAAAAACACTATGTATGTCTTTAATGTGACGAAGTACCTTTGGAAATGAGCCTCTGGCTCAAAGGTTGTAAACTGATTTTACAAATAAATAAATAAATAAATTGAAGCCTCTGCTACAGGAGGACTTCAGTACACTGGAAAAGTGACTGCTGAAGAACATGCTGCTGCTGAATGACAAAAAAACAAAAGTCATGGTCTATGGACCTAGGAAACTAGGCTCAGACAGATCCCTTCTACTTCCCCTTGTCTTCTCCTCAGGAATGCTATTGGAAGTGGTGAGCTGTTTTAGGTACCTGGGCCTTGTCCTTGACCAAGGCTTCACATGTACATATCAGGTGGACTAGCTCACCAAAACTGTACACCAGAAGCTTGGGCTACTTTACAGACTGAATTTGCAACTTATCCCTGAGACTAGGGTTACAATCGCAAACAGTATTCTCCTGCCCAATCTAACCCATGCAGCTCCCATCATCCAGGTCCTATCTGGTAAGATGTTGGGCAGGATGCAAATTCTTTATAACAAAATTGTGAGATTTGCTACCAAATCACCCCCGAGGTGACACCACTGTAAGGTGCTTGACTCCTTAAGCTGGCTGTCCCTTATCCAAAGGCTCCAATTCCCTCTGATTTGCACCACCTACAAAATAATAAACAGCCCACACCCAATTGGTCTAACTGGGATACTGGTCCCTAAACTCCCAGCCAGGCTGCTCCGCACCTCATCTTGGAAGCTACTGGAGGTCCCTAGGATATGAATGGCAGCAGGGAATAAGCCCTTCACCCATGATGCTTCTACCCACTGGAGCAATCTCCTGGACCAGCTGCAAAATGCAGGCTCACTAACCTCCTTTAAAAAAGTACTCTGATAGCTGCATCGGGAACACAGGCAATGCAGATGCCAAGGACAATCTGTGACTCCCTGACTCCAAGTAGACTATCCTAATCTGAATAAGTTGCCCCCTATGTCCTATACCCTTAGCTACAGATGCCAACACTCTACATAGGAAGGTGACCAGGTACAAACTATACAAATATGCTACAATAAAATATCTTTTTGTCCCATAAAAAGTCTAGGTCAGCCCCCTAATATGACTCTACTCATTGTATTGTTGCATTTTGTCTGCAATGCACTGTGATTGTACCTCAAAGCTGTCAAGAATCTGCATTGTATTGTTGTATTTTCATCTGCTATGTATTGTGACTGCACCTAAAACTGTTATGTATTTGAAATGTCCTGTACCCCAAAATTTCTCTGTAGCTAATTCTGGGTCACCCCTGAAAAAGGGACCTCTTGGGCCCAGTGGGCCTTCCCGGTGAACAAAATTAAATAAATGAATAATAAATAAACATAGCCTTCTTATCACCCCACCTCATGAACCCAATAGGTGAAAATTTTCAGATCCTGCCCAAAAGGTGTTTTTGTGCAGTGACCGCAAAGTCACCTTTTGCAATGGATTTGAAAATGTTCACTATTCTTGTTCATGATGTGAGGTCCCAAAAAGGCCATGTTGAAAATTTGGTGTAAAATATTTAAAAAATTGTGAGTAAAAGTTCAAAACCCATAGCAATACATTCAACCAGACTTAACTTATTTTCTTATATTGCAGTTGCCGGTTCTAGTAGCAAGTTGTGTTCATAGTGTATGTTGGAATGCAGTTGTTTAAGGAAATCCATACACTGCAAAAAGCCATTCTGCTTCAGTAGTGATGTCCTCACTAATGCAGAATGACTTTTCATTCTGCATTAGTGAGGATGTCGCAATGCAACCACCCCCACAAGTGCTGTTCATAGGATAGGGGGCAGTTGACTTGTCACATGCTTGAGCTGAATGGTGCTCTGACAGAAGACAAGAGCCAGCTCCCGGGGACCAAGGATGACAAAAAGGGGCTAAAAAGTACACAGGCTCTTATTTTTGGGAACCATACACTGTAAAGAAAATGTTTGGGAGTCCACATACACAACCACACTATTCAGTTACCTTGTGGTTTCCATGATGACAGAGACCTCTCGAGCTTCACTTTCGAGTTTCGCTTGGTCATGGAAATCACTCAGTAACAGAACAGTGTGGTTGTGTATGGACTCCCATACACTCTCCTATACTGCCAGAAGAAGTTTTCCTCTGGCTTTCTCCCCATGCCTATGCATGTGCAATGGGAAGAGTGACAGCCCATGCCTCTGCATAGGCAGTCTTATACATTGTGTGTGGGTCCACCCCATTCTGAGCAGTTCACCTGTGCTGATCCCCAGCCTCTGCTGGGTGTCAGTCTACAGCACACTATGTTGTCCCCCCCCAGAGAAGGAGAACTGTCATTGGATGCTCAATACTTCCTTGCCCCAGCTGACCCCCAAATGACCCAAGTCCATTCTGAACCTGGGCTGCCAGCATAGCACAAGGTGTGGCATCCAGTGCCTCCACCCTCAGTGCCTCTAGGATGGCAAGGTATCCCATTTAAAGTTCCCATTATTTTCTAAGGGAATTTCACTCTCCAGGATAGATTCCTGGAATTAAAATAAAAGAATTTTTCAAAAGAAAAAGGATCCTTTTTCAAGAGGGGCTAATCCTTTTTTCATAAGGAAAATTTCTTTTTTTGTGAGCCGCCATCTTATTTTGTTTTTCAAAAAAAAACAACTTGAAAAACAACAAAAATGATATTCTGCCCTCACAACAATAAATGTGTGTTGCTCATCGGGACTCCTTTATGTGGATTCTGTGATTATCTGGTGGAAAAATGACTCCTGAATGTGTTATTTTAATATTTAAATCATTTTTTGTGACTCGCTAATGCCTTTTTTGTGAGTCCTTTTCATTCCCATGAAAAAGGATCATGTCTCATGAAAAAAGGATTTCAGACTTCATTTTTATCCTGCTTTTCTCATGAGTTCTTTTTCATTAGAACAAAAAAGGATCTCTTCTCATGGAAAATGATCCCTTTCCAATTATTTTTTTCAAGAGAAGGGATCTTTTTTCATAAGTCATTCACATGAAGAAGGATCCCTTCTCACAGAAAAAGAATTTCAGACTTAGTTTCCTCAATTATTTTTTTTTGGAGGGGGGGATCCTTTTTCTTAAGTCCTTTCTCATTCTCATGAAAAAGGATTACTTCTCACAAAAAAAGGATTTCGGACTTCATTTTTTTCCAATTCTTTTTTCGTGAGAAGGGATCCTTTTTATTAGCTATTTTTGTTCTCATGAAAAAGGATCCCTACTCAAAAAAAAAATTACAACTATCTTTTTACACCAACTCATGAACATTACAGTAGTCATTTTTCAAACCCTGGCCAAATTGGGTTTTTGCACCTGTGTCGCACAATGGCATTGCAGTGGCACAGAATCATGTCTTGGTGGGAATTTCAAAATTTTCATTACTGGGTTCATGAGGTGGTGTAATAAGAAGGCTATGCTGACAAATTCATGTACACATCTAAGGAGGGATGAGAATGCAAGGCTCTCTCACAGACAGATGAGGATACAATTATACTGTCTCAAAAAGTAAGGAAATTAATTGCAAAAAAAAAACCATAATTAATGCGCTAGTTAGGACTGATGCAACAAAAGTAGGGACATGTGGAATTAGGGTTTCCAACCCTAACACCACACCTCAACCCTGCAGGCAGCAACAGGTGTGGGGTGTGCCTTGAGATTGTCTACCCTAATGCTCACCCTATCCTCATACACTGTACCCATCTCAGCTTATTTACTCATGGAATAGGGTGATCATTAGGGTTTACAACCCCTTGGCACAAGAATGATAGAAGACTGGCTGAGCTGGAATGGAGAGGGAAAGAAAGAAAGAAAGAAAGAAAGAAAGAAAGAAAGAAAGAAAGAAAGAAAGAAAGAAAGAAAGAAAGACCAATTGCCAACTCACTGCAGCAAAAAGCACACATTATCTGTGGCTGCAGAAGTCAGAAATGTCCTGCTGTTCTCATACAGAGAATACAGCTGAATGGCTCATGTCACTAATCTGAGCACCTTAGAGTTTGTGGTGCCCTGTAAAGGTATTTCTGGTTATATTTCTAAACATCACACACCAGAATCCAGCTAAATAGGTCCCATTTTGGTATGTGCAGGTGTTTTTGTATTTAGAGCAGTACATAATTTTCAACATTTTCTATGTTTTTCAGTTCAGGAGAAAAACACAAGATGGCGACTGTCAGTGATCTGAAAAACTGTTTTTAAGGTTGTGACAAGCAAGTGCCATGAAAGCTAAAAGCTCTCATGACCCCAAATTGTTTGGGTCATATCAGAGTGTTATCCAAAACCCTATTGAGCATACTCAGTAAAAACACTGAAATCCTTATAATGAAACTCTGGAACCGTTTAATTTTTTTCACAAAACCATTTTGAGATGTTGCCTACTAGACAACGCATGTCAAATTTGGGGCAATTTGTTTAATGCCATCAAAACTATTAAGGTTACTTGGTTAACACCTGGTATGCTTAATAATGAGATTAATTTACTTGGATATAAAAGTTTTAGGAAAGGCAGAGTAAAGGGTGGGGGGTTTGTTTTATGTAAAAAGTCATGTTTTTGTTTCTGAAACAAATATTTTCTCAAGTTGTCTATTTATGGTGAGCACTTAGCACTTAACGTTTCTCTGGGTCAGGTAAAGAAGTTGTCTATTTATTGTTCATATATACTTCCTAAGATGAGTAAAGAAGGTTTGACAGAGTTTGTTGATAATCTTGATTATAAATTATTTGGGGAACTTTTGATTTTGGGTGTTTTTAATTCTAATTGGGCTAGTCCTGACATGACTAAATTTAGTGGCTTATTGTTCCCATTAAACTTACAACAGTTAATTCTCGTGCCTACTAGATTAAATGTTAAGACAAATAGACACACAGTTTTAGATTGGATAATAACCAGTAAACCTAGTCATATTTTAAATTGTTGCATTACAGCTGATTCAATTAATGATAACAGCCCTATATTTTGCTCCTGGAAACACACAGCCCCAAGGAAACCTGAACCTATTATACAGACTTCTTGGAACTTTAATAACTTTAATCTTGAAAGGTTCTGTGAATGTTTAAAATGTGTGGCTTGGTCCTATCTCTATCTGATTCCTGATGTGAATTGTGCTCTAGATTACTTTGTTCATGAATTTACATCTCTTCTAGATATCTTTGCTCTATTCATCAAGAGGTGGAAATCGGGTAGGAAATCAGATTGGCTAAATCCACCCTTGATGAAATGGATGCGTAGCAAGGATAAGGCATGGAAATATTACAAAAATGTTTGCTCACTGAGGGCACTTCATGAATATCACTGCTTTTGTAATAAATGTAAGACACAGATTAAACTGGCAGAGAGTAGCTATTTAAGGCAAAAACAAATTAATGGGTTTTCAGATAAGAGAAAATTTTGGAAAATGATTCAGGACTTTATTAATCCTACTGGTGATACTGTGATGGCTATGAAATTGGCAGAGGACATGGTTTCCTCTCCTGAACATATAGCAAATGAGTTTAACCATAGATTTGTCAATTTAGATAATTACTTTTGTGATAGCAATATAAATTAATTGTCCCCGAATCTTTTTTTGATGACAGGAAACCCAAGTTTTATCTAAAAGCTACTACTTCTAATGAAGTCTGTAAGTTGTTGTGACAACTTACACATAACAGTTCACCTGGTCATGGTGGTTTGCTGCCAAACTTGCTGTGTGATGCAGCTGAGGTTTTGTCTTATCCTATCAGTATAATAATAAATTTATCATTTATTACAACAGAGGTGTCTGATTTGTGAAAACATGCACTGGTAGTGCCAGTACACAAACCTGGTTCCCCTCATTAGTTTACTAACTACAGGCCCATTTCTATTGTGTCTGCTGTAGCCAAGGTTCAGGAACGGATAGTGTACAAGCAGCTTATTGATTATGTTGACTGTAATAGTCTGCTGTCAAGTCATCATCATGGATTCAGGAAAGGGTACAGTATGTTAAAGAGACTGTCTTGGTCAAGTTCAAGAACACGGTCCTTGAAGGTATGTATAAAGGATGTCTGACTGGGGCTGCATTCATGGAATTGACCAAGGCATTCAATCTGGTCAATCATGATTTGTTAATTAAAAGATTAAGTACTTTAGGTATAGGCCAACCTGCTTTAATGTGGTTCTCAGATTATTTACAAAATAGATTTCAAATTGTGAAATATAAGAGTTGTGTTTAAGGGGAAACTTGCTGTCAAATATAGAGTACCTCAGGGCTCCATACTGGGTCCTACTTTATTTTCTTTGTATTTTGATGGGATTTCAACTGCATTGAATCATGTGTGTCTCACACTTTATGCAGATTATGCTGTGGTGTATGCACATGGTAAATCAATTGCCGAGCTAAATTTCATTATTTCCAGAGAGATGGATAACCTGCAGCAATGGTTGAAGGTAAATCAATTTATCTTAAACATAACAAAACCAAAAACCATGTTTTTTGAGTCATCACCCAGACTAAAAACTTTGGGGGCAAGTCTTCATATTGAAGACTATAAAGGCAATTTTTTTGATAATGTGGACACATTTAAATATCTGGGTGTTGTATTATATCCAACATTAAGTTTTGAATCTCATTTAAGTAGTGTTTGCCATACAATTCATAGTAAGTTAGGTATGCTGTATAGGCTTAGGTCTTTTATGACTGATGAAACAAAAATGGTTATTGTTAAACAGTATATTTTGCCTATCATAACTTATGCATCTCTGATTACTAATAATGTTTTGGTCAACTTTGTGTCAAAAAAATCTGTCTTGTTGCAGACATTGGGTAAATGTGCACTGTCTTTGCCCCGTGTTGCCCATCACTGTGTAGTTCTGGAAAGAGTGGGATGGCTCTCGGTCAGTGATAATTTTAAATTAATTGTTGCTAGGTTTGTGTATAGATTGTTACAGTATGGAGAGTCACTTAGCTTTTGTAAATTTCTGCAGAGTCAGGACTTGGGTAGATTAACTAGGGATAGGGAGGGTGAGTTTGACTTGGTGTTCCCTTTTAGGAAAACCTCTAGTGGCCAAAGGGCCTTTTCTTATGCAGCACCTTCTAATGGAAATTTTATTCCTAGTGTAGTTAGGGGCTTGTCTATTATACTGCTTTTTCACATTCGCTATTTTTGTACTTAAAAACATTAAGAGAATGTAATTGTTTTAACTGATTTTATATATGAATACTGACATGGAATCTATTCTTCCCATATTGTTTATTTGTCTTTTGTGTTGAATATACTCATTATGTTTGTTTGTGTGGGTCACACCTGTAAAAGGACTCACTGTCCAACTGTGAAGAAAGAAAGGAAGAAAGAAAGAAAGAAAGAAAGAAAGAAAGAAAGAAAGAAAGAAAGAAAGAAAGAAAGAAAGAAAGAAAGAAAGAAAAAAAGAAAGAAAGAAAGAAAGAAAGAAAGAAAGATGGATGCAATGTTAGGGTTTAACATACAAACGATTGGTCAACACTAACTGTAGATGTATACATGATATACCAGAGTCAAAGGAGGAGAAATACCTGAGTATAATTGATTCAGATCAGGTTAAAAATACCACCAACTATGGGGAAATTGTAAACAAAGTCAGCAGGATTATAGGCCATATAATAAAAGACTTCAGATCCAGAGATAGAAGGAATCTGCCATTGTACCTAAATCTCGTGAGACTGTTTATGGACCATCGCTCACAGTTCTGGTCACCAAATCTAAAACAGGATAAGAAGAAACTGGTATGGGTAGTGAGACATGCAACAATGGTTGTCTGAGGATTAGAGAGCCTAAGTTATAAGCAAAGATTGGATGAACTAGGTTTAATGATGTGAGAGAAAGGAAAACTTCCAGGTAACCTATTATGCATGTATGACATCAAAAATGACAATAACCTACAAACATGAATCTATGAAAAGAATGTCCACCAACTAGAGGCCATAGCCAACAACTTAAACTATACAGTTTTTAAACAAATAAGAGGAAGTTTATTCAGAGTTGTGGGGTATGGAATAGTTTACCACAGTTGGGGGTGGATAGCAAAAATAGAACAATTTTTAGAAATCACTTGACAATATAATCCTAAAAGGTGTGGTAGAATTCTACTACTGAATAGTGGGAGGTAGTTCATATAGACTCCACTGCCTTCCATCATTTTGAAGAAAGTATTAACCAAAATAAACCTTCTGCATGTGACTCCTCTTGTATAATTAAACTGCATAATGTAGTTAACCTCATTCACCTTTCTTGCTACTAAGAAGAGAACCATCCAGACTGCTAGTAGTTTATTTTATTAGATGAGGATAAGTACCATCATATGTTGTCTAACCTCATATGCTCAAGTTCTGACACACACTCATACAAGGTTTTCTGTCACTGTTGTGTAATGACTATGTAATCCTGCCTAACTTATTTATTTTTGTATGTATGTCTTTGGTAACTGGGTAAAATGCACTGATCCGAGGGACCATTTTCAGGCATGACACAGGCCACGAAAGATGGCAAAGGTAAAAAAAACAGCACAATCATAAGGCACAACACTGATAAAAACACAGACGTCAACTTATTTACATACTGGATGGCAAAGGTAAACAATAGCACAATCACAGGCAAAATATTGATAAAAACCCAGAAGTCAATGTATTTACATGCAGGAATATTGGTATACAGGGTACAGGAGATAGATTACTGGTGGTTTACTTTTCAAAACATAGTAGGGTACAACAGTCCCCCCCCCATTAGTCAACACACCTTAGAGAGTCACAGGAATAGAGGGGAGAGACATGATACAAGAGAATAATAACCAGAAGTCAAGTTAGTGTGGTGATTAGGTTGCTGTGTGTGACGGGAGAGGCTACCCTGGTGGGCAAGAGCAGCGGGTCATATCCATAAGCCAGGTTTTGAAGAGAGATTTAAAGGCAGTATGGGTGTTAGATGAGCAGAGGGGTGTAGGGATCCTGTTCCACAGTGTAGGGGCTGCAACAAATAAGGCATTCCCTCCCATGTTGGTAAAGACCCTCAGTACATTGAGGAGAGGGGCAGTGAATGATAGTAGTTTCCTGGGTAGGGTTCTGACCTTGAGTAAGGAAGAGAGAGGGGACACATTACCACTCCTGATGGTACTATCCACTATGCAGCCAAAAGCAAAGTCAAAGCGGCCTTGGAGGGGTAGCCAGCCTAGGGCTCTATAGAGGTCGCAGTGATGGGTTGAGAATGAAGCCATGAGAGCAAAGCGGCAAGTGCTATTATGGATGTACAGTAAGCCTGGTTCTGAGTGTGGAGGATGCATAAGAATAGATGGGGGAGCAGTAGTCGATGATAGGAAGCAGGTTACCCTGAACTATAGCTATACAAGCCTCCAGGGTTAGTAAGTGGCATAGATGGTAGGCAGACCCTAGTTTTTGATTGAACCTGAGGACCACAGTGTTGATGTGGTCCAAGAACATTATTGCTGGTCAAGTGTTACCCCCAGGTATTTGAAAGAGGCAATGTCTTCCAGGACAGTACCATCTGGGGATAGTATTTGGAGGGAGGAGCCCGAACTTTTAATTTTGGTGAGGTGAGGTTTGGACGCAAATAGCATGGTTCTGTTTTTTTTCACATTAACAAATAACAGGTTGAATATGAACCAGCTATGGGCACTGCCATAGAGAGGGACTTATCGCTGTGCCAAATAACAAGATTGTCAGCATACAGGAGTGAATTACAATTGAGGCCTTCAGAGGAGAGAGAATAAATGAAAATAGAAAAGAGAAGTAAGCCCAGGACTGAACCCTGGGGGACTCCAGTTGAGATGGAGAAGGCAGGGGATATGGCAGCACACAGACTGAGAGTGACCCAAGAGGTAGTTCCTGAACCACTCAGAGGACTCAGTAGAGAAACCAAGTTTGTGCAGCTTGGATAGGATGAGTGCATGGTTGACCATGTCGAAGGACTTAATAGGGTCCACAAAGTTGGCCCAGTAACATGCCCTCGATCCATATTAGTAAGGACATGGTCAGTAAAGAGTGTGAGTGCAGAGGTGGTGCAGTGATTTTTGTGAAAGCGATGCTTGTGGCTACATATAAGATTGGGTTTATTGATGTGTTCAAGCAGTTGGTGGTGAACTATTTTTTCTAGAAGTTTGCTTAGGTGAGGGAGAATAGAGATACACTGTAGATCTATAATTGTCGGATGAGTGGGGTCCCTGGCTTTGAAGATTGGTACTACTGTGGCAGATTTGCAGGTTTCAGGCATGGAGGAAGTAGACAGGGCCAAGTTAAATACAAAAGTAAGAGGCTTGTAGATTGTGGGAGAGATGAGTTTGAGCAGGATAGGTGAGAAGCCATCCGAACCCGAGCTACTCCAGTTTGGGAGATTTTTGAGAAGTTTAGTGATGTCTTGAATGGATATGGCTTTGAAGTGGAAGAGGGGGATGCCTGGGAGGGAGGAGGACTGCAAGTTTATGCAGGTTCCCAGGCTGGACAGTGTACGGACAGTAAGCTTGCTGAGATGGGCCGACAGATCCATGAATTTTATATTAAAAGACTGAGCTACCTCAGACAGCTCAGTCAGAGGTCCAGATGGTGAGCCAAGTTTAATAACAGAACTGTTGGTGCGGGTATTGGTGAGGGAGCTACTGGAGCCTCACAATTTCCTGGGATTGCCAAGGCTGTCTTTCTGCAGCTTAATATAATATTCTCGTTTAAGGGATTTGACAAGCTGTTTACACTGATTTCTCAAACACCGATATTCATTCCACAGGGAAGGGGATGGGGGCAATTTGTGATCTGTCAACTTTTGATTACATGCTTTCATAAGTGTTATGAGTTCTCCAGTGAGCCAAAGTGCACACCCTCCCCGTACTCACATAATCTTGAGGGGGAAGTGGGGTCCAGAAACTCCAGAATGGACTAATGAAAAAGGTCACTGCCGACTTCAAATCATGTTGTGAGTAAAAGTACGAGCAGTTGATGGCCCTAGCTTCTTCCAGGATGGCAGTGGCATCAGGACGATGGAAATTTAGGGAGGAGAGGTACTTGGGGGAGGCATCTAGTCAAAGTGGACCAGATGATGTAGGTTAGAAAGTGGTCACTTAAAGAGTAAATGAGTGCCCCTGCCTGAGTTACACTGTCTTACCGATTAGTGACTATCCAGTCCAACAGTATGTGAAGAGGTATGCAGGTTATGCCTAGTAGGAATTGAGATGGTCTGAACCAGATGGTGTGATTTCAGTAGATTGGCATAGTCTGGTTCATGGGTGCTTAACCAGTTCAGGTTATAGTCACCAAGGAGGATGGTGTCTCTGAGTGAGGAGAGAGATCTGAAACTAGTGAAGAGGTTCTGAAGGCCATCAGTGCCCCCTACTGGAAGGTTATAGCAACACCCCAAAAACAGCTTTTTGGAGGAGCCCAAAATCACCTCAGCAATGAGCCACTCACTGGGTCAGGATTGATCAGAACAGAGGGAGATGGAGGCAGATAGTGTTTCACTTACATATAGTGCTACCCCCCTCCTTTTTTCTTTACCGGCCTGTCATGATGGAGCATAGTGTAGCCAGCCAGTTGACACATGGCATCAGAGATGCTCAGTTTTAGCCAGGTTTCTAAGACACCGATGATATGTGGTTTGCAGAGGGCAACCCAGGCTTCAAGTTTGGGGTGTTTAGAAGGGAAGCTACATATGTTTAGATGGGCAATTTTCAATCCATGGGGGTTGGTCCAGATAGTTAGAGAGGAGGTAATAAGGTTATTTACTGGCCCAGGGTTGCTCTCTATATCACCATCAAGTAATAGCAAGGAGAATAAGACATGATAAGTTTGAGCCAGCCAGTGGTATGAGAGGGAGTGGGAGTATAAGTAGGAGCCAAACAGTCATTTCTCAGGTTTAGATAGAAACAAGGGGTTAAGAGGGCCAGTAGCCGTACATTTCCATATAAGTAGCATGGGGGAGGCTATCGGTTGTTGAGGTACAGTCAAGAAGGACTGGTCAGTTTCTATGAATTCCTTGACCTGTGACCGAAAGTTCAGCATGTACTCCACTACAGATGCTCCTTGGGAAGCAATCTTATCCTCCCATGCATCTAGGGGGCCCTTTTACCCTGCAACCAAACAAGAGCTTGAATGAATAAACATTATTGTCTCCTGTGAGTTGTCTCAATAAACAAAAAAGGGGGTAAATACTTGGGATAAATACTTGTCTCAATCCGACTCATGTTGGTCTGTAAATTCTCTAGTGATTGTATTTAGAATCTCGTTAAAATTTTCAACCAAACCATTTGCATCTGCATGGTATAGAGAGGTCCTAAATTGCCACATTCCACTTATCTCCCACAAACTTTTAATAATGGCTGACATAAAATTTACACCCTAGTCAGACAAGATATCTTGGTGAAAGTCTACTCAGCTGAATATCCCAAGAAGTTTGTTTACCACTTTACCCACCTCTTTGAAGTACATGGCCCAAGCTTCTAGGTACATGATCACACAGTCTATGATTTTTAGTAGTTTTGTGTTTCAAGTTTCTTTATTTGTCAATCAGCATTCACTTTTATGACATAATTACATAAAACTCAAACCTGATATTAATATATTGTAATATAAATATATACATATATAAATACCAGGTCAATATGTCTTGGAAACAATGCCACAGGGTAAAACTGTGCAACAATAACAGTGCAAGTCCCCAAGTTACCCCCACAGAGAAGGTTATTGTAATGCGGGGTTTGGTGGTGCAGCCCCTCATAATGGAGGGTGGGAGAGGAGCCCCCCCACTGAACACAAATATTCTACTGTTTTCATGCTGTTGTCACTGTTTTGACAGCGTGGTATTGTGCCATGCTGTTTTTTGTATGCGACAACATGACCCCATGCCCACATTATTTTTAAAAAATTTGGCAAAAGTATCATAAACGTTTTGCAAGTAGCATATCCAATTAATTTCTCATATTGCACTGAAGCCAGGGTCAATACACAAACATTTTAATAGATTTAATTTTAAAAGATAAGTCCAACACATGGCATCATGCAGTATCCTTAAAATACATTTCAAATACCATTTTAATGATAAGCATAGTATAAGCAAAAAATGAATTAGCCTTATTGATCACTATTTAATATTCACCAATACAAAACTTGAGTCTGACACCCGGAATGTTTGAGTTCTGGTCTGTTTACCTACATTCCCATGATAGGGACTGGATAATCTCTAAAAAAGCTGAGAGCATGTAGTAAGATGCTTAGTAAATGTCAAAAGGTGAACACTAGGACTTTCTGAGATGTGCGGCCTTTATAAAACTGTACATTTAAGATCAGTGGTTTAGTTATGGAGAAAATAAGCTTATTTATTTTATCCTGTGCTA
Source organism: Neoceratodus forsteri (assembly GCA_016271365.2). Classification (NCBI taxonomy): domain Eukaryota; kingdom Metazoa; phylum Chordata; order Ceratodontiformes; family Ceratodontidae; genus Neoceratodus; species Neoceratodus forsteri. The sequence goes on from CM028133.1 coordinate 530,020,313, forward strand.
TATAATATTCAGACAAGATGTCTTGAAGCCAGAAGTGTCTTGTCACTTTGAATATTTGACAGTTCAATATTACATGTCTTAAGGTGTCATTAGCTCCCTTTGTACATTTACATATTGGGGCCTTATAACCTTCTCTCTTCTGCTTAAAGAGTAAGTTGTTACTCCTGAAAAGCTCTAATCTAAATCTTGTAAAAAGAAACATGCTAGCTCTATCTTCAAAATATGCAAGATACTGCAATATTCTCTGTTTTCAGTTGTTTTGATTTGTTTATATGGTAAGTAAACCTTGGATTTATCCAGACTTGTTATGTAACTCTTACTTGACACATTTCTACATCATTGCTTACTTTCATAAAGTACTTTATCCCTTGGTCTTCTGTAAATATCATGTAACACTTAACCAAGCCCAAGCAGGCACAATGTAGTCCTAATAAACCTGATATATGGAAGATCAATCCTCTATTGGAATATTATTTTTTTTTTAAGTTAAGTTTTTATTGAGTGAACATAGACAGTACAAAACATAGATAGAAGAAAAAAACAGTGCAATCATATAACATATCAAGATATTATGCCATTACACATTGAAATCCCATACATGCTGGTGCAAACTTGAATCTGCATGACTAGACACCATGTAATATTGTTGATTTTCACATGCACTGGGGCCCATAACTACAGGGGGATCTCGCATTCTCCATATAAGGACTTCTTTCAGCATGATTTGAAACCTGCATGGGACCCATGGTCTACTCCCACTATTGTACCTGGAGAAGTGTTACAGGTATCAGGTTCCAGCTCAGTGTGGTAATATCTGGGTGTCCAGTACACCTAGTATAAGATTCCCCATCCTATGGGCGAAACAAACTACTATATAAACAACTCTAGGTAACCGCAGGCAGGGTGTACATCTGAATTATGTATATTGTTCTACTTAGCAGGTAATCTAGGAGGCTTCTGGGCCACTGCCTGCTGCCTTATGACAATGCTTACAAGTCAAGAAAAGCTGCCAGCACACATAGTATTTCTCAAGGGTGCCAGTGGCCCTGATGGACATCCATTCATAGTTGATTACCTGACTCAGTGACATAATAAATTCTACTGAGGATGGGCACTTGTCTATACACCAGTTCATGAGGAGTCTTTTTGTCAGTGCTCCTGCCACTGTAACCCACTGTGCAGCTGGGTCATATTTAGGATGGCCCTCCGGCATGCAACCCAACAATAGGAGTGGGGCTGAGATGGGGATGTGGAGCACCACCTGCTTGTAAAGCCTTGTAATATCTCTCCAGTAGGAGTACATTTTGGAGCAATCCCACATAATGTGGTAGAGATGAGCATCCCCTTGTCTGCATCGCCAGCACTTGTCATCTGCCCTGAGGCCCAGCCTATGTATGTCTATTCTCCTACTGCTTGTCCATGCTGGGGACATTGAATTCAATCCTGGACCCCCTGCCCTACCACAATCAGTCTCTTTTGCCCATGATCGTATCCCACCCCAAAGGCCTAAAGATTGCACATATGAACGTCCACAGCCTTCGACAAAAAATGGCTGAGTGGGAAGCATGGTCCATCCAAAGGACCCCAGACATTCTTTGTATCTCTAAATCCTGGTTGAAGCCTTCTCTCAAACCACATGAGGTATCACTACCAGATTATAACAGTTTAAGGAGAGATAGACTGAGCAAAAGGGGCAGTGGAATTCTTATCTACACCTGGTCTGACACATGGATGTTACTGAACTCCCTGATCCTGATCTCAGACCTTCAGCCACTGAGTCCCTATTCCTCTCCCTGACTTTGGGAAATGTCAAGAAGCTTATCATTGCTTGTGCCTATCTTCCACCCAACCAGGCTCCATCAGGCCTCCCTCCATCATCGTGTCCCTTACCAATCTCCCTCATCATGACCTTGTACTTTGTGGTGACTCCAGTGTTGATTGGCTCAGCCCTGCCTCTAACAATCTGCACTCTTCACTAGCTGACTCTAACCTAGCTCAACTTATTCAGGACCCAACCCGCATTAATAACAAGTATGGCAAACATTCCTTACTTGACTAGGTGATCACTAACTACCCTCTGAAGATTAAAGCTGTGGTTGTACTGTCCAACTGTTCCGACTGTATAAGTGATCATTCCCCCACTTTTTGCATCTGGAGGAATAATTGCCCTCCCCCCAAGATCTCCCTTGTCCATGAAATGTCCAGACTTGACTCTGACAGCTTCATTAACACTATATCAAGTACTAACTGGGGACCTATTAACACCCTCCCTGATATCAACCAAGCCCTGGACTTCTTTATTTCCACATTTGCTTGAATCATTGATAGGCATGCTCCTCTGAAAAAATGCAAGTCTAAAGGCGTCAAGGCCCACTGGCTCAATAAGGATCTCAGGGTGCTTATATCCTTCTGCAACCATGCATGATGGATTTACAAAAAAAGTGGTTTGACCTCTGGCTGGCAACTATACAGGCAACTCAGAAGTAAATTCAAGAACTCCCTTCATAGAGCAAAACAACATCATTACAACTCACTGCACATGGAACACCTTTGCAATCCAAAAGCATTCAGGAGACAGATCAACACCTTGGTCAAAGGGAAAGCTGCTGAGCTTCCAAGTTCCCTCATAGCCCAAGGCGCCACCCATTCTGACCCCCCTTTGATTACTACTGGCTTCAATGAATTCTCCATGGACCTTAACAGGTATACCTTGCTCTTTAATAACTCCACCTTATCCCCGTCTGCCTCACCTGCCTCCAACAACCTAGGGGCTCATCCCTCTTTCCACCTGAAGATGGCCTCCACTAAGGAGGTTCAGAGGCTCCTAGCTAATTTGAAAACTGAGATCTCATCTGGTCATGACACACTCTACAGCCAAAATTCCTCACATTAGGTATGTCTGCTCTTGCTCACCCTGTACGTGACCTCTTCAATCGCTCTTTCCTATTTTGTACTGTCCCTGACAAGTGTAAGGTTGCTGTAGTTGTACCTGTGCACAAAGGGGGGCCCAACACAGTGGCTGAAAACTTTAGACCAATATCCATCCTGTGTCCCCTGGCTAAAATACAGGAATGTATAGTTTATAATCATCTGCAGAGTTACCTGGAACACCATAATTTATTTTCCCCCAACCAGCATGGTTTCAGAAAGAATCACAGCACCCTCACAGCCTTAATTAAGGTTACCACATATATTTTCCAGGCCATGGACCAAGATTCAGCCATGAGTGCTATCTTTGTTGACCTGACAAAGGCATTTGACCTGGTGAATCATGGTCTACTTCTACATCGGCTTCTCAAGCTTGGTCTTGATAACAGTGCCCTGGTCTGGGTCCACAGTTATCTGTCCTGCCATTCTCAAAGGGTTAAGTGGGCTGGTGCCCTCTCCAGCCTTAAACTCATAACTCATGGGGTGTCACCAGGCTCTATTCTTGGGCCAATCTTGTTCTCCGTTTATCAACGACTTACCCAGCAACTGTGGAGGTGCATCTGTGCACCTTTAGGCAGATGATGCAATTATATACCGCTCCTTACTTAATGTTAATCAAATAAACAGTGACCTTGCCTCTGACTTCTCCACACTTGAAGGTTGGTTGCTGCATAATCAACTCATACTACATGCAAAAAAAATGAAAAGTATGTTATTCTCTCATCCTTCCACCTCTCCTAATACCTTCCCCCCTTTCTGTATTACATCTCTGAGTGGGGATGCCCTTAAATCTGTCCTCACCATAAAATATCTGAGCATCACCCTAGATTTCTCACTCTCCTTTAATATATAAGCCTCCACTGTTGCTAAATCTCTGAACCAAAAGTTAGGTCTCCTCCATCCTAGCCATCCCTTACTCACCTATACCTCCTGCCTTAAAATTGCTTCTTCTTTCCTTCTTCCTCTCTTAACCTATTGTGCCACTCTATTAATGTCTACCAATATCTCTACCCTGTCTCTCCTGACCCAGGCATATCATAGAGTTGGTAGGTTTGCACTGGGGGTCAAAGCCCGTCACCATCACTGTGATGTTCTGTCCACTTTAAGCTGGCTACTGTATGAATCTAAGGTGAGGTATTCCACCCTGAGTGTCATGCATAAGTTGGTCCACAAATGCATCCCTCCCTGCCTCAGTGAGATTGTTCGCTGTAGACAGGCTCCCCAAGCTCTAAGATCTGCATCTCTCCCTCTTCTCATATGACCTAATATGTGACTAGCTACTACCCGTAAGTCCTTTGCCATTGCAACAGTGTCTGATTGGAACTCCCTCCCCCTCCCATCCTATCTTGCCTCTCACTTCCCACATTCCAATCCAACTTACATGCCTTTATCTTTGCTGCTGCTGCTGCTTCGTGCTCTTGCTCCAGGTGAAGTCTAATATACCACCATTTCACATCCTACCTGTCTCCTTACCCTTACCCTTACCACACTCCCTACACACGCTTTACTTCACCCGATCCTCTCTGTTCAACCCTTTATACCTTTTGCACTTACCTCTAGGCCTGTTATTGTTGTTGACTTTGTACAACTGTTATCTTACAGATGCCTGGCCTGTTATTTGTTTATTTTGTTGATACCAGTACTGTATATTGCTGCACTTATTGATCATGCTTCTCAACCATGTTATATATGTCTCTGTTGCTGTAATTATCCTTCTGTGAAATTGCTCTGAATTGTAATTGTCAGTCTTTTATATTGCTCTGTACTGTACTACTCTTGTTGCTCTCCCAGGTCATCCCTAAAAAGGGACTGCTATTGTCTTAGTGGACTCACCCGGTTACCAAAATTCAAATATATAAATATATAAATTTTGACCTTAGCTGGAGAATAGTACCATCTTAACAACATTTTGTTCATTATCAATATGGTTCTACCATCTCTGCAGGAGTGGTGAACGCGTGCCCAGTAGTTAGTGCACTGGGAGCTGGATATTACAGTGCTAAGTCTCCTCAGCCTAATGGGTTTAAGCCTATAAAGTGAGGTCCAGAGACACATCTTTAATATCCTTGTATATCTCACTTGCCTTTTGGGTCCTGAGTTTAGCCCAGCCCAGCTTCTGGTGTGGTATGGGGCCAGGAGTGGCCTTTGGGGCTAGTCTGTGGCTAGGTTTGATAGCATCCCTGATTTGTAGGAACCTCCAGAACAGGTCTGCTAGGATCTGGTATCAGTCTTTATGGGCCTGGAAGTTATCCAAAAATGTGTTCCCAGGTACTAATAGGTCCTTAATCAGTCTTATGCCCCTTACTTACTAGCTTTTCCATCTTATCATAGCATTCTCTAGTTTGATCTCTGGGTTGTTCAAGAGTGGCGACATTTCCCATAGCATGTTAGGGGATCCCACAATTTTATGTGTTTTTTCCCAATATAGTACTGAGATAGCTATGACTGGGAATGCTAGTTCTGGTGGCTTCTTCATATATAACCAAACCACTGGTAAGGGGGCAGCACTTAGTACAGCTTCAAGCCCAAGCCAAATTGGGGATTCAGCATCAATGGGCAAAAACCATTGTGTGGTTTGGGCTGTGATGATGGCCATGTGGTAGCCCTGGAACCAAGGTAGGCCCCAACCACCTCTACTCCAGTGTTGTCTGAGTTTTTGCCTGCTAAACCTGGGAGGCATTCCTTCCCATAGGAACTGTCCCACCAGCATGTCCATCTTGTGGAACCACTTTGAAGAGATCTTTATTGGGAGATGGGCTAATAGCTATAGCAGCCTGGGAGCCAGCATCATTTTGATGGAGACAGTTTTGCCTGCCAGGGAGAAAAGGAGGGCCCTCCAATAGTCCACTTCCTTCCTCAGTGACTGGAGAAGTATATTAAAGTTGGAGTCTATAAGTTTCTGGAGGTTTTTGTGGAGCGTCACCCCCAGGTACACTATACCCTCTTGGGCCCATTTTAGCCCTTTATCCTTAAATCTCTGTTCCTTACAGATGTTGTTCAATGGGAGGACCTCTGTCATAGCTTGATTAACTCTAAGGCCAGACACCATTGTGAACTGGGATAGAATACTCAGTGTCATTTCGATCGTGTCTGGCATGAAGGCCGAGTTGATCAGGAGATCATCGGCATAGAGGAATGTCTTAAGGTTCATGCCTTCTATCTGTATGCCCAGTATATCTCTTGCTTCCCTAAGTGCAATTGCAGTGGTTCTATGGCCAAAACAAAAAGCAGGGGTGATAGGAGACATTCCTGTCTTGTATCTTTGTATACAGGTAGGTGGTATGGCTTTGAACTAGTTCTGTTAGGACACTAGCCATAGGGGCTGATTATAGGAGGGTAACCCAGTATCTGTACCTAGGGCCAAGCCCCACTGTCTCTAGTGTGGCCATCAAATAGGGCCATTCAACAAAGCTGAATGTCTTCTCAAAGTCTACCACCACAGCTGCAAGCAGAAGGGGTGATCAGGTTGCATAGTTGATAAGGGAGATCAAGGTTCTAGGATGATTCAGTTCCTTCCTGTCTTTTATGAATGTCGCTTGTGCCAGGTGTATAAGACCTGGCAGGTATTGTTCCAGGTTATTGGCTAAACTACCACTTCCCTTATGGAGGGGGAGGGTTTTTTTGTTTAGCGAATCCAGTAACATTCTTATCAGATAGGTTGGGAGTTCTGTCTTGAGGGCCTTATAGAAGTCAATGAGGTACCCATCACTTCCTGGAGCCTTGTGTGAGTTTAGGGATTGTATACCTTGGAGGAGTTTGGCCTCTGTTATAGGTTCATCCAATGTGGAGGCAAACTGGGGGCTGGATCCACAGGACTGAGAGTTTGGCCAGGATTGCCTCTATACTTGTCCTGTCCTGGGGATTAGGGGATGAATACAATTGCTTGTAAAAGTTAGTCACAGTTAGGTGATGCCCTCCTGTGACCATGTCAGGACCCCGTTGTCCCCCTTTAGACTCATGATGGTGCTGGCTGCCTTCCTGCTTTTAAGCCTATTTATCAGGAGCTTCCCAGACTCCCCCCCACCCGTTCCCAATATGAGTGACTTACCCTCCTAAGCAGCAATTTTGCCTTCCTGGTAAGGAACACATTAAATTGGACGTGGGTGCTATTCAACAGTGCTATTAGGTTAGAGTCTGGAGTCCAGGGATTGCTGGTTCTATAACGCATTTCCAGTTCACTTAGTTGCTTTTTCAGCCCTGCCTGCTCAGCCTCTTTTGCTTTTGCCTTCTAGAGGCATAGGCCATAATATGGCCTCTTAATTTTGCTTGATTTGCCTCCCATAGTGTGGCATCAGAAACGTCCCCTGAGTCATTCATCTCCCAGTACAGGGCTATATCAGTCTTGACCCACCAGAGGAACTGTACGTTTTCTACCAATAGGGGATTTAGTCACCATGAGAACAATTGTGGTGGGTCAGGGCCCACTCTCAGTCTCATTTCTACTGGTTTAAGATTGGATTGTATAATGGGATGCATGTGCATCTGTGTGACATTTTCTTACCAGGTGTGGGTGAATAGCCACATGTCCAGCCTGCTGGCTATGCCATACACTGGGGAAAGATATGTGTAGTCCCTTCCCCCAGGGTGCTCTGTGCTTCAAGTATCTATAAGTGAATGCTCAGCTCCTAGGGTATGCATCACTTTTCCTGTTTGCTTGAGGGGTTCTGTAGTCCCCCTGCTACAGTCAATCTCATGCTCCATGGTTAAATTAAAGTCCCCCCCCCATCAGTACCAGGGCCTGCTGTTCCTTAAACTCTGTTAAAACTTGATTAATCTTGTGAAAAAAATCAGGCTCATCCTGATTGGTTTCATATAGGTTCAACAAAATCAGCAGTCCCTCCTGTGTCGGTATTTTGGCCATCACCCATCTTCCCTCTTTATCTCCCATGATCCTCTGAGTTTTCCAATCCAGCCCTTTATGGAATAGTATAGACACTGCCTATTTCCTCGATGTAGCCACACTATGGATTTCTTCCCCAACCTACCCCCTTTTCAGTTTCTTTGCCTCTATGGAGGACAGCTTTGTTTCCTGGAAGAATGTCAACAGAGGTCTCAGCTTTTTTAGGTGAGACATTACTTTTTTTCTCTTATTGGGGGAATTGAGATCTCGTACATTCCAGGTCACAAAGCTAGTCTCAATTTGTAGGCATGGGTATATCATTCTGAATGGGTGAAGACCGAAAATGCCTCCTTTTGCTCTGCTTGTTTACAGTCTTCCGTTATTGCCCGTAGCCCGTCTCCCGAAAGTACCATATAGCCTCCCCCACTCCCTAGTTACCTGTATAAATATCACATCCTCTGTTGAATGCAGTAACACTGTAATAGTTTGAAGTAACCCCCCCCCCGATAACTTACTACTGGAATGAACTCCGTCCTATCTTTCTGCTTCATTCCTATCTTTTTTTTTCTTCTCACGGTCTGTTGCACAACAGCTTTTCTTCCCTTGCCTATCTTATACTTTTCAAGCTTGAGAACAGTGGGTTGGCCACCTGCTGTTACCTCTTTATCTTGGTTATGATTTTTACTTTTTGTAAAATTCCTTTTTGGAGTATTAATTCCAGTGTCTGTTAAGACATACTCCCTGTGGCCATCTAATTTGGATGTAAAACACTGCCGTCTGCTTGTGTGTTAGTTATATGGATATAACAGCAGTAAAATTATTTATTTCCTTAAAGAATTATGCCCTGAGTCTTTTTATAAGTTCTGTGCTCAATTGTATAATGCTGTCCTGTAATCTTGTTTTACCAGTATGCCGTCTGGTAAGGAAACTGCACGGATTTGCAGTTTTTGTGCTTGTAAATGCCCTGGCTCACCCTCTCGCATGTTCAAGCAGGGCCTTGTGCTATCTTCCTTCATGTTATTGAGAGACACTAGGAAAATAACTACATTGTCCCCTGCTTGCATGTCTTTGTGGTGTCAGCCTGTTTATTGGAGTCCTGGTGGCTGTCCTAGTATACAGGTTCCTCCTCATATGTTGCAGGAGGGTAAGCACTGTTACAGCCACAGAAAGGAGCTGCTGATGGGCTGCAGAGGTCTTAAAAAATAAAACTCATTCTTTTTGTTTATGTTGCCGACTTGCTGAACAGCAAGTACATTTTGGTACAGAAGTTGTTTAGTGGACTGAGGTATTGCAATGTTGTCAATTTAGAAACATTTCTGTTTTCCTGGGTTGCTAATAAAACAGTTTTTGTTGTAAAATACAGAAATACATTAATGTGAGAACATAATATAAAGTATATGTTTATCTTTACTAATCTCCCTGTAATAGAAAAAGGTTTTAAACAACAGAGATAAAATACTTTAAAAAGGGAGTCATTTTAACTTGGTGTTACTTTGGAGGTGGTTGCTAGAGGTCCAAGTGTCCCAATCAGGAGAGACCTTCTAGCAAGGTGGGGGTGCAGTCTCCTATAGGAAGACTGTGGCACCCTTTCTGATATATTTATGGAACCTGAAGTGTCAATCTTCCAAAAAGGGGGTGGAGCCAAGGTTCATTAGAGCCTCTTTTTGTTTAAAAGACGTTTTTTGTTGATTTAAAGGTATAAAAAGTTACTAGTCTTTGATTAATTCTGATTATTATTGTTTAGTAAAATATAGGATCAGGTATTACATGTCTAGCTAGATATTAAAAAGAAAATGACTGTAATAAAGATGATTGGGGTGGGTTTTGTTCATTAGGGAAGGAGTTTAGGTGCTATAAAACTCAGGCTCCAGCGCCTAGAGGTTAGATGTAGTTTGGAGTGGAAACTGTATACATCTCCAGATTTGGTTCTCCGAAGGGTGACCCAGCACTGACTTTGATTAGGGTTCTAAAGTCTTGTAGACCCTGAGCTGTGCCTTTTTGTTTCTTTATTTTCTTTGTTGTTTAACTAGTTGTTCATTTGTATCATATTGCTTTATTTTTTTTTAAATAAATGCAATAACACCTGTTTAGGTGTGGTGTACCTGATTTGTCTGTGTCTTACCTGATCATTGCTACCCATCACAAACACCATAACAATAACAATAGCACAGTACTTTGTACACTCTGAAGCTTTTTAGACACCCATCTCCAGGGTGTCTACCTCCCACTTATCCCGTTCCACAAACTAGCCATCACAAATCACATTGGCCAAGCAGTGGCCCAGATGTTCACGATCATCGCTATGGGAAACCTCTGGTCTTTCCTAGACTGTAACCTCATACACACTCCTGTGGTGCCCCCTCCTTCCACTTGTCTTGCCCATTTGTTCAGAATGTGTTATTATACTGCATGTACAGTCATCCGCTAACTACTGTCCCTCAGGTTGGGACCAGCGTGATTGCAGGAGGGATCTACACAATGTACATAATGTTTTTTTTCTCTGCCAGTCTATATCTGCCTCCAAGAGCCATTCTTCCTTGTTTCTGGTGCCTCTCTCCCATTTTGCAGCACAGTTTATTGGTCCCTGCCTGGGGAGTTGGGAGGGTAGGTAGAGGGTATGTTACTGAGGGGAGATACACAATATAAGCCCTTATCAGGGGGTTGCCTGATACTGTGCAGGTCATCCCCTCTCCTCTTACATGAGCACCTGGTCTCCAGCCAAATGGGGGTCCATTGCCCAGAGAAACAACATTAGCATGATTGTGGGGGGGGGGGGGGTGAGTGAGCAGGCTGTGGAACCAGGATGCCATTATATTCTATGGTGGGTGGGGTATCCACACATCAAATGATACATACATGTTGTTTACAGGTCTCCCAGTCCTCCCCACCAGCTGTCCACAGGGGATCATCTGTCTCCCCCTGCTCTTATCCCCTTGAGATATCCCGTGGATAGATCGCATTCCCCATAGCTGTTAGAAATGGCTGCTGCAGCCCCCCCACCACATGACCTCTCATTGTTAACCTCCCTATGGGCTTATCTGTTAACAGCCATCCCAATAGGGGTCCCAGACCACAGTAAAAATAAACAGTGCACAGTGATCCAACATTTAAACTGTGCCCTCTCGCACTGGTGTCTTAAGTCCCAAAGACTCCTTGGGTGCAAATGCTGAGTTAACATCCTCAGCCCACATCAGAGGGCTCTTAAGTAAGTGTAATGGAAGCTGCAGAACCTAAAGGGTTAAATCCCATGTATAGCCATGTGGCAGTCTGTAGACAAATACAGCCTACCTCCATTTCCAACCTTGCAGTTGTGGTGCAGACTGAAGTCAGCAGTAAACCAGGAATGATAGGATCATCCTTGGCCATCCTCTCACATTTTTGTCCCTGTTCTGGGAGGTACAGCTCTTGGGATGATTTCATTGTTTTTGGCTCCTGGGAGGACTTTTTCTGCAGCCATGTTGGACTGAGCCATCAATTCAGCCAGTGTCATCATAAGGCCTTTCAAGGATGCTTCCTTCAGAGGGTAGCTTCTTTTAGCCAGCAGGACTTGTGGAAGCACAGTGGACTCTTCAGGTAAGTCCAATAGAACCTCATATCTGTTGTTGGATCTATTTCTGGAGCCTGCAGCTTTCTCAGATTCATTTTGGGAAGCTGCATTATTGCTATTGCTGTGGTTCCTGGATCAAAGCCTGGGGGACTTGTTTAAATGCTCCCCTTCCTAAGGTCTCTTCCTCTTATTATGTCTCCAGGCCTTCAGTGCCAGGGTCCACTGCTCAGTCTCCATGTCTTGTAGAGCAGACTCCGGGGTTCCCCTGAACTGTGTGGCCTTGTATGATTTGTTGGAGGCGTGTCTTTGTGTGGTAGAGTAGTGGTTCCAGTGGCCACAAGATTGGTTGATATCTCCAAGTTTGCCCGAGTCTAGCTGCTGGGCCTGTGCAGCAAGAAATTTCTTGTCTGCTTTGGGCATATCAAATGAGCGTTGTGAGCCCTGAAAGGATTTTCTCAGAGTAGCAGGGTACCACAGCAAGTACCCCAGTCTGATGGCTGCACATGATCTCCAGGCTTGTGAGAAGGCTCTCCCCAGCTCTGAGAGAGCTTGAGAGTAGTTCACAAAAATCTGAATTCTGTGCCTCCTCCATGACAATTCTTTTTTCTCTCTGACTGCAATAATGATTTCTTCCCAGTCTTGGAACTGGGCCAGGATGTGTCATGGAGGGGCTCTGGGGGTTGGTTTGGGGGCCAGAGAGTGGTGGGCCTGATCTGTCTATCTTGGGCTCAACCATGACAAGACAGCAGTCCAGGGAGCACATTTTTCAGGAAGGTAATGGGGTGAGTGCCTTCAGAGTCCTGCAGGAAGCCCACATACTGTAAGCTGTTGCTCCAGCTGTGGTTCTCTAGGTCTTTGACCTGCTGCCAGAGGAGATTGATGGTGTGATCTTGTTCCTTTATATGGGCCTCTAGTCTTAGAGTTTTGTATCCTGTGTCCACAATTATTTGCTCATTAACATTAGTATGCTGTGAAAGAGATATAATATCCTCAGCTGTGTGTTGTGCTGAGATTTCTAGCTTGCTGATTTTGTTCATAAGTTGATTAAACATCCCCTGTATTTCCTGCAGGCTTTCCTCCATGTTTGGGGGAGGAGGAACTTCCATCTTGGAAATCTGGTCAATCAGCCAAGCCCTAGCTCATGGCAGAGACTGAATTACCCAGGAACTCCGGATCGAGATGCATTGCAGTCTGCAAAATCAGTCTTTGGGAGTAGTAAGTAATGATCTATCATTGTATAGCTTTGCAGGTGGAAATCTTAATCTTTGGCAGTGATATAGATGGATTATTAAATCAGGCATGGCAGAGTTGTAATTTCAGGCAGCCATTTTTTCTGTAGGCAAGCCATGCCCCCTCCCTCTATTGGAATATTCAATTTGTTCTTTGAATTTTTTGGTAACTGTGATAAAAAGAAGAGCATTGTATGCAAAAGAAAAAATGTACAATTTTTCAGTTATTAAAGTAGATAATGAATATTGTCCAAGTTTTGCTCTAAGGATGTACAGTAGGTCAGTACATAGCTTGGCTCATTAAATATATATATATTAATTGTGTTTTGTATTATTAGTATTACCTTCAATGATGAAAAATCCCCAGGACCCCAGACTTCAAATAGGTATAGGCAGTATAGCGCAGTGGTTTAAAGCTCTGAGCAGCAAACCTTGAGACCTTAGTTTGAATCCCACAGCCTCCACTTGCATACTGTGAGACCCTAAGCAAGTCATTTAACTTCCTTGTGCTCCCAGGTCGCATCTGTAAATGTGCTTTCATCATCTTTTTTGATTAAACAAACAAATATATATATATATATATATATAACTGCAGTTTTAATTTTGGCATGCAGCATCCTTAGGGAGCCATCTACTGAATGTCCTCAAAATTTAAACATGAATCTTATAATGCCACTAGTTGATTTTATCATTTTTTGACTTGCATAGTTAAAGTGTTTGTTCCATGTTGTATTTCTAGGAAAACATATGCTCAGATAGCTATAATGGCATATTGTTCTAAGAGGTCCCCTGAGCACTGTAATTCTGTAAATATTCCTATTGGTTCTACCAAAATTCAGAAGCTGAATGTAACTGTTGTTTATATTAAAAAATGTCTGCTTAAATATCTCACTGCCTGCCAGCTATAGTGACCATGCTGAGATGGGGAGCAGGGTGGGGTGTGCGTGCCTCCCAGGGTGGGAGGATTGGAGGTCCACTGGACTACCAGGGAAATATGAGGTTGCATGTTTAGCCATGATCAGGGCTGGGGGGGGTACCAGCAGACTACAAGGGTGTTTTGAGTTATCATGATCATTCAGATGGGGTTCAGGGAAGGGAGGGAGTTACCACTAGACTACCAGGGAGATACATTTGTTCAATAATGACTGGATGGGGTTTGGGGAAGGGGGGTGCCATTGGACTACCAGGACAGTGGGATATATTTTTATTATATGATTGGGGATGGGTGGGGGGCACACTAGACTACAAGGGTGTGGTGGAGGGCTTTAGCAGGACATGGAGGATGCAGGGAGCCTGGCACATTCTGCCACATGCATCCCTGCCCCAGACATGCAAATGGAGCCATAATGACAAGCAAATGGTCCTATGTGTGCCTTGCATGGCTAATGGCCCTACTTGCATGTCACAGTCTGAATATCTGGGATTTGTGCCTGGCGCATCATGAGGATGCACCGCACATCCCCATTGCAAGTATTCAGACCGCACTGGGGAATGCACCGCCACATCTTTGGCAGCCTCCTTTGTGCCACCCACATCATTTGTAATATTCAAATGGGATGTGCAATTGTGCATCTAGTTTAAATATAGCAATGTTGCACTCTGGCGCAACTCATATGCATGGCACAGGTACTTGCACCCATTCTTGGCAGAGTTTGAAAATCCTGGCCCATGACTTTTTATTTGCTCACTACTACTGTAGTTCGCTACTTTCACATTAAAGTGTCGAGTTATCAAGATGCCAAGTTCAGTAATTCCATCAGTGACTTCCTTTACTAGGTTTGCAAATGAAATGTAAATCTCTTCAGTATTGCTACTATAAGACATACCTTTATTATCATTAAATTTGCATTCTATCCATGTATTATAACAACCAGTATGTGATCATTTTTAATATCTAGTTTTTGAACGTGAAGACATTTCTGAAATCTGATTGCTATTAGCAGGGCAGCTTGGCTACATCCTGACTTAGAAAACTTCTTAGCAAATGTATAATATGTTTCAAAACCTGAGAACTTTGGGGTTTCATTTTACGCCATTTTTCCTATAGATACATAATTTCATATGACTTCAAAAAACAATAAGTATCTTGATCAGCCATCTTTTTACCAAGTCCATTACTGTTTCAAGATAGCATCCTGCATGACTGTACTTCTGTAGGTTCTATTGTATTTATATTTGCACTTTCACCAAGTCAGTTTGCATTCTCTGTTAAAAGAGGCCAACACCAATTTCCACGATAATTGAGGAGATAAGAGGGCAACAATGCTTCATCTTCAACTTGAGCATTCCTATTAGTTTGAATGATATAAGACTCAAACTCTCTGCCTTCAAAATTCAGGTTATTCAAATCACACATTAAGGCCCATGGGATCTAATTTATCACAATTTAGCAGAATCAATGTGGCCAATTCCTGATTCTTAAATACAACATTAATGTGTGGAGAATTTTAAAAGTTTTCATAGACTGCTACTCCAAGCACAAACTCTCATTCAAATCTTATGTTTAAACATCTTTGCAAAAATTCACATAACGTCTTTTTTTTCTCTTGATCTATTCATTAACAGGTACATTGCGAACCATAAGATGGAAGGTCACTGGGGACTCATTTGGTTTTACTTTTAAATAATCTTGAGTCTCACATCTCCAAGTTAATTCCAAAACTTTGCTAAGTCTATCCTGGTCCTGATCATACAAACCATTTACTTTAGATAACTGTTGCTCATGTTGATGTGCAATCAATCCTGATTGTTCTAATGTTATTCCTACATTAACCACAAAATCACTGTTCCCCCAAATTTTACATGCTGTTTTTTTTTTTTTTTTAGAATATGCCACTACAGATAGATTATGTGATCTGCATGTAACTCTAAAAAGATAATTGTCCTCAGACAGGTGTAAAAGATACTGGGCAGGATTTTCAAATGTACTAGATTACCTCAAGCCCCAGTGCACTGACAATATGGCACATGGGGCTTGTGGTGATTCAATTGGATTTTCTATTCTGTGCTGTAATTGTTGTAAGGTAGATCAACTTTCTGTGGTCTACCTTGTGGCAATCTTTGTGGCACTTGTTACAGAGCTTGCACCAGATATTTGGTGCAAGTTGGCATAACTCATAGAAACTGTCGCAAGTGCACCTGAGATTGGTAAATCAGGTGTAGCTGCAGTTAACAGTTCAGCACATGACCAGAATCTAAGTGTGGTGGCACAGGGCTGGAAGCAAGTCCTGAGCCACCCTTTGAAAATTCTGCCACTTTAGTTTTTCTTATAAGAAGTTCTCAGTAGCCATCCTGGTGGTGCTGAGAGTTGAGGCGCTGGATGCCACACCTCACTTAGCCTGTGACCCGGGTTCAGAAATGGACTCAGGCCACTGGGGGTCAGCAGGGGAGGGAAGGGAATGGACTGAGCATCTGGAGGACTGCTTCACTTCCCTGGAGAGGAATTTGGGTCTCCCAACACTCTCTAGTGGCTCCTGAGGCAACACGGGGCAATGCAGGGATGCAATGCCATTAGTGTGAGGAGGAGTGGCAGATGTCAGCACAAAGTGCCATGACATCATTGCATGTCTGTGCTCCTGTGGGGAAAAAACATGCAAAAATCCCCAGAGGACAGGGGAGGTAATGAGGGTCTCAGGGATCTGGCCTCACATCCCCAATGCTGGACCACTACTCTGATGGTCCCCAGGTGCCACCCACACAGGACAGCCACTCTAATTTCAGAAAGTGTCACCAAGGTAGGTGAGGTGAGCCCTCCCTTGGGGTGTTCGGGGGGCTGGGAAGTCCTGGGGAGGGGGAAAATCAGAGAAAGGGTCTCAGCAAGGAGTATAAGGACCAGATTGAGCTGGCACCTCCAAGAGATGCCCCAGTCTGAAGGTGCATAAACAGACTACAAAAAAAAAAAAGTCATTCTCAGTATCCCTTTACTTAGATTGGATTCCATGAATCAGTTCAGTTTCAGTTTATTTATTATACTGGAAAGGCATGTTAGAAACATTGCCCATT
The DNA here is from genome assembly GCA_016271365.2 of Neoceratodus forsteri. Classification (NCBI taxonomy): domain Eukaryota; kingdom Metazoa; phylum Chordata; order Ceratodontiformes; family Ceratodontidae; genus Neoceratodus; species Neoceratodus forsteri. The sequence continues at coordinate 530,036,859 of CM028133.1, forward strand.
TTCACAAGCATCCAGTCAATGAATAACAAGCAGTCTTACAGAGTACAATGGGAGACACAATAACAAAATCTATACAGCAATTGTAAAATACAAGATGTAAAACAGAGAAAAACATTAATAAAAGGCAAAAATGTAAAACAGAGTTTTAAGTGGATGAAGTGAATTTCCAGTACTACTTCTTAAATTTAACCTCCTAATTCTTTTGATATATTCAAATTATTGGACTCCAAGATGGCTGAAACTGCTTGGGGTTGTTCGATATTAAAGCCTGTATTTCTTAAAAGGTTTTTTTTTTGTTTTCCTGTATATGCTCTGCCTTTTCCTTGGAGTCCAAGAATCGTAATATTCCAACTTGTCAAGACTAACCAGGGAAATTGAGGCTATATATCTGCTATTTCAAGCAGATACTATTATCCTAGCAGGAGATTTTTAATGTTAGAATTGTTCAGTATGATAATCGAGCCAGTTTACAAGAGTAATTTTATTTAGGGGAATTGCTCCCCAGACACTCATTGGATATGGTTCAGAATGAAGCAGGAAAGTGCTTTCAGAACGTCATCAAAAATAATTATTTCTTGATATTGAATGGTAGGATAGATGGAGACCGACTGGGAGCATGCACTTTTTTTTTCTTCACAAGGGCAACGTATAATTGATTTCATCCTTTACTCACCACATAGTTATGATGACTTAAAAAAACTGAAGATTTGTATGAGACCAGAAAGTGATCACGCTGCAATATTATTGTCTTTTGGCCCTACTGATACTTTAACAAATGAGTAAAATACTCATAAAACCTTAGCCTTACTTGCCCTAGGTGGCAAAACAAAATTGATTTTCAACTCTAAAAGAATGGATATGGTCACATGTTTAATGTACTCCCCTTCTTTCTTTACTTGTTTTTCAATAACTGAGGGAAATTATAATGCACATTCTATAAGCAAGCAATTGGATATGTGTTACAAACAGATAAGTCAAAAAAGATATTGTTCAAATGGGTAAAAGGTAAAGATTAATGGATGGTTTGATGTTCAATGTAGAAAGAAAAACAGAAGTTAGGAAACTTGATTAGAAAAGTTAAGAAAAATCCCTCTAAAATTGGATTTGCTCATTTAAATAAAATATGAAAATTATTTAAACAATTTTTGGCAAAGAAAAAATTAGATTTTACCTTTAAGCAGTGGGACAACATGTTCCACATTATAAAGACTGGGGACATGAAATCCTTTTGGACCCTGGTGGCTAGACGGACAAAGGCTTATTCTCTATCCCTGCCTACTTATATCCCCAAAGAAACCTGGGTCTCACATTACAAAACTTTCTTCAATAAAGAGTTATCAGATTTTCAAAATCATACTGCTCCTCCCTGGCTATTAACAGAAGAACTCTGTCCTTGGGAAATCACACTAGCTGATGTTGAGCAAACCATTATTCACCTTGTGAATAATAAGGCTCGTGATCAGATACTATCACAGGTGAAATCTACAAGGCCATTTAAACTACTCGGTCATCTTTTTCACAAACTTTTTTAACATTTGTTTAAAAGAAAGATGTATACCCCCCTCTTGAACCAAAAACATAATAGTACAAATCCATAAAAAGGGCCTATATCGACTCCCTCCGAATTACAGACCTATTAGTCTGGTTGACATTAGTGGTAAAGTATTCACAAGGATTTTACTGAATAAATTACAGAATTGGATAGAATCAGAATTGCCCTTATCAAATTTCTAGGCAGGTTTTCCTCATGGATATTCAAAGATTGATAATAGTTTTATATTGGCACACTTCATAGAAAAATATAGATTGTATAGAAAAATGAAAATGTATATATTGTTTGTTGATTTTGCCACGGCATTTGATTCCATGGTCAGAGCAAAGTTATGGTCTATTCTAATTAGCAGATAAATTTCTTTAGACTTACTTATGATCTTCTATATTGAAACTCAATGACAGCTGTAAGATATGACAATATGGGCAATATTTCAGAGTACTTTAAAACATCCATGGGAGTAAAACAGGGATGTTTATTAGGTCCTTTGCTGTTTATCATCTACATAGATTCAATCCTACATTTTGATAGCACTATAAATATGGATTCTCCAAAGATTAGATCACATGATATACACATACTAGCATATGCTGACAATGTGATTCTTCTTTCACTTTCTGTTGTGGGTTTACAAAATAAGATAAAAAACTAAAAACTAAATGTGACCATCTAGAGTTGAAAATGTAACTAAAAAAACAAAGAATATGGTTTTTGGATCAAATAATCTCAATACTGTACTACCTAAACTCTATTTAGATAGAGATTTAATTGAGGTTGTTTCCTCTTACATTTATTTAGGTGTAAAATTCACTTCAAATGGTCAATGGGTGGCTCATTGGAAAGATCAGGTCTCAAAGGCCAAACTAGCAGCTAAAGCATTATTACATTTCAATAATAAATATGATGGGCATACAGTCGCTTCTCCTCTTATAGCTGGAGAAGTTAAGATTAACCCCAACTTATTGTATGGTGCAGAAGTCTGGGGATCTTCAAATGCTTCTTCTTTAGAATCTCCTTTATCTTTTTACTATAAGGCTCTGTTACAAGTCCCTCTCTCTACTTCTAACCTAGTTGTTAGAGCTGAACTAGGCAGGTTACCTCTAACTGTGATAGTTGAATTACACCTGGCGTGTTATTGGCTTAGAATTCTAAATAACCAGAATAATTTTCTCCCTATGGCTTGTTAACAGGAGAAAATTGGCTGGATAGCTTCAGACTTTTCATCTCATTGGTAAAAATTCTCAAATCTATAATTTCTAATGTTTCTTCAAATCACGTATGGCCAGATTCTCAGAAGGGGATCTTGATCTGACTAATCTTTAAAGATACTATAAAGAAGAAACTTTTTGCAGCTGCTCAGCTAAACCAAATGGATCAGATCAAGGCCAAGAAGCAAGCCATTTGGCTTAGCAATAATAAGATTGATTCTGTTCCTGAGGATTATTTAACTTTCCCACTAATGCCCAATGTTAGAAAAACTATCATGTGAGCCAGATTTGATATTATATGCTTGAAATATATCTATTTTAACAAGTTAAATTCTGAAATTGTGCAACAAGACCACTGTTGTTACAATAGGGGTTTTCACAATACCTTATATCATATTATTAGCCAATGTCAATTATTCAAGACCTCATGTGATCAAATCTTAAAAGATTTTCTGGTGAAGTATGCAGAATTGGATTATGATCCTCTATTCATCCTTCTTTACCCTATGACAAAAGGTGATGCAGAAACAGCTGCAAAATGGTATGCCATGGTGAAGCTCAAAAGAAGGCACTTTCTTGCCTCTTAAAAATTAAATTTTTGGACCTCCCAGTTTTGCACATATCAAACTGATAAATCTGATAAATGTTTGGATATTAGTAAGTTGGACCATCATTGTATGTTAATTTATTGTATATGTATTTTAAACTGTGATGTTGTCTACAAGATGATCTGGTTTTTTTTTTTTTTTACTTTATTTTAAAATTTGTAATGTTCACTACTAATGTACTGGAAGAACAATAAATTGCTACTACTACTACTCAATCTGACTTATTGTTGTTTGTTTTCCTGTGTTTGTTTCTCCTGTACAGGTAAATGGAGTAAAGAGTTTATTTAATCTTACAGAGTGTCCCTAATTTCATTTTCATCAAATGTAATTCAGAACCTGTGAATCGTTTCTCCTATAGATGACTATTAGTATGTATCTCTTGCCTGTGTGACTAAGGGTGCCTGTGTGACATAGCATGATAAACAGAACCTTCATGTCCTTGGCCACCTGTTGAAAAAAATCCTCAATTATATGTGTGGGGGGGTACTTCAACATTGAACACTGCCTTCCCAACTCTATGGCACTGTGGACACATCTGGCCGTAATCTGCCACTGCTTCACAAATCCTCAGCCTGAAAAAGTTATTCATAAATAATCTTTTATTTTGGCTCACTTCCATTTGACCAGAGAAACAAAAGGCATGGGTTAGAGTTTGGAGATGCTCCCTGTGTTTTTGTTGGTGCACACCATTCTCTTATCCTCCCTTTGGCACCTTTCTGCCTGGGTGACCGCCAGTCTTACCTTCTCCAACTCAATGCATTAGGTTTGCTCAACACCATTGTTCTGGTCTCTTCTTGATCCTCACTCCCTGAAATCAGAGTCCCATGACTTTGTCCTGCTTCTTTTGGCTGTACACCATTCTGTTGGTCACTATTCTTGACCGAATCTATAAGTTCTGACCTTAACTGCTCCTCATAAATGATACCGCTTTTCTAGAACAATTCTTGGAATTATGCCTGGGTAAATCTTTAATGTTACAGGCATAGTGCGTTCTCATAATTCTATCCTCACTAGAAAAAAACAAAAAAATGAACAACTGGGAACTAAAACAAAACAGCTGTGAATAAAATATCCACCTTCTATATTTTTGCTCTGTCAAAGGGCAGATATTTTGTATTGGTGTTCAATACCATTGTGTGTCAGGTAGCCATTTTTCTTTCCGGTGAACTCTACACTTTGCAATCTAACTACTGCCACCAGTTTGTCACAACTTGACAACTGACTTAAAGAGCTAGGGTGCTGGTTAAAACTAATATTAGTTTTTAAAAGCAGTCAGCCACTACCTTTGACATCAGAAGTATGTTTTCTTTTCCCTTTTGTTAATTGGAAGATTGTTTACTTGATGTTAGTAGGGGTGATGTGTGGAACAACACTCTGCCTGGTAGCTAACATATCTGGTTCTATTCCCCCTACTACATCATCAGCACTGTGACCTCACTGACTGTGACATCACTGCTTCTTTGGAACAGCCACTCAGTAGCAGGCAGGTCAGTCACATGTGATATCACAGTCAGTATGACCACAATGCTGATGATGTAGTGGGGGGAAAATATAGATATGTCAGCTGCCAGGCTGAGAGCAATTCCACAACTCCAGCACAATATTATCACATATAAAATGTTCCAATGAGCAAAAGCAAAAAGAAAAATACTTCAGAAATAAAAAGTTACAACTGACTACTTCTAAAAATGTACATCTTTATCCTGTTTGCCAGTTTTGGTCCCACCAGCTCTTTAACAAATTTCTCTAGTGGTGCCACCACCATATTGCACCACTGTGCTGCTCCCTTGTTGTCCTATTTTATGCACTTAAACACACAGTACCAAGTTTATGGACATAAGAACTCCCTTACACTTCATGTAGCCCTGGAAATGTTCATCTAATAGAAGTACACTTACTTGAATTTAATATGTGCTCTAGGAGAACAATGAGTTGCCAACAAAACAATACCTGTACCTTCTAAAACAAATGCAGAATCACAGATGGAATTACATATGTAACAAATCAGTAAGCATGTTACACATTCCAGAAACAGGCATCAGACAAATTTCTGGCAGGAAAAAACTAAACTGAGCTAAACTCAGGCCTTCTTGAAGAGAACTTCCACATAGCCTTCAATTCTCAAAAGGTCACACAGAAACTGAAAAAGGTACACTCTTTGTTGCAGGATAGAAGCTTTAGGCCTAACTCTTGGATATGGGGTAGGACAGTGATCACTGATCACTTAACTCTGTCCTTTGCTTTTATAGGACTTTATCTCTCTAACTCCCAGATCCAATTCACTCCTAGTGATTCAGCATCCCAAGATGTGCTGTACTGAATTTCCATGATTCTTAAGACCCAGCCAATACAATTTCCAAAAGCCACTCTCTTGTGACACACAATATATTTGTACACAAGAACTTTAACTCTGTGTGAACCTTTATGTCAAAAACATTGATTTCATCAGGCTGAACAGTTAAGCAGATCCATTCATATATGAGACTGTGAAGCCTTGTGTGTAGTGTTTCACTGCACAAAGCCATTCACACACCCTCAGATAGGACTTCCCATTGTTTCCATCAGTTTACCATGATGGTATTCCAACTAGTGCTGTGCGGAATTTTCAAATTCCAATGGAATAAAATTCCACAGACTATTCAAAATTCCACTGAAATTTAGCCGAATTCCACTGGAAATGGAATGGTGGAATTCTGCAGCATGAAATAGTTGTGGAATGATTTTCCAAGGAAACATCACTGTTCCACAGAATATTATTCTGTGGATCTCAATATATTCCATGGAAACTGTTGCAGAATAGTTTTCTGAGGAAGCAAAATACTCTTCTGTGGAATATTATTCCACAGATCACAGTAGTCAGAATTCCACAGGTGAACAAGCAAAATTCCAGTGGAAATTCCACCCACAGAATGGTCATTTTGCATTAATTCCACCTCCAGAATTCTGCATTCCACACAGCACTAATTCCAACCAGAACTTAAAATTCCATTACCCAGTGATTTTGGAGACTTAAAGCCTTCTACACCAAGTAGACTTGAAAGAACTTCACAGCTGGTCTATAACAGAAATTACAACACTGGCTGGAAATGGTACTCATGATTTTAAAACACAGAAGTGGATAATTAATAATCATAAAAAAAAAAAAAATAAAGTATCTTCATCTGTGGGGAGAAATCATTTGCAGTCACTTGCACAGGGTATTAGACCTTGGTAAATATTTCAGTATCTTGGTTTTCTCTTGATGCTTCACCACAAGTGCTATTTTCTCCTCATTGTATCCCTACCTTTCATTTCCCCTAACTTAGAAAATGCATGTCTGCTGATCCACAATGCCTAATTACTGTAAAACTATTTATTTTCACACAACATAATTTTAGCGCAAACTCAAATGCAACTATAATGGTGCAAATTTAATTTAGCCTTATGAAATGGGCATCAGAATTCAGACATCCTGATTGGTGCATACCTGTATGATATTCCTTCATACACAGAGGAAAAAGTACCAGCAGTGCCCAGTGGGCACTGATCCTAGTAAATATGCCAATTAGAATGTTGGCAAATGTGAAATCAGCCATCTTGTTTAAGCAGCTGAAAGTGGCACTACCAGCCTATAAGAATGGCATCTTTTCCTGAAGTCCACTTTGATATCAGCCTTTCAGAAGATGATTTAGAATTACTTATGCATCCAGACAATGAGCCCAGTGGACAACTGACCACAGCCTCTGAAGCTACCACCTCACAATATGAAACTATGAGCTCCACCTGTCAAACGAGCCAGCTGACCTGTCAAATGGAAACCGCAACTCTCTACCTACACCCCAATCCAACTTGATTGCCTTCAGCAAGAAACAAATGAGATAAACATAGTAAAATCTACTGCATGGGCATTGAGTGTATTTGATGAATGGGCAACAGCAACAAATACATCGATAGACTAGCACTCTATCGATAAAGAAGACCTCAACAATGCTCTGAGGAAATTTTACGTAGAAGCTTGGATGACTGCAGGACTCAAGTATGCCATCTAGAGCTTCAGTGGTCTCTGAGCTGCACTGAGCTGCCACCTAGGTTCACCAGCCATTGGAAGGCCTTTTAACTTAATGAGGGATCCAGAATTCTGATCCAGCAATGCTGTATTTTCAGCAAAAATGAAAAAGTTACCGGCATTCCCAGCAAGACAAATCACAGCACCATGAACCCCTCATGAAGTCCGACTTACAGAAACTGAGATATTCGGACAATTGTTCTCCCCAAACTGCGCCTGGCCTAATTCATAAGGTATGGTTAGACATTCAGTTATATATGGCCAGGTGTGGTCGGGAAGGTCTCCGGCAACTTAAACCTGAACATTTCTCAATAAAAACCGATGAAAATGGTGCCAAATTTGTAATGCTCAATTTTAACGAGCATACTAAAAACCACAATAATCTACTTGAAACTGGCAAATCTTCAAACCGTGGTTTTATGTATGCTCAACTGAGCAATCCACTTTGCCCAGTTGAAAGTTTTAAGTTATACATAAGCAAGCTTCCTCCACATCCAAAAGCCCTTTACTTACATCCTCGCAGACTTCCGCAAGTGCAGCTTGACTCCCTCCTGGTGTGGTATTCAGCAGAGCCCATGGGCCTCATTTATTTATCAACCTTCATGTCCAGACTGAGTGAAGAGGCTGGTCTCTCACAGCATTACACTAATCACTGCCTGTGAGTGACCGTGGTCCAACTATTATCTGATGCTGGCTTACAGAACTGAGAAATCATGTTGATCACAGGCCATCGAAATGAGAAAAGCTTCCAAAGCTACTGGCATGCAAAGCCAGATGACATAACTAAATGGTGTTGTATCCTGGCACCAAAAAAGGGAAACTCAACTCCAGAAAAACTTTCAGGAAGCTCACTTTAGCTGGGCCCCACAGTGACACCCGATGGAAACATGCTGCACGAATTCACGAAGCAACCTCAAACTGAACTGTGCACCACACTGACTCCTGATGTAAAAAGGATTCCCGACCTAAATCAGCAGTCCCCAGAGCCTCAATTTTCAGGAGTAACTATGCACAACTGCAGAATGACTTTCAGTGGTCCTGTTTACTTCTCAAAATAAAGTAAAGATTATACAATATTGATGTCGATGTTACAGTGACATTAGTTTTACTGACAGTTGCATTGTTATGCAAGGGAAAGTTATTAATTAAATGTTAAAGTTTTTAGAACATTACATTCAACATTATTTGTAAAATGTTAAAATTAAAACAGTATTTGTTAAATATTGAAATTAACACTGCGTTTTACTGTTAAAAGGAAGACCATGGAACTACTTTACTCGACGTAAGGTTATCTGTTTTAATAAATGAAAAAGTATTTACTTTTAACAACTATATTGTTATTATTAATGTCTCTAAATATTTTTACCCATTTCATAAGCACAATAAGCCACTCCAGGGTGTGCATTAGACATTTTAATACACGGCTAGGAGGCTGGATGCACTTGGCCTGCAGCCTCGTGCCTCACTACGCCTCCTAGCCGTGTGTTAAAATGTCTAACACACACCCTGTCATGTCTTATTGCTTACTTAAGGCATTAGTGCCACATTCACTATAATGGGAAAAAGTACTAATAGTACTAACTAGCACAAATTTATGTTAGCGCAAATTATTGCTTCAGTGAATATAGCAAAAAATATTTGACAATAAAAATGTACAATTTTACAGTACTGCTGGGATGATCACACACCAGGGAGCCAACCACTCCCTGAAAACTCTGTACATCATTTTCACAATGTTAGTTGACCTTCATTGACTGATGGGATAAGCCTAAGTTTGGACATAAACCGGGATTTCTCTCATGCAAATGCAGAGTGCTACTAATGTACGAGGCCTACAACTGTTATCACATTATTATTTTTGGCATCCTGCTAGTTTCTATCACATTGTGACTTCACAATCTCCTGCATCAATCATAGTAACACTGAATTCTGATAGTAGAAGAGACCTAGGGCCTATCCATAAAAGGTGTTTGTCCTAGACACGGGATAGGACCTAGGACAGGGTCTTATTTTTCATATTGTCAGCTCCCCCCACCACCACCCCCACTGCATGGCAGTGAGTATAGCAATTTGGAGTATGGACACAAAGTCAAGCCAAACAGCTGGAATGCTATGCCTACTTATTCTGTGTAACCCTTAATGCCATACTGTCTTAGGAGTTATTTATTTAGTTTTTACTGACAAGGTAAACACATTAGACAATCACAATGCCTATTTTCAGGTTTGACCAAGTAGATTACAGAGTAAAGGAAGTAATCTACCTAGTTCTGCTTTGAAAGCCTGAATTGTGCACGTTTATACAACCATACTGGGTGGACGGTTCCACGTGTTAACACCTTCTATAGAAAGTAATGCTTTCTGATGCATCTCCTAATCCACCCAAACAAACACAGTTTGAGGATATATCTTCATGTTTTACTTGCAATCACCAACTCAAATATCTGTGTATACTACACCTTGTGTATTCTGTTTGTATTCTTACACCATAATTATGTGTATCCCCTCTTAGCTTTCTTTTTTCTGACTAAATAACTTGAATACAGTATGCTCAGTCTCTTCTTTTTCAGTATGTCTTGCCTCTTAAGCAAATAATTACTATTGTGGTCCTGCACAGAACCCTCTCTATCTTTTCAGTGTCCATTTAGTACTATGGTGAATAGAATCTGACACAATATTCCAGGTCTAACTAAACCACAGTCTTGTACATGGGAAAAATCACTTCCTTTTACCTGCTCCCATTCTTATCCTTCTCCTAATATACCCCATAATTTTATGTGTGTTCATATCAGTGGCAGTACACTGTCTGTCTGACTTTAGCTTACTGTTTACAATTACCCATAGATCCTTTTCCTCAGTTGTGCTGACTACTACTGCATTACACGGAATATATGAGTGACCAAGATTCCTCACCCCTAGGTGTAGTACTTTACACTTTACCACTTTAAATATAAGCCCCGATTTTCTCAGCACATGCCTTTTATATGTCCTGGTACCCCTTTAGAGTATCCACCTATTTTGTACACTCTTTTTGCCAATTTAGTGTCCTCTGCAAACTTCTTCTGTCTGCTTCTGCCCCTTCCTCCTGGTCATTAATAAATAAGTTAAAGAGAAACAGACCCTGCACTGATTCCTCCATGGTCCACTCAGCACATCCTTCTACATTGCATAGTGACTACCACTGTTGACTTCCTACATGTCAGCCAATTTACCAAACCCCACTTGTACACTTTGTGGAGCCAATATTGTGCTAATTTCTCTGTGTGTTTTCCATTGGGTTCACTGTCAAAGGCCTTGCCGAATTCCTGACAGAAACAGCAGACAGAAAAAATGAGAGAATTATAGGTGAAGTCCTTCATTTAGTACACTTGCATGTAGCATAGCAGAGAGTCAGTTTACAAGAAGAGAAGTGTGTAGGATCCATAACATACAGTATATGAGGAGAGCAAATCTCCCAATTAGTTCTTTTTTTAATTATTTTTTGTAATGTATTTAGGGATGGTTCTGGCTGCCTGTCAGTAGTGTCACTTATCCAAAGAATAGAACGAGAAAGCAGATACATTGATAAATCCCCATGCCTACAGTCAACCTGAACAGCAGCCCTCTTCAACTTCCTTCAACACACACTCACTCACATATGTAAAGTATATACAGCAGAGTCAGCCGGGATGTAAAGCAGTAACTTGCAGTAAATGACATGTCACACAATACTGCATGACAAAAAGGCTTATTTGCCATTGAATTTCACTGTTCCCCACAGTATACTGCAGCATTTTGTGATACTCTGCAGCATTACTGCTTGCATCTCACTGGCCCCACTGTACACTTTGACTATACTAGCTGCATAAAAATGTTCACATGATAAATGTTTGGAGAACTTTGCAGAATCTTTTTTCAACTTTGTTCTGACAACATCATACAGTTTAGCTTTTCAGAAAGCAATGGACAAACACAATGCATCTTTTGAACATGAATACCAAGAAACAGATTGCCAGTATAACTATACCTAGCTGACAATTCCCAAAAGGCACCAAACCAGCCTGTCTTATACAAAGTGTCTGGGCAAATGGAAATCCCTATAAGCATAAAATGTCCACCTTTCATTATAAAGCAGTAAGTACCATTGTCTGGAAGCCTGCTCTTGTTACATTTTGATAGTTTGTTACAGCTTTGCTGATAACACCCACATCATAGATAAGAACACAATCTAATCCACATTTGACCATTGCGTAAATCAGTCCATGGAATATCTCATCTTTAAGGAAAGGGAAGGGAGTAATGGAAAACTCAGAGTATGAGTAGTTGGTTAATGGGCCTTTCACCTCTATAATCCTATTCGCATTAAACTGCCATACGAATGAATTGATTTGATGTTGCTATATTTAACTAGGCAGTGCATTGGTAACTCACAATGTGTTATTTGATAACATTTAAGCAGCTCAAGAGCAACTTTTTTTAAATGTTTTTGCTTCTGAACTAGAATGTATTTGTAGATTGGTCACAGGACAATGCAGAACTGCTTTGTCATTCTTATGTAACAGCTTTTGCATGGCTCTGTGCAGGATCCAGTAACAGTCATGAAACTAATTAAGAAATACTAAAGCAACTCTTTGGTAAGAATTTTTAATGTGAATTTTTCTGTAGGTCACTGGTTTCAATCAAGTCCAGGTCAGACACGGATAAAAGTCATTATCTAATTAAACAAAATGTAGTGCATTCCCCCACTCCAATGCTGCTCAAATGAGCCTGCAAATAATTTAGTTATTCAGTTTTCTTACTCACTTTCTTACTTCTTTCTATAATTGTAATAGAAGGATCTTGATCTCATCATTTAGCTGAACTATGATTACACTGACCACCAATGGAAAGATGCCCCCCATAGGTCAGGTCATTACTCAAGTTCATCATGGTTTGGCTGAATGATGAGACCAAGAACTTCCTTTAAAATTATGTCATTAAGAAAGAAAGTGAGTAAGAAAATGGAATCACTTTAAATGGCTTACAGCCTCCTTTGAGCAGCATTTGGGGGGAGGCACACAGGATTGTCTTTAATGCTAATGTTGGTCACACTCCAGCAGCACTCCTTAAAAATGAAAGGCATATGTAGAAGAAATGTGATTAAATCTCAGTGAATTAGCCTGGGTTGAGCTTACTACACCCTTAAGTATTTAAATAATCAGGAGAGATGTAGCTTTTTCATGTTTAACAAGCTCCCTACTGGCCACTTCTGAGTCCTTATATGCCAGCACTCTGTTATAACAAATGAAGCCTAAGAATGGGCTCCCACATAAAACAACCAGAGAAAACAGTGGTACCACAGCTCACTTTATCATGTTACATTGAAAAGAGTAGGGACCTTACCTACTGTATGATGGGGTCATATTGCTATCAGTAATCAGGCTAATAATGATTCGACAGAATGCTTAGACCAAGAAGCCCCTTTTAAAATTATGGAATGAAGAAAGCAAGTAAGAAAATGAAACATCTTTAAATGATTTGCAGGTTTCTTTGGGCAGCATTTGAGGTTTTGTACTTAATTATGTATGATTGGTTCTGATGCTTATCATACTCCAGCAGCACTCCTACAAAATTTAAGAAAACTGCATAAGAAATGTGATTAAATATCGGTGACTTGACCAGGGTTGAACTTACTATTAGAGGTGGGTGAAGTGGCCAACATTTGCTCTGCGAAGCAATTCACAGAGTAATGTGAAATCTGCACAGTAATCCGCAATGCGAAGTGGAGTACTTCACGTCATAAAGAGGAACATGAAGTCCATTAATAACAATGACTTTGCATTACTCCGCCTTACCCCAACCACTTCCGCACCAATTTTAATGCGAAGTACATAGAAATCAATGTGCTTCACATCACTTCACCGTGTTATTGAGCTCCAAGGTGAATATTATAGTGATTCATGGGATTGCAGGTCACATGGGCTCTAGATTGTTCTGTATAGCCTCAGTTCTGTGTAGTGTGTATATAGTGGATGATGGAGACAGTTTCCTCTTAGAGCTTTGCGATTCAAATCCTCTAAAAGCTGTTAAAAAAGCCTTTTTGAGCCATTTTCTTTGCTCAAAATTTAGTACATCAATTGTAGGAAACTCTCCTGTGCTCATATCCTCGGGTGTTTATTGTTTGTGTGTGGATTTTAAATGTTAATTTAGAACATTCAGTCTGTCTACTGAGAGACAATTGAAGTGTGCTTTGGGGGAGGGACGTATCAGTGGTGGAGGTAGGTTAAAAAATGCAGTCTTTCTGTTTTGATTATATTTTTCTTGTATACCTGTGTTAATGTACACACAGTAATATTTTCAGTAATTCTTGAAATTTTGTTTGAGGACTGTTGTGGTGCAGCAGTGCATAATTTCAGTTTGTTTAAAAGATTTGGTTTTATTACTGAAGTTTTCAACTTGCTATTCATTACTTGTAGTGTATGTGTGTGAGTGTGTGTGTGTGCAGTGCATGCCATCAAATCAGAAACATTTTATTGTGCTACAGAGTAATTGCAGCAGTGTGAACCTGCTATCCACCATACCTGCGTGATTGTGTACTGCTTTGTGGTATCTTGGTTTTGGACTGTTACTGCAGTGCACTGCACCCCCCTTCCCCGATCGGTAAAAAGTATTCTTTTCCAGATTGGATTGTGATGTGTGAGCACTGTTTAAGGTGTTGTTGTGACTTTGCATCTGCAACTCTTCTTGATTGTGCAGTGCAATCTTAATCGGTCTGTATTTTTGCATCTGCTTAGTGCCCAATCTCCATCTGCAAGCCACAGTTGTTGTTTTGTTTGGCTTTGCATCCACCAACCCAGAATGAAAGTTCTGAAATCTAAATTTAAGAACTTTCTTTGTGATCCCCCAAAATGCCTGCAAAGAGATGTGCAAGCAAAACTGTTTCTGGCCATGGCACTGCTGCCAGTGTCAAGATTGTCTGTGGGCATGATAGTACGCAGAAGTACATAGCTGATGTCAGTAAAGGGATTTCTCAATCAATGTTTTTTTTTACAGTGCAATCTGTAGCTTCTCTCATAGTTGGAGGAGATGATGTTGTCCCAGCTGGTGGTGTTAGTGCAGTTTCTGCTGGCATGAGCATTGCAGCCTCAAGTTCCACTTCTGACCAGTTAACAGTTTCAAAAAATATAGTTACGTCTAAATCTGTGACTGACAGTGTAGATGATGTCATACTCCCCATTAACATCCCCATGGTAGTTGAACATGATTCTGATCCTGGCAATGATAACTCACAATGTCACAGTTCTTTCAGCACTGTTGAGATCATGCCTTTGCCATCCAATGATTCAAAGTGTGGCTCAAAAATAGCAGGTGATGATGATGATGCTGTAGTTGGAACATGTTCTCCAAATGGCAGCATCCAAGCTGAAAATGTGGATGCAGATGATGTTGGTGAATATAATAATGATGTCAGTGACCCCTGTTGGGAACTGGAAAAAAAGAAAGTCAAGGTAGCTGTGTCTGGGTCTGTTGGCGTTAAATCACCCCCTCCTCAAAAAAGTTGTGATTTGGCGGTTCCTGTTGATGATAATGATGATGACCAAGTAATAATCATAGGTAGTCGTGGTGGTCAGTTGGAGTCCAAGTGTGTCCAATCTGAAAAATCATGTAGCACACCCCCCATTTCAGGAGATAAAAATACAGAGTCCAATAAGCAGCAACAGGAACATGTTAAAAGTAAGGGATCACAATCCCTTGTTTGGGATTTGTTTGTCCAAGATGCAAATGATGAGTCAGTTGCAATCTGCCAGCTTTGCCATGCATGTGTGAGTTGAGGAATAAAGGGGAGACATCTGGGCATGGGGGGGCCAGCATACACATCTTAAGAACAGGCACATGGCACTGTGGACCTGGCACCAGATGGCAGCTAATGCCATATTGAGGCATTCACCCTTGTCATCAACTTTACTGAGCATGTTATCCCCTTCCATGAGTGTAAGACCAAATAGGAATGTCTGCAGTAGCAATTAAATAACACCAAAGGATTACTGCAGGCATGATGGGGGGGGGATAATGATTTAGAAATCTTGTCAAGTGGTGATCAGAGTGGCAGTGGTGGTGGTCAATGCAGCGTGTCTAGTGCAAGTGGTTCATCAAACCCTGTATGTAAAACAGGGATTATAACTTCATTTGTGGACTTGTCACCTGTGCACCACTCTTCATCACACATCCACACCCCACCCCTAGCCATTTGCAGAGATTAGCCATTTGTCATTGTCACACCTCAGGCAAAACATGTAAGTCAGCCCATGTTAGAAACATAGAAACATAGAAGTTGACGGCAGATAAGGACCACAAGGCCCATCCAGTCTGCCCATTTCTTTTTCTACCTTATAAATGTGCCATTGGCCTTTGCTCTGTCAGTGGCCTATCTATTCATAGTCATTTGTATTGCTCCCTTATGCCTATCCCATGCCTGTTTGAAGCCCGGCACTGTATTCATAGCCACCACTTCTTGTGGTAAGCCATTCCATGCATCCACAACCCTTTCTGTGAAAAAATTTCCTCACATTCCCCTTAATCGGCCCCTCTAATCTCATGCTGTGTCCTCTTGTCCTGCTATTTTTCTTATATTTAAACATGTTAGACTCTTTCACCTTGCTTGTTAATGCCCTTAAGGTGTTTGAATGCCTCGATCATATCACCTCTCTCCTCCTTTGCTCAAGGGTATACATATTGAGCTCTGTTAATCTGTCCTTATATGTCTTCTGATGCAGTCCCTGCACCATTTTGGTTGCCCTTTTCTGGACTGCCTCAATTTGGTTAATGTCCTTGTGAAGGTGTGGCCTCCAATACTGCATGCAGTACTCCAGATGGGGGCCTAACCAGAGTGGCAGTGGTGGTGGTCAACGCACCATGTCTAGTGCAAGTGGTTCATCAAACCCAGTATGTAAAACAGGGATTATAACTTCATTTGGAGAGTGTTTTTGCCCATAACCTTCTGCCTGCCTGAAGCATGTGACCTACACTGTATAAGCCATGTGATGTGTGTGGGCTGCCTGTGAATTCTCACTCCGTCTTAAAGCAGAATAAGGCAGAGTGCACAATGCAAAGTCATAATTACAATGTAAAGTGGTGAAGTGAGGGTTTAAAATGGGCACTCTGTGTAGCGGAAAACTAACGTGAAGTGGCCAGTTCGCAACCACATCGCGGGTGGAATTTTACTTCACTGCATCTCTGCTTACTGTGCTCTAAATGATTTAAATGATCAAGAGGGGTAGAGACTTTTCCTATTTAGTAAGCTCCCTACTGGCAACCTGTGAGCACATTACAGGCCAGCACCAGGGCACGATACAATAAGTAAATTCTGATTTTGCAGAATGTTCACAAAATTCTGTGAAATTCTGAGAAATGTTGTGAAGTTCTGCAGAATGTTCCTAAATTCTTCAAAGTGAAAATCTATATACATACTTACTTGGAAGAGTCATAGAAACTGCTAAATAGAAAGGCAATTGACTGTGTACATTTTATGTTAGAGGAGTTCAAAGTTTCATGATTTAATTATTTGTTAAACTGCGTGAAAACTTTCAAAATGTTTGGATGTTTATAGCTCCACTGCTATTGCATGTATCTACTCAAGATTTGGCATGCATATTGAAGTAAATATGCCCTGGAATCTAATTAAGCTGGATAAATGTGTTCTTGAGGTTAAAATATATTGTGGGTACTTTGGAAAAAACTAATTGGCAAAATGTGCTCAAATATTTATAATGTATAATAGGTAATGCCACTAGAATTCCACTTGTAGAATTTACCTTTCTCAAAGTACGTATCACCACTGACTCACCTTACCTGCACTACCATCATGCCACTGTGATGCCCCTCCAACACTCCTGTGACAGTGAAGTCCAGCATCATGCTCCATCATGGCTGAATATATCCAGATTCTTCTGTCACAATGCTTAAGTTGCAACTAGTTGTAAGGCTTGGCATCACTTGTTGAGGTATCCACAGCATTGGTAAAGAGTCAGCAGTTGGCAGTGTACAGAAACAATTCTGCACGTGCATTTGCTTCCACATATCATTAAGTCAGTGAGCTGTAGTGGCTATCTGGCATATTGCAAGAATTCAGGTTAGTGCACAGTGATGTCTATAGACTATTCATCATGGTTCATCACTCAAGATAGTGACCTGACACTTGGCACCACTATACTTATACAGTGGAATCTCCTATGAAAGTGACCTTATTACCACTTTACCCAGCCTTTACCTTTCCCTTCAGTGGAAACTCAAGCATAAGACTGAGCAAAATGTCTGAGCAAGGCTTTGACAAAAGTATCATAACATTCTATAATTTCAGGAAAGCTCATGAGATTCAGCTTCAGTTATTGATGTTATTTTGGAAGCGTTGGCTGCTTATAACTTGGCCAGACTTTGAACAAGAAATCAGAGAGCTGACAGACACAATCTGTGTTTTTCCATATTGTTTTTTCTCCTGGTCTGCAGTGCTTCTCTTAGAGATATACCCTGTTCACAGGGATATACCCTTATGAGGCTGAACCCAGCCATCATTCAGTTGGCTACCAGATTTTTCTCCAACATTTTTCCCTCCTACTTCCCCTGGTGGTGGCAGTGCCTTTGTCAGCCTCACACAACCACAGCTTCTCCTGTGGCTGGATCATGCTCCCTGGCCCAGCCACACCTGGTGCTGTGTTGGTGGATCCTGCTGCCATCCCTCCTGGATCGAGATGCACTGCTGAGTGTGAGCTGTGTGACCAAGGCCTGCCTTTAGACATGACTTCCTGGGATCACTTCAGAACACATGTAAATTGCATGGCAGCTCTGTGCTCTGCTGCTGGGTCATGGGGGTGACATCAAAACTTAATATTCGTGATCAACTAACTTAACAAAGTTGGTTATATTCTATTACCCAGTTTTAGAGTTATGGGCATAAAAGTCTGAAGTTTACAGAATTGTGAAATGTAATGTTAACATTTGTGAATGTTTGGAAGCTTATATCTCAATCACCTTTAAAGACAGTGATCTGACACTTGGTACACTTCTGTGTGGACCTTGGTGCAGTCATAATGCCAGATTGGTGTAGTTTGGACAAATATTTGTTAAATTAAATATTAATAACTGAAAACAATTTTGGCAACAGTTCACAAAATTTTCATAGAAATTTTACAAAATTGTATGGACATTTTAAGATATGTTGAGCAAGCAAATTCAGAATTTCAGCAAAATTTCAATGACAGAAGATACATTTCACCCAGCCCCAGGCAGTAATCTATTTTAACAAATGGAGTCTGAAAGTGGTTTCCACAAAAAAGACATAGGTCATAGGTTCATAGATGGGTATCAAGTTCAGAGAGACCGAAGTCCATAGTTGAACTTGCCACCATTTAGGTTTTAATGGTGGAACATAGAAATTTTCTTTCACCCATAAAGCTATCTAATCTATTTTTAAAAACTGTCATACTATCACTAGCAACCACGTACCTAGGCAACGTATTCCAAATGGTAACAATTCTCTGGGTGTACCACTGACTTCTTTTGTGTGTTTTATATAGTTCACCAATCAAATTATGATTAATAGAATAAGCGGTGGTACCACAGCTCATTTTGGCAAGTTAATATTAAAACAAGTAAAGACCTGACCTATGTGGGGGTCACTTTGCCATCGGTGGTCAGTCTAATCATAATCAGCCTAATTATGTAAACAAGAACCCCCTGTTAAGCATATGGAGTGAAGAAAGAAAGTAATTATGAAAATGTAATAACTACAAATGCTTAGTAGCCTCCTTTGAGCAGCATTTAAGAGTATGCACAGGATTTTGTTTAATTATTATGCTGGCCTTACTCCATCAACACTCCTGTAAAACTTCAGAAACATGTGTAATCAAAGTGATTATATCTCAGTAAATTAGCCAAGGTTGATCTTGCTATGACCTCAATGATTTACAGGATCATGATAGCTGTGGCCTTCTCCTATTTAGCAAGCACCTTACTGGTTATCTATGAGCCACTTATGGGCCAGGACACTGTTTTAACAAATGAAGCCTGACAGTGGTTTCCAGACAATAGAGAAAGCAGTGGTACTTCAGCTCTCATAGGCAAGTTAAAATTGAAAAGAGTAGGGACCTGAGCTATGTGGGGGTCACCTTGCCATCAGTGATCAGGTTTATCATGTTTGGCTGCATGATGAGACCAATAAACAACCTTTTAAAACTTTTCAGTGAAAAGAGAGAGAGTAAGAAAATGGAATAACTTTAAATGATTTGCCAACTCATTTCAGGAGCATGGGGTCAGTGTTCTGGATTTTGTTTGATTCTATATATCATCATACTGTACATGCATATTATCATTTCTCTTGCTGAAAATAGAGACATGGACTGTGTGTATGACATTATTTTTCTGTAGCAAATTATTGTTCAATTACCACTCTCCTTTTAACTGTATACTTATTTCACTTGTCCTTGAAGTACAACCTAGCAAGAGATGGTCATTATTTTTTATCTGTATCAATCAAATGTTTTGAATCTGTACCCATTGAGAAAGAAAAATAAAATCATTTCTTGTTGCAGTGTCTCCTGTAATAGACATGTAACCTCCTGTTTTAACTTGTACCCTATATGCATCTTAAAGACCTGCTATGGCACACATCCTAATAAAAATGTGGTCACTAAACAATTTATTAATTTTGTCCCTCTGACCTCTCTGATCAGTACACAATTTAAATCCCCCCACCCCACCCCAAGTATTGTACTACATCTTTACAGATATTGCTTTTTTTAAGTAACATAATTCTACTTTCTCTAATTTCATCTTGGGGTATATATGTTAATAATTCCCAATCTTACTCTTAAATGAATTACATCCAATGGTATAGTCCATCCTTGCTAAAGTTCCAGTGCTCTAAAAATAATGAAGTTTGTACCAAGAAACAGGATCACCACCCCATCCAACACTTCCTCATCAAAGGACCTGTGTGTTATACCCCATGGCCAGTATATTCTTATTTGATTAATTTCTTGTATGGCCGCCAATACAGTTTCTTGTACAAAAATAATATTGTAATTTATATTTTTCAAAAGTGATAAATTCAAAAGCCATCATTTGGGTTTCAAGACAGATACTGAATATATATTCCACTTTATATACATTTTCACTAGTTCTTAATGTATATATTTTCCTTCTCTTTCTTCTTCTTCCATTTCTGATGAGACTACTTTCAGTGAAGAGCTTGCCGAGGATGCTTCACAGTTCAAATCATCATCTGCACCTTCTTAGTAAAAGCAATTCCTGATATATGCACATGCTTGGGACAGCAATTCATCTGACATGCCATACAACTCAAAATGTATTGAAATCAATGGCAAAGCATTATATTGTTGTGGACAGAAACAGCACAGCAATAAATGCCACAAACAAAACAGCGTCTGGCAAAATAAGATTGGTCAAAACACTGACCATACCTTAAACGCACACACCCAATTCAAATAAATGGGACTTTTTCTATTTTGAGGGAGGCCATGCCCCCTGCACACCATGGATTCATCCCCACACCCCACGGACATTAAATAACCAACTCTGAGGGGGTGTGGACTTTTGGGATGGGGTGAAAACTGGGAGGGGGAAAAGTCTTTTTAAAAAAAAAGTTGCAACACCAGGAGACCTGGGAGGAACTGAACCGCAGTCCCAGGTCTCTTTCAGTACTGTGTGCAGGTGCCTTAGCCTCTCCACCATGGGAGTGGTTCAACCAGGCATAGCAGC
This sequence comes from Neoceratodus forsteri, assembly GCA_016271365.2. Lineage (NCBI taxonomy): Eukaryota > Metazoa > Chordata > Ceratodontiformes > Ceratodontidae > Neoceratodus > Neoceratodus forsteri. The sequence continues at coordinate 530,058,000 of CM028133.1, forward strand.
ACAGGCTTCTTCAGCCCTTCCTCCACTTTGCAGTCAGTGACAGGGATAGCGGAAATTACCTACGACTATTATATTCCTGTTGCTCTAGATGTTCCGTGTTTTTGTAGTGCTGTTACTGTAGCGCTATATTGACCAGGTGCCAGAATCAATGGAGTCACTCAGTAAAACACATCTTCTCCCTTACAACTTACTTTTACTTTTATTGAATGTATCAAACTCGCTGAAAACATGCAAGTTCATCAAATGTTTCATACTCTCAACTATTTAAACTATTTATTTTTTACATGGTTGCTTGCTCTGACAAACAGACAGGCAGAAACTGACCAAAAACTTACATGCATTCAATCACTGGCAGCACATTTAGCACCTGTTTAGCAGTTGTGATTGACAGCATTAATGTCCATGGAGCCCCTGTCTGGAGGAAAAAATGTGCATATAACCAAAATTTGGTGTGCATAGAAGCACATTTCTTATCAATAAGTATATGGGATTGGGAATGGGGCATGCCATTTTTGTACATATAACCAAAATGTGCATACAACTGATGTGGATACAAATGGAATGTACTGTATATGTCCTGCATTAAAGGATCATACTTATTTTTCAGGGACACCTCTACTATTCACTTGTATTTTTTCAAAATTTGTGTAATTCCTGGCTGTTGCCTTTGCCCTCTTCTTTTTGTGACCATTGTTAATGTTCGAGGGGAGCATTATTTCATCTTGCATTGAGTGCACCTCTATATTCTTTTGCAGTGGTGCCACACCAGATTCCACATCTCCCTGAGAGCTGACTGCAGTCTTACTTTGACCCCATCTGCTGGAGCAGTCTCTGGTACTTTAAAAAGTTTTAGAACAGGTTCCTGTTCTGGAGCTGTTCTTTCAGAAACGCCATAAATCACACATGGTTAGCAAATCCCATTCACAATGGAGCTTCCCATGTGTACCTGCAGGTTTTGCCACATGCATGGTATTGTTGTATGTGGAACCAGTTTGCAATGGGCTCCATAATTTACAGCATCTTGCAGCTCTTTTCTGTGTACAGCTGTGCTGAAAGGCTAGGCCTGGTATTACTAGGAGTAACATCCTCCAAAGCTTCTCCTACCACCCATGTGCACCAAGGGATGCAGATATGGGGTGCAGTTTTAGAAGGGCAGCAAAATCTGCACACAGTGCACCAATCCATAGCTATAGCAAACTCACAGTGCATCAGGGACCCTTCATCCTATTCTAGAAAAATGGGGGTCACTACACCAAAGTCCCAAGAGTTGCTGCAGGTTTGCATCAAACCTTTGGCACACCTGAGGGGTTTGATGGAGGGTCATGTCAAGCATCCCAGCCTGGTGCAACCCTAGTTGAGCCATGAACATGGGAGAGTAGAATCTGCTGCAAGGTTGGGATTGGTGCTAGAGGGACCAGCAGGGTGGGGGCATGGTGGCAGTGGAAGGATTCAGAGGTAGCATCCAGTGGAGGTGCTAAGGCCACAGGGAAAGAGATGCTATGCCATGGTGCAGTGAGGTAGGCAGGGCTGGATCCTGTCCCAGACCTCAGGTGGCAACAGCCCTGGCACCTGCCCCAGATATGACTCAGTCTCCAAAATGTGGTGGTTGACATTGGCTGCAGGTTATGGGGGGAAGATGGTGGACAGGAACATCCCCCAGGCACTGCAGTGTTACAATAGCCCATTTCATAAAGCCAGAGTGATGCCTGACTAAACTAATGAGGACTGTGTCACCCCTGGGACAAGTGCCAGGGCTGTTGCTGCTTGGTGTCTGGGACAAGGTCTGTCTACCTTGCTTGTACTCAGGAATAGTGGATCACTCCCTTTGGCCATGGCACCTCTGACAGCTGCCACATCTGAACTCTGTCACTGCCAATGAGCCCTCATCACCCACTATGGCACCCCCACTGCTCCCTCGGCCACCAGTCCCAAACTTGCAGGTTCCTCCCACTCAACTACCTCTGAGGCAGTGGCACAGGGCCCTTAGAACAGTTCATGGTTTATCAACCTCAGTCCCCTCTTGCAACCACTGCAGGGTTTCTAAAATCCCAAATAAGGGGATGGTTCATCTCCTCCAAGGCGCAAGCCCCCTGCAATCTGGGACACCAGCACTTCAGCCCCATGGGAGGCAGGTGGTGGCTTTGTCACAAGGCATCTCAATGTCTATGCAGCCTGCATTCAAAAATTGGGATTGCCACAAACTCTGGTGCAAGGTGCCACTTGCGTCAAATCCTTTTGCCACTGTCACCTTGCACCAAATTTCATGCTTTAAAAATTGAGCCCATAATGCCCACCAGTGCAGAGTGTTTTTTTGTTTTTGATGCACCAATGGGTTGCAGCATACAGCTTAGTCCCTGGGTCATCTTCAGCTCATTGAAAAATTTGGCCGCTGGTGTCATTCTTGAACTGGGATAACAAGTTCTATTACCAGCTGTTGTTTATGTGCGTGTATGCGTGTGTGTGTGTGCGTGCATGCGCATGCACATGCACGTGTGTGTGTGTGTGTGTGTGAGGAGGTACTGTTCTGGCTTGCACTGCTCTTTCTGTGTTACCTGATGTTGCCCTGTCACCACTCCTGATCGACATGCTGCATCTAGAATCTCATCTTGATTTGGCCTATCAAAATGATTAGGTGAATTTCCCACATGTTCTGGAGAAGTTTCCTCCACTCACTAAAAAACAAAACTGGCTTAACCTGGTTCAACATCAGTCACTTTGCATCTGAATCCACCTCCCACATGAGGAGAATGAAAACAGGAAATATTTGTTAGCCTTTTTTACTTGGTCAACAAAAACTAAGTAAATAAAGTGATAATGGTTGTCCCTTCATAGCACATTAGAAAGGCAGTATAGGAAAGCTTGTATTGTGTATGTCTTTGCTTATACAGTACCTGTTACATAGACAGGGGGCTTCAGTTTCTAGTAGTGTGCATAAAATAGCTGCATTAGGAATTGGTTGGAGTAATTTCCAAATTTCACAAACAGGGCAAAGAGTAATATGACAAATGCAAAAAAAAAAAAATAAAATAAAATTATCACCCTTCTCTCTCTGAGCTGACCCCTACCACCCCAATGCAATCCATATCACCAAAATAAACTTGTATTCCTTTATTTAGAAATTGATGAGTGTAAAAGACACAATAAGCCAAGTTTCATTTCAATGTGCAGTCTGGGGAAGGGTACACAGGAGTATACTTCATATAGTCAAAAACAAAAAATCCCTATAAATACAGTGCAAACTAATACATTGGTGCAAGAGGAAAACAGTATGGACCTAAATAGTGAAAAACAACAATAGTTCCATGATACATAATGATGTACATGATAAAAAAGGCACAAAATATTCTAGGGTAGGCGCAGATCAGAAGTTTTGGATAAGTAGAACACCCTCCCATCCCACAGCTACCCTCTACAACCTGACAACCACAACTCTATCCCCCAAAATATAGAGTAATAAAGACTCCTCCACTTCCTTCTTTTGGTTTAACCCTACCACCCAACATAGAACCTTATCCAACTTACTAGTTTTTTGTCATTATCACATCCAGAATTTGCAATACTTGGGAGTGGAGCTGTAAGGGAAAGGTGACTCATTGAATCATTATGAATTGCTCCTGTAGCCTACCTGGAATGACATAACAATGAATTATGTCCTCAGTTTCTCTTTAAACTCAGTCATGAACATAGAAATTTCCCTTTCCTTTTACTTCTCAGCCAAGCTGACCACGAGGTTGGAAAATGGAAGGAAGGTATGGGTACTGGAGGGGGTAGGATTCGGGTGGGAAGGGTGATATATTACTATTTTGGAGAACAGGGCTTTAGTTGGTTTTGCTTGGGTCAACTAGGGTACAGGAGGGGTGGACAATTAATGTTAATTTTAAGGGATGGGACTCAGGGTTGTGATGGTACAGGTCTGAAGGACTCAGGAGGGCAATGTGGGCCTATTTGTTGGAAACAGAGATTTTGAAATAGAATACATGTATCATACCAAATTGCATGAATCACACAACTGATAATTTTGAGTAATTTTGCAAGTGTAAAGTTCTACAGGTGGAGTGTGGGCTGGTGCCAGAGCTGAGCTGGGGGTGAAGCAACTGCCAGGTAAAAAATATGAACTTTAAAAAAGTTAGGTTTTCCCATTTTGTAGCAAGTAGAGTCCTGGTATGGCACTCATTATCTACTTTCAATGATAGTATAAAAATGTGTAGCTGGCCTCCAGTGAGTGGCTGTGAACAATGGAGTTTGCCCTTTAAGGGGCAGACCAGGTTGTCCTGGTGCACCCCTTCCCTCCCTTAGGGAATGGTTGTGCTCAGAAGGGGAGGGGGAAAAGGAAGGGGAGGGGCCAAGAGTCAGAACAATGGGCAAGTAGCAGGAAGGGAAGGGGAGAAGGGAGGTATATAAGGGTCAGCACAAGGGGGTCTCAGCCACTTTTTGCTGGAGTTTTTGATTGCACAAGAACTGCAGCACGTCGGATTGGCATTAATTTTGAGGTTTGGTCACTGGGAGAAGAAGGTAAGGTTATGAAATTGGTTTGAAAGTATGCGGAGTTGCTTAAAAAAAAGAGAAGGGGTTATATTGCAGGTTTATTTTGGAAATGGGATAGGATGGAAGACAGAGAGAGAGACAGCATTTTGGTTTTGACTGTGGGGAGTGCAAAGAAGGAGAGCCAGTTTGCTGGAATTGGGATATAAAAAAAAAAGAAGAAGAAAGCAGGGCAGACATGGGAGATGTTTCATTGAACTCATGGTAAGGAAGACTGTAATAGCGCGTTTGATACCGGAATGCACAGATTGTTGGGGAGCGAGGTACCAGGCTCGAGGCTTGGTGTGCCTGAGGAGGTTTTGGTGTTAAAAAAAAAATATATATATATATATAATGAGGGGGAAAATGGTGTGTCGTGTGTGATTTAGGGTGAATAGGGCAGGCCTGGAAGAGGCCTGGAAGGAGGCACGCAGGGATCGCGAACTGAAGCCATGCGGCATGACGTCACACGCAGCGTGGTGAAGGGAGAAGAAGGCGCCCCATTGTCTGGGCTGTGGTGACTGCCCTACAGTGAAAGGGAGGTGGGGGCCTGGCTGGTGCACTCGGGAGATGGTAGCCTGTGTTTTTTTGGGCAGCCTCTCCAAAGGAGCGTGCATGGAACACTGTGGTTTGGAGGCTAGAGTCCCCAGGATGGGGGCAGCAGCTGGGGATGGTTTGGACGGTCACAGGCATTGGGCCCAGCAGGTTTTGGGTGCAGTTGTGGAGCATCACAGCGTGGTACGCCGGATGGCGGCATGTGCAGGGTTGGGAGGGGGTTCCAAGTGAAATTCACCAGCTGCAGGTGTCGCATGGCCGGGGGAGAGGTGCACTGGGCTCTTTTAGCAAGGCGGAGATGCCTAAGGTGACTCCAAGCATGTGGAGTTGGGGAAGCACATGTTAAGGAAAAGACAGCATGCGCTGGACAAGGATTTTCGTATGACGTCACACGCCTGGGGTGGGGATCGCGATGCGCATTGCCACACTGGTTTGGTGGCTTATTGTTTGTAAGATTGTTGGCTGGTAGAGTGTTAGGCCGGGTTTGCGCTTTTGAATTTGCGAATGAGGGAGCGAACGGGAGGGCCCGCTGGCATGACAGCATGCGCTACTGGGGTCGCGGCGAGGCCTGCTCCAGTTTTTTGGGACCACATGGACGGGGAGTTGGTGTGTGATAAGAGTGAATAGTTGGCTTTCTAAGAGAAGGAGCGAGAATGCGAGTGTGCGGCCACGTGGAGGGGCAGGGCATGCTGTGTGGTGCGTTGAGGACTTCTACCCTCTCCATTTCCTGGCCTGAGGAAGTCATAAAGTTTTCTGGGCCAATTGTAGGCTAAAGGAGGACCAGTTGGGGTGGTTTTTAAAAGGGAATGCTGAACGGCGACCACGTGGCGTGACATCACACGCCGGGGGGGCACAAGAGGCAGAAGGTGTTAAAGGAAGAATAGAGACTGGGTTTTTGACTGTGGGGAGCGGAAGGATTCTCAACGTTCGGGGTTCTTTTTTTTTTTTTCAAAGCTGAAGATGATGGTTCCCTAAGAAACTTCAAAAAAAAAAAAACAAAGAGAGAAAATATATGGTATAAGGGGGGAAATACAATAATAACTAATAATAATATAACCCATGAAAAATGGGAGGGATTCATGGCAAGCAGACAGGAGGTAAGGGAGCCTTGGAGCAGGGGTGGGCCATTAGACGAGGGATCTCGATGAGGAAGCCACACACCGTGAGTGCCACGTGAAGGAAGGGGTCGTAGGAAGATGGACCTGGCTAAAAAGATGGCCTGCAGGGAAGGTAGGGGGTCTGGCATGGGTGACTCCAGACATGGGGGCATGGGGGGTGTTCAATGGACAAGACGAGGAGGTACTGAAAATACAGATATTTGAATAACTCTGTTTTTCGTTCCCATAGTTGTTTTCACAGATGAGCATGGCACCCAAGAAGAGCAGGCCATCGAAGGAGGACACCTACGAGGCTATAATCGACCTGGCAGAAAAAGCGAACAAAATGTGGGAACTGGTGGAGGGAGAGGAACCGGGGAGGTCCGGGGAGAAGAGAAAAGCAGGTGCTGAAAAAGGTGGCAAAGGAAAAATGCCAGCTGGAGGGTTACACAGCCCCGCTAATGCGACACCAGGGACACCGTGGCCTGCCAAGGCAGGTGACCCAGTACCCACGAGGCCCTCGGACCCGGTGACACCAGTACCCACCCCAGCCGAAAGGGGAGCCTCCCCAGCGGAACCTGGACACGAAGCCCAGAACAAGAGGTCCGGCCCGCGCAGGCCCCAGTAACTCACCCTCCACCTCCACCTCAATCACAAGAATAAGCAAGGGGACCTTTCGAGGATTCCAGGCAGCTCGGCCAGGAAAAGGTTACAGGTAACACATCCAATGCAGTGGGTGATAGCATAAAGGAATATATAGGGCAAATTGTGGCAGCACTGGGGTCAGGAGGGCTGGGGCAGATGGAATCTGCTCTGGTGGAAATTAGGACAGGAAAAGAGGCACTAGGAGATACTATAAAGGGGACCAAAAGGGAAGGAAGAGGTACAAGAGAGGTAGGTGCACCTGGGATGAGAATAGGCGAGCATGTGCCATTAGCCATGAAAGAAAAGATATGGAGATGGGAATATGTGGATATCTTTGCTTTGGTGAGCCGGAAGGTGGTGGCAAAATATGAAGAAACTGAGAGCATAGGTAAGAGTGAGATGGCAGCTGCCACAGTGCTTTTAGGAAGAAAAGAGGATGACAAGTTTACTAAAGGGAAGACTTGGGATGGGTGGTTTCTAGGTTTTGCCACTTTTTCAGCCATCATTCTGGAAAAGAAGTCGGAGCTAGGCATCCCGCTCATTACCTATTCATTGATAATAAGGAGAGCAAAAGCAAAAGGTGGGGTAGGTTGGATATATTATGATGAATGTTTTCGTCAAAGAATGGCAACATTCGGGGATGTAAGGTGGGGCACCAAGCAAATAGACTTATGGATGGATTACGTGACAGATCAGTCCACACCTGAGGGTGGGTGGGGCAGAAAGGGTTTTTCGCCACAGAGAAGCTGCTGGGCTTATAACATGGCTATCTGCTCACGGCCTCAGTGTCGTTTTTGACATACCTGTTCAAGATGCGGAGGGGGGCACCCGGCTAGCAAGTGCAGAATGGCAGGGGTACAAGGAGCACAAGGGCAGGGGGGACAAAAATCAGGCCAACAGTTTTTTTGAGATGACCCGGGATTTAAAGGGCAAACATGGAACAAGGGAGGGAGGGGCAGGGGGAATGGGAATAGAGGGGGTCAAAATCGATGAAACAGGGAAAGTCAGACAGAAAGGAAGGAAGGGGTCAATAAAGGGGGGCGGGTGGCACAACAAGGAGCAATTTGGTCTGGCCAGGAGCCCCGTCAACCTGGCAGCATGGACAGTTTGCCTGGCTAGATATCCGGATGCAAGCATACGGAGGATGATTTTAAGTGGTTTTAATGCAGGGTTTTCCTTGCAGTTTAGGGGACCCAGACAAGCAAGGGAGGCAAGCAACCTGGGGTCTGTAAAAGGGAAAGAGGAAATGTTAAGGCAAAAGATTGAGAAAGAGAAAGCAGCAGGCAGGGTGGAGGGCCCAATCGAGACCCCCCCACTTGAAAACTTGCAGATATCACCTTTGGGCTTGGTACCCAAGAAACAAGAAGGTGAATACAGGATGATCCACCACCTGTCTTATCCGGAAGGGGAGTCACTGAATGACTTTATCAGTGAGAAGCATAGTAGGGTAACATACGCAACCCTAGAGGACGCAGTTCTGATGATCCGGGCCACAAGGGATGCATGGATGGCAAAAACAGACATTGAGTCTGCCTTCAGGCTGCTTCCGGTCAGGAGGGAAGACTGGGACCTATTGGGTTTTAAAAGTGAGGGACAGTATTATTTCGACAAAGCAATGCCAATGGGGTGTTCCACAGCATGCGCTACATTTGAGGTGTTCAGCACATGTTTGCAGTGGATATTCCAAGAAAAAATGGGTTATAGGTCAGTCATCCATTACCTGGATGATTTTCTCTTCATTGGGGAGGGGAAAAGGGAGACACAAAAGATGCTGGGTAAATTTCAGAAATTGTGCCAGGAGTTGGGAGTCCCATTGGCACCAGAGAAAACAGAAGGGCCCAGCAAGGTTATGGAATTTCTGGGGATAGAGATAGATGCCACAAGCGAAGATTTTAGGTTGCCGGATAAAAAAGTAAGGAAGCTGGAGGAACTAATCCGGGTACATGCCAGCAGGAGACGGGTACAACTAAAACTGGTTCAGCAGGTACTAGGGCACCTGAACTTTGCATGCAGGGCCATAGGACCAGGAAGGGCATTCACAAGGAGATTAGCCAGAGCGACAGCAGAGGTCACCAGGCCACATCACTGGGTTTATCTGACTCAAGGTGTCGGAGCATTTTAGTATATGGGAAGAATTCTTAAAGGACTACAATGGGTGTTCGTTCTGGCAGGAGGAGTGGCTGTACAACACAGACCTTGACCTCTACAAGGATGCAGCAGGAGGGTCAGGCACAGGAGGTTACCTAAGGGGCAGATGGTTTGCTGAACCATGGCCGGTCAGTTGGATAAAGGATGGGAAAGTGAGAGATATAACACTACTGGAGATCATGCCCATATGGGCATGTACCTTGGTGTGGGGGGAGGAATTGCGGGATCAGAAGGTGACATTTGGTGTGACAATAGAGGCGGTGGTTCATGCGCGCTAAACAACAGGGGAGCCAAGTCAGATACAGTTACACAGGTAGTACGAAAGCTAGTTTTAAGGGCCTTGCAGCTGAACATGTCTTTCAGAGCGAAACACATAGAAAGGGTACGCAATACCCTGGCTGACAGCCTTTCCAGTCTGCAGCTGGACCGTTTCCGGAAGCTGGCACCAGCAGCGGAAGAACACAAAACGCCCATTCCAACGAACATCTGGGACGTTGGCAGGAAGGAGTAGAAATGCTGTTTCGCAGCTCATGGGCGCCCAGGACACTGAGGGCCTACGATGGGGCCTGGAGGGTTTTTCAAACATTCCGGGCAGAACACCAGATGGAGGTAAGTGGGCCGCTCTCCGAGGAGCAGTTGGGAATGTTCACAGTGGAACAATGGCAGAAAGGGACTTCTCATGCCACAATGGGGGTTTATCTGGTAGGAATCAGTGTGATCTGCAGCCTAAAAGGCTGGCATGACCCAACAAAATCAATGCTCATAAGGAGAATGATGCAGGGATGGGGTAGATTGAAGTGAAGACCAGGGGATAATAGAAGGCCAATAGGTGAGCAGTGGCTAATAAGGTTAAAGGAGGTGCTGCTGGAAATATGCAGATCAAAGGGGGAGGCACAGCTATTTCACACAATTTATGTGATAATGTTGGCGGGGGTTATGAGAGTGAGTGAAGTGGTAGGCCATGGGAAAGATGACGAGAAAGGGGGTGTGGAATGGGAAGATGTGAGTTGGGGGATAAGTGAAATACAAATCAAGCTAAAGAGGTCAAAGATGGACCAAAAAGGGCAGGGGTGCATCATAACACTAAAAGGGCAATCGGAGATTGCCATATCCCCAGTACAGGCCCTGTGGGCTGTCGCCACAGAGCAGAGGACCAGGACGGGGAAGTTATTTGTACATGGGAATGGGAAACGGGTCACCGGCTATCAAATTACAGCAGTACTGAAAAAGGGCATGGGTTTTCTGGGGGAGAACCCAGCTAATTATTCTTCCCATTCCCTGCGGATTGGGGTGGCCTCCCAGTGGGCGGCAACCGGTGATCCTGTGAAGGACATTTTGGAAAAAGGGCGCTGGCAGTCAGCCAGTTATAAAAGATACATCAGAGCTCTAAAAAATAGAAAAAAGGGGGGAAGAAGGGGGCGGGGGGATAATACAATGAGGGCACTGAGATTGTGTGTAAATTAATTGATTTTCTTTGCACCCCATAGGTAGAGGGAGGAGCACAGAAGTCTGGATCTGCGGCCATTCCTATATTTACTGGGCTGGTAAGAGAGCAGAGAAGAAAGCTGGGGGAAAACAATTGTACCAAGATGCAAGACAGTGTAGGTTGGTATGGCATGGCCTACGGGGGATGAGATGGGCACAGCTCCTGCCCGCTTTGAAAGAACTCAAGAGACAACGGCCAAGTCCAGACCTAATTATTTTATACCTAGGGGGCAACGACCTAGCAGGCAGACCTTGGGTGCACACATATTTACAGTTAAGGAGGGACCTAGTGGCAATAAGACGGTGGTGGCCTCAAGTATGCCTTGCCTGGTCAGACATGATACCACGAAGGGTATGGAGACAGGAACACAGCCACAGAGCAGTGGAGAGGGCCAGGAGAAAGATGAATAGACGGGTGGGGACATTGATAAGGCAGATGGGGGGGACAAGTGATACTGCGGGGAGTAGAAGAATGGGTGAACGACTTCTACAGGTCAGATGGGGTAGACTTGTCAGATAGAGCAACAGACATGTTCAATGTGGAAATAATGAGTTTCATAGAGGAATGGAGGAAACAGACGGAAGCTGGTAGATAAAAAAAAAAGAGAAAGGGGGGAAGGAGTTTTCATCCCTAAAGGAAGGAAGAGTGATACCCTAAGTTGGGGGGAAGCCAGTCATCCAATGCAAGCTGGAGACTGGCTAGTGGGGAAAAGGGGGGGAGGACAGTAGGGGGAAGAAAAAAGGAATAACACAAAAGGAGGAAGAAGATGAAGGAGAAAGCGGTCTCGGTTTTCACCGTTACCTAACAGAAAAGGAGAAGAAGAAGGCACCCAGGTTTTCACCTGGGGAATGGATAATCAGAGAGAGATATATATGGATGGAAATAAATGGAAATTATGGAAATATGAAAATAAAGAAATGGAAAATGGAATATGGATTTATGAATAAAAATAAATTAATTGCCAATCTGAGCACAACAACAAACAATGGTCTCTGTGTTTTTGTGAGGGAAAAGGGAGGAATCCGGGACAATGTAGTTTGCCCTCTAAGGGGCAGACCAGGTTGTCCTGGCGCACCCCTTCCCTCCCTTAGGGAATGGTTGTGCTCAGAAGGGAAGGGGAAAAAGGAAGGGGAGGAACCAAGAGTCAGAACACTGGGCAAGTAGCAGGAAGGGAAGGGGAGAAGGGAGGTATATAAGGGTCAGCACAAGGGGGTCTCAGCCACTTTTTGCTGGAGTTTTTGATTCCTCCCACCCACTCTACTAGACAGTATGAGGGAAAGACGGTCAATTTGGGGCCGTCTTATGGGTCTGTCATGATGGAGGACAGATGCGTCCGGTAGGACAGTGGACTGCCAAAGGTGAATGGCAGGTGATAATATGGTATGGACTGCCACAGGTGGATGGCAGGTGATAAAATGGTTATGGACTGCCAAAGGTGGATGGCAGGTGAAAAATGCTTTGGGACTGCCAAAAGAAGATGGCAGATTATAATAGGACTACAGACTGCCAAGGTGGATGGCAGGGGGGAAAAGGGGGGGGAGGATGGGAGGGGGGAAGAAAAAAAGAATAACACAAGAGGAGGAAGAAGATGAGAGAAAGCGGTCTCGGTTTTCACCGTTACCTAACAGAAAAGGAGAAGAAGAAGGCACCCAGGTTTTTGCTTGGGGGATGGATAATCAGAGAGAGATATATGGATAGAAATAAATGGAAATTATGGAAATATGATAATAAAGAAATGGAAAATGGAATATGGATTTATGAATATAAATAAATTAATTGCCAATCTGAGCACAACAACAAACAATGATCTCTGTGTTTTTGTGAGGGTAAACGGGGGAATCCGGGACAATGTGGCTTGCACAGAGAACACAACTGAGTGTGGAGAGTCATATGGAGTACTGAGTATTGCAGACTACTCTCTGTACAAATGGTTTTCTGTCCTATATTGTGACTTTCCACATTTGCTGAGCTACTTCTGTTCCTGTGTGCCACTGTGACTGTGGTTCCAATGCTACAGTATGTATATCCTGGACAGAATGGTGGGACACTTAATGTATTGCCTGTGTCACTAGTTTGCCTCATGTGCTTGAGCTACTGACATTTTACCTCTAATAGCTTACATTCAGACTGTTTTAATTTAGTCTATACTTCTTTCTCAACCAGGCTGTTTCTAGCTTCCACCAATTGGGAGCCTGCTTGATTGGTTGTGGCCCAATCATGACTGTGGCAAAGCCATGAGGGGCTTGGCTATGACCAGTATAGTTAGCATCCTGTGCATGGCAGCTAACAAAGTTGGTTGACTAGAGTGCTGAGCTGACTAGAGGAGTCAGTGGGTATATTTAGAAATCATGTAACAGATGCTCTTTTTACCAGCAGCCCACATGGCAAGGGCTATTTTATCTTTACAAACTGCTTCAGTTGTTACAGGCATTTGTTAACTGTTTCTGGTCATAATATTCAGATCTGATTATTTCATATGAAAACTAAAGAAATATTGGCCTTGATTTTGCTGATTTTTTTTTTTTTTGCCTGTTTTACAAGAGGATGCAGCTGTGAAAGTGGAAGGTTCAGTAATCAATGTCTTAGACTTTCACATTCATGGGTAAATGACTGGAAATAAAGCACTCTGGTAGAAAGAGGAGGATTTGTGTTATAATAACTTTGTCTTTAACAATATTCTTAATGATTGATGTCTTATTAGCTATTTGCAAAAGTTAGACAAGTGATATGATGGCCATCTGTTAACTGTTAATACCAGTCTAATTGAATTGAAATTTAAGTCCTCTTGTGCTTTGCTTTTAAGAACTTACACATTTCAGGGTGTGTGCTTGGTAGAAGTCACTGTGTGTTTGCTGTTTTTAAGGTGTGTGAGTGTGCTATTGCTTTTTAGATTTATTCTAAGAAAAAAAAGACCAAAAAAAATCATTCCCCATATCTCCTCACTATCTTTCTTTCTCTCTCCTTGGCAAGCAGAAAAGAGTTCTTGGTAACTGGAAGACTAGCCCATAAACTAGGTGATCTGTTGGTAGACAAAGCATTATAATGCTCTGGGAAGGGTTAAATACTTTCAATAGTATTGAAAAATGCTGTGTTAACCTAAGGGAAGGCTTTTTCACACACTATATACAAACTCAGTGAGGATCACAAAACCAAACATTCTGACTGGTGGCAGTTCTGGTTTTGCCACTAAATAAACCAGATGCACAGTGAGGGTCGGCAGACTGGATGTCGAAGATATGTGTGGCAGAGGAAAGAGTGTCTGCTGGCATCTGCCACATAGGATGCAGACATGGCCTTATCCCCAGTCAGGTAACATGATAATTTAAATATAAACTTTCTAAAATTGCAATAAGAGCATCGACCCACCTTGAGACCTTTTGGCTGTACTATGCAGTGAAGGGTTAATAGTTAACTACTCAAGTTGTTATGTGTATTATAAAAAGTGAAAAAAAATGACCATGGTGAAATATATATTTATAATAAATGCAAATAATACTTAGAGCTGCAGACAGAACTAATATATGTTAAAGTTGAACTCTTGAAATCAATAAAATAGAATCATTTATAAAGTCTCTTGAGGTAGAGACCATTCTCATGGGAAGCAAACCTATCACAACAAATAAAAATGGAGAAAGGAAGAGGCAGAGGGAAGACCAAAGGCACTATCAAACACATAAATACAGAAATGAAAAAAAAAGGAGAGGGAAAAATGAAATGAGTATGACCCCGATGACTGGTGCATGGACACAAATATAGAAGGAGAAGGCAAATCGACACACATAACACAGAAGCAGTACTAACTGAGAACAAGTTTGCACTGTTGAATAATGAGGAGAATGAGAATCAAAACCCTCCTCCTAATACAGTACCTGCAGATACCCCTCAAACAATCATTATAGGAGAGTCCATTATAAGACACTGTGATACAATAATTTGTCCACACTATGGTGACATGCTTCTCAGGAGCCAGAATTGAGAATATCAAAACAAGAATACCTAACATAATACACAAAACTACTAGGAACACTACTGTTGCCCTTCATGTTGGCACAAATAATATAGAAAGAGATTATAAGAAGAATATTTGTTTTGACTAATTGCAGCAGGAAAAGAACTGAAAAGGATGGGATGCAGGTTGTCAATCTCTGGCATATTACAGATCATGAAATGGCATGAAGAAAAAATGGGATCAACTTTAGAATGAAAAACTGGTGCTTATGGGGAAAATTCTCTTTATTGACATGTGGGGCATTTTTTCAACTGCGGAAACCTCTGTTCAAAGGCACACCTGCACTTAAATAAAAAGGGAACTCACTACCTAGGTATAATAATTAACAAAAAAAAAAAAGAAAAGAAAAGAAAAGAAAAGAAAGGAAAAAAAAATGTACTTCATTTAAACCAAATTGAAAGGGGGCCTGGGTAGCCAAAAGCACAAAACAAATTGATACTTGTTTGAGCATGCATAGCACAACACTAAAGACACATATAAAGAAACATACAGATACAATCACATTTTTATGTAATGCAAGAAGCATGGGGAATACAGAGTTGGAAGTTACTCTAGCAGATGAGAAAAATGGTCCCGACATGGTTTTCATAACTGAGATGTAGTGGTCCTTCAAGGATACCTGGGGAAAAATATTGCAGGTTACACTTTGAATAAAAAAGGAGGAGGGACAGCAGTTTATATTAGAGATACCATCACTGCATTGGACAATCCCAATAAAATAAAAGTTCCAGATTCAAAAATAGAGACAATATGGCTTAAAATAACTTCAAGGAAAATGAATGACAAAATTATTGGCCTCTGTTACAGACCACCTGATGCTAATAAAGAAACACATAAAGAATTATTAAAAGAACTATACACGGCCAGTGATATGGGAAACATCCTATTCCTGGGAAGATTTTAACCTGGGAGATATTGATGGGGTAAATCAAAAGGCCACTACAAAAGTAAACAAATCACTCTTGTTACATGCATAGAATTGAATTTAATACAACACATATTGGGTGATACTAGGGGAATAAAATCCTTGATGTTGTTTTAATCATGGAAAATATCCATATCTTGAACTGTACCACCAAACAACCATTAGAAGGCAGTGATCATAATAGCATCAGATTTGAACTAATACACAATGGCAGGTTAACACATGGTGTTGCTGAAATCTATCTTTACTATATAGTAGACAAGAACATAATAATAGATAAAATTTATGAAACTGAGTGGACAAACATATTAAACAAAAACCCAGTTGAGGACATGTAGCACACCATTAAGGACAATGTACTTACAATCTGTAACAACCATTTTTATTTATTTATTTATGTATTTCTCTTATTACAATACCTTTGAGCCCGAGGCTCTTTTACAAAAGGTTTCATGTCAGGTAAAAAACAAACACAGTTACATAGTAAGTTACAAAAAACAGGTAAAGTGAACAGTGCATGATAGACAAAAATAAGGTGTAAACTTAAGGAGAATACAGAATAACAATGCAGCCTGGCCAAGGCTATGTCGTGATAGAGGGGGGGAGATAGAATAAGATCAGGAGGAGTATAGAAAGGGGGGATAAGACAGACAGAATAGGGAAGCTTAGATCACTGGGAATGAGGATAGATGGAGGGGGAGGAGTAATTGAGGTCAAAGGGGGGTCATTTTCATGATAAACGGTGTAGGGATAGTTTAGGTCAGACAATCACACCTGCACTGTGTTGCAAAGTGCTGGCGAAGTTTGTTCATAAAGAGGCCTATCTTGGACTGGTTGTGGAGTGATGGGAGGAGGTCATTTAGCCAGCTTGGTGCCCTGTACTTGAAGGAGTAATGTGTCATGCAGCTGTGACAGAACAGACTTGGTAGGCCAGGTTAGACATTCCACAGGTGTGGTGAGGGTTAGTTACCTGGTTAAGAAGCATTAGGAAGACTGGAGGGGTTAGACCAATACAGATTTTTTCGCAAACAGACAGGTCTGATACTGGCATAAGGTGTAGCCAGTTAGATTGAGCATACAACTCACAAGTATGAGTGACTCTATATGCCCCAGTAGCTAGTCTGCAGGTTTTATCAAAGACTATGCTGATTATTTTAAATGTGATATCCATGGCAGTACCATAAATAATTAGCCAGTAGTCAATTAAGGAGAATATTGAGCTGATGATTGCTATGCAGAAGGCATCAGGGGTGAGACAGTTCCTAAGCCTATATAAGAACCCAATCCTAGTGCTTACTGCCTTAGGTAAATGGTCCACGTGGGTGACAAATGACATGGAGGTATCTAGGGATATTCCAAGGTGTCTGAACTGCTGGACCTGTTCAAGGGGTGAGTTAAGACTGTTAAGGATGGTCAACTGGTGTAGTTTGTTCCTATTGTGAGGAATGGCGAAAAGCATAGATTTCACTTTTTGTAATTAAGAAGGAGTTTGAGGTCAGAGAACCATTCCTTGACAGCAGAGAAGTTGTCCTGTAGTTGATGATCAAGGGGAAGGGGGTCAGGGTGACTTAAAAAAAATTATGGTAACATCCATATAGAGAAGTAGATTAGATGAGCAAGCCTGATGGAGGGCATTGAGGAATAGATAAAGATCAGGGGATATAGGATCAATCCTTGTGGGACCCCAGGTTGTACATGGTGGCTATAGGAGTGTGCATTACTTATTTAGACTTTCTGGGATTGGTCACCAAGGTAGCTCTCAAACTAACCTGTTACCTCAGCAGAGAGTCCCAGAATGTGGAGTGAGTAAAGTAATGCAGTGTGATTGACTGTATCAAATGCTTTTGTGAGGTCGACATATATCGCCCCCCACTTGGTGACCCTTGTACAGAGTGATGGGTATAAAACAAATGTATTCAAGAAGAGCAGTGGTGCTGCTATGCGCCTTCCTAAATCCATGCTGTTGTGGGCATTGTAGTTGATATTTCTTGAGGTGTTCCGTGAGCTGATCCGAGACAATGCATTCTAAGGCTTTTGAGAGGGGAGAAAGAATGGAAATAGGGTGATAGTTAGAGGGCTGAGTTTGGTCACACTCTTGGGGATTGGTGTAATGACTGCAACTTTCCATAGTGCTGGGAACTGCCCAAGGCAGAGTAATAGATCAGCAGTTTAGAGAGGAGTAGTAGGACTGCATCCAGGGTTAGATGAAGGAGTGTAAGATCAAGTGAGTCACTACTGGATTTAGTTTTGCCTAGCACCCAACCTAGGTATTTTTTAGCCTCAGTTAAGGTGACTCTCCTGAAATGAAATGGGGGGGGTCCTTGGAAGGGGCAGGCATTGCTGCCCTTTGCTATGCAGGTTGGTGTATCGAAAATGTCAGGGAGGGAGAATGCCACCAAGGTTAGAGAAGGCATTGTTTAAGATATCAGCAATGCACTTGGGATCCTGGATGATCTAGCCCTCAACTTCAATAATGGTGGGTGAGGATTTGCAGAGAGTGCCCATCAGATTTTTAAGGTAATCACAGAACCTTCTGCCATCACTCCAGGAGTTTGAGAGCTTATCCTTAAAGTCCTGGCTTTTAGCCCTTATCTTTAAAGTCCTGGCTTTTAGCTAGATGGATTTCACTGGTACAGGCATTCCTGGCTGCTTTGCACAGCTGAAGGTCAACCTGTTTGCCAGTGGCACTGGCACAGTGCCAAAGATTGTCCCTGGAACCCATCTGGTTTAGAAGGGAAGGGGTAATCCAGGGATTATTAGCCCCCTTCATCTTTTGATTTTTGGATGGAGGTGTAGATGTCACAGGCACTATTGAATCTGGTGATGAAATACTCATGTGCTTGGTCAATGTTATGTGCAGTGTCAATAGGAGACCAGTCACAATTTAGAAGATGGGCCTGGAGGTTTTCCAGCTGCCCTTTCTTAAGGACCCATTGTAAAATTGTTTTGGTTGGAGGCTTAAGGGACCTGTTTGAGCAGAAGCAGAGAACAGGAGAGTGGTCACTAATAGCAACTGGGAGGATGGCATTCCCAGATATTCTCTCAGGTTGGTTAGAAATAATCCAGTCTAGGAGGGAATTGGAGCACATCCGGTGGTTAATTAAGTTGATTAACTGGGCTATATTGATTGTGGTAAGGGCATCCTTGAAGGGGGAAGCCTTAGGGGCCAGCCAATTAACAATGAAGTCTCCTAGTGCAACTACTTCTGTGTTAGGGGGTAGGTTGGATAGGTAGTCAATGAGCTTGTTGAAGCCAGTGACCTGATCATGCGACGGTATGTAAACTGAGATGAAGGTGAGGGATTTACCATGGTGGCTTATTAATAGCCTGAGGGCAAGGACATGAACATTTTTTTTGGAGTCCAATGGGGGAGGGCAAGATCCTGGAGTGCATCCTCAATGTAAATTGCACACCCTCCACCCCTTTTACATAGCCTATCCTGACAAAAGATGATATACCCAGTAAGGGAAACAGCACAGTCTGGAATCTTAGTTGTTAGCCAGGTTTCCACCACAGATATTAGGTCAGGATTATGTTGGGTAACCCATACCTGGAGATCAGTGGGTTTAGGTAACAGGCTCCGGATATTGATAGAAGCCTGCTTTAAGGCTCCGAGGTTGTCATTGCAGTGGCTAGGGGATTGGGTGGGGCCAAGGTTGGGGTGCATGTTACTTGAGAGCAGAAGGAGGAGGAGGAGGAGTGCAGTCTGCAGTAAAGATTGTCATAGCAGCTTTAGAATGGTAGGTGGTTTACGCTGCCTGAGCCTAGCATCCTTATGAGCATACAAAGAGATAATGAGTCGAGGCAGTAAAGAGAGGGTATTAGTACTTAATACTTGAGTCATGCATCTGGACAGTTGATCTGGTCTGGGAATGCAGTCGGGGGTGTTCAATCTGCTTTAACAAATATGTTTGCTCCATAGTCAAAACTAAGTATAATTTAATGCCATTGTACTTCACTCATAATGTCAACAGAATTAATATAAAAGCCAATGACACACTCCAAAAAAAATCAGCACTCTTAAAAACAGCACCCTGATCCTGATAATATTTCCACCCAATTGTTGATAATAATGTGAGCTTATATAACTAAACCTCTCAAAATTAGGGTCACAGTTCTATGATTGACTCATTTTCTAGCCAGTCCTCTGTTTCAGCCACCACAGGACATCCCTAGGAGACAGTGTATTTAGTGCATTTGGCACTTTGCATTCAAAGGAGACAGGTGTATATATGTGTGTGTGTGTGTGCGGGTGCATGTGTGCATATGTGTGTGTGTGTTTGTGTGCAGGGAGATTTCCAAAAAAACAACTGTGAAATATTTTTCATTTTGTTTGACAGGAAGAGGGAGAGTAGAGATACCAACGAATTAAACAGCAAAGTGCAGACTTTGTAGCAGACTAGTCTGTAAAAAAAAATATTTCTCATTACAGCGAGAGAGACAATGAATTTAACAGCAGAATGCAGAGCAGACAACAGCAGAGTGCATATGTCGAAGACTGTACAGTAACAAATTGTCCATTTTCATTAGTCAGAGAGCAAGAGAGATCAGAGAGACACCAATGAATTCAACAGCAGACAACAGCAGAGTACAGAAAATAAAAAAATTAATTAAGGGGAGCAAAGTCAGACAGGACAGGAGGACTCTGTCTGAAGGTCATATTGCCTCAGTAATTCTGAGATGGGCTTATAGTGCCTAAGAGATTTTCAAGGGGGGTGTCACCCATGTCTCAGACCCTGTGTTTCCCCATCTCTGGGCTGCCCTGAAAGGTCATGCTGCCATAGACTCAGAGTTGTCCATCTCTGTACCTGAACTACTAGTAGGTCATAGTGCCATACAGATTGCGAAGGAGGGTCATGTCTCAGACTCTGTGTTGCCCACCTCTGTGCCCGAACTATTACTAGGTCATACTGCTGTAGTGTAGACTCTGTGTTGCACAACTCTGTATCTAAACTACTACTAGGTCATTGTGCTGTGCAGATTGTGAAGGGGGTTGTCACATCTCAGACTTCTTTTTGCCCATCTCTGTGCCTGAACTACTGCTTGGTCATAGTGTCATACTGATTGTGAAGGGGGGGCATGTCTCTGACTCTGTGTTGCTCATCTCTGTGCCTGAACTACTACTAGGTCATATTGCCATAGCATAGACTCTATGTTTCCCATCTCTGTGCCTGAACTTCTACTACGTCATAGTGCCTAAAAGATTGTGAAGAGGTGTACGTCTCAGACTGTGAGTTGCCCATCATACTGCCTTAGCATAGACTCTGTGTTGCCCATCTCTGTGACTGAACTACTACTAAGTCATATGATGCCTCACATATTTTGAGAGGGGGGTGTCACACCTCAGAGTCTGTGTTGCCCATCTCTGCATCTGAACTAATACTGCTAAGTGAGCAATTCAGTTGGACACCAAAAATGGATTCAGAATCAGAGTCTGTTATTGAAATGGAAGATGTGGCCAACACCAGCAGTATGGCTGAAATTGGTACATGTAACAATAAAAGTAGTTCCTGAAAACAAATTTAGAAAAAAGACAAATTCACTGCTGAAGATATCATTAATACAACTGATGAAAATGAAGCAATGCAGCCAGAAAAAGATGAAGCAACACAGCCAGAAAAAGAAAAGAATGTTGGTGAATCCCCTGATCAAAGTAATACAGCACTGTTGGCATTGCCAAAAAAATCAGGTGAAAGTAAAACACAAAAACAGTTAGCCAAAACTCTTATAACTAGAAAGTCAATTATTTAGGTAAAGGCTTTATCTACTACCACTAGATGTGGCACTCCACAATACGCCACTCATGCATATCAGGCTCCTTCATCAGAAAGCAGTGCCTCTGATGGATAACAGATTGAAAATTTACAAGAACCAGATCACAATTACGATGTGTCACAGTTATTCACTTCCAAAGGTGATGAATCAGAATGTGATACTGATGAGGTAGAGGACGTCACCTGGGTTCCCCCCACCCAACAATAAAAAACACACACAGTAAGCACCACCAGTTGTCACATCCAGTAGTACAAAAACAATCAATAATCATATTAGCTCTTCTGAGGACAGCCACCGTGTGCATGAATCAGCATCAGAAACAACTGCAACCAAAATTGCTGCAGTTCCTGGCATGATGACAAAACATTCCACCTCAGTTGTGTGGAGCTATTTTCATGTAATTCCCAAAAATGAATGTATTGCTGTCTGTACCTTTTGTCATTAGGAAGTTAGCAGGGTTAAAGTGAGGGGCCAGTTGGGGACAACATCATTAAAAAAGCATTTGCAAAGAGCACATCCAACCATTTGGCTGGGCAGCAGTCCTGAGCAGGGAACAAATATCTGTGATGAAAATAATCCTACAGACAATAGTGATGGTGAAGAGACTGAGAGACATGGCATACAAAAAAAAACATGTTTGACTTCACTGACAAAAGTATTTTGACAAGCTACGGCTTCGCAACTGCAATCCTGTGGTTTTTGCTCCCCCTGCATAAACTAAACAGCAGACCATTACTACAATGCTTGAACAAAAATTGCTTACAGATCACATCAAGTTTTGTTAAAAATTAATCAGTTAATAGCTGAATTTATTTCCAAGGACCTGCAACCATTTTCTGTGGCAGAGAATGATGGTTTTAGAGCCCTTTTAAAATATTTTGCTCCTCATTACGACATACCAAGCCGTAAATATTTTGTGACTCTGGCTGTTCCCAAAATGTACAAATGTATGCAAAGTAAAACAAAATTGTCTCTTCAAGACAGTGACTGTGGTTCTGTGTACCTGACCACAGACATGTGGATGAGTTCTCAAACCACTGATTATATGTGCATCACAACAGATTGGGTGTCACAATCATCTTCAAAAACCACCACAAACAGCAGTGTACAGGAAGGAAGACAAAGAATGGTAGCTCTTCCTATTAACATATTTGGTAAGCATCACATGGCTGACAATATTTTGGAAGAGCTGCATTACAAACATTTGGAGTGCTTAAAGCCCCTAGGACTCACTACTGAATTTGTGGTTTCAGACAATGGCGCCAGTATTGTTAGCACTTTGAAATGTGGTGGTTTTACTCCATTACATGCTTTGCATGCTCATTAAATCTATTAGTATGAGCTTTCCTTTTCAGTGACAACAGTGTAGTATCACTAGTGGGAGCTGTAAAGAAAATATGTGGCCATTTTAGTCACTTTGTAGAATTCGTGGTATCTTGGCTGACCCCCAGAAAAAAAATGACTTGCCAATACAGCAACTAAAACAAGATGTTCTGACAAGATGGACTTCTCACACAAAAGAAGGCTGTCCATGAATATACCATGGACCACAATGTAGCAGATGGTCTTGTGCTGAATTCATTCCAGTGGGGCCTCTGGACATCTTACCTTGCACTTCATTCCATTTGAGAAAGCAACTCAACAGGTAAGCAAAGAGAAAACTACTCTAAGCCAGGTTATTTCCATCATAAGTTTATTGAACAAGGAACTCAGGAGGCTGCATAGAGGTTTTGTACAAAAAGCAGACAAATCTGATGTATCCCTTATGGACCGACTCATACGGCAATTCCAAAATTGCAGAAGGCTTCACAATATCACGACAGACCAAAATGTTCTTCTTTCCACTCTTCTTGACCCTCGGTTTAAGGTGCAACAGCTATCTCCTTTGGATCTTGATGACTCTTATCTTAAACACAAAAACATGCTGATTTCAGCAATTGCACATGAAAAGGAAGAAACTGTATTTGACAATACAAGTGAATCACGTGATGTGGATTCTGCATCTGATGATGCAACATCTATTGGTGGTGACAGCAATAATTTCCACTTAGTGCCACCATGTACTCCTTCATCAGCATTGGGTAGTCTTGCACAAAGTCCTCTTTCATGGCCCTTGAAAAAGGCATGTCATTCTGAAAAGCACACAGATGACTCTCACACTTGTTGGTCAAAACTCATGGAAACTGATAAGTCAGATTTGTCTGTCATGGAGCCACCTCCTTTTTCTTTGTCTGATATTGTAGTTGCCTATTTATGAGAACCGCTCATTAATATTACTGATGGCCCTTTTGAGTACTGACTGGAAAAGAAAAACATCTGGCTTGCACTGTCTGCCTTTGCTATTACGCTTCTTTGTCCTCCAACTAGTGTTTACTGTGAGCATATATTTAGCACAGCTGTCTGTGATGGATACACAAGGCTTACTCCTGAAAATGTACAGCACCTTACTTTCCTAAAAATAAATATCAACAAATTACCTTATCAATTTAGTAAAGAGTGGCAGAAACATAAAAGTGATGATGACAAACAGCTGCAACAGGTGTCTCCTAATACTGGTGCTTCCTTGGTGGTGTTTGAAGATAATAGTGACGGTATTATTTAATTTAATGATTTATTTCTTTGAATTCAAAAGACAAGGTCAGCAATCATAACAGAAAGAGCAAGTAAAAATAATTCCTTCTTGTGAGGTCATGGTGTATATGACATCATATATATTGCTGTATGTGTTTTTCACATTCAGTTTGGGAACCCAGGTGGAGTGTAATATGTTTATCCACAAAGTTTTAAATGCAAACAGGGCATAGGCAGTGAATTGTTGGACATTTGGGGTGGAGGCCATTATCATGGGGGCAACATAAAGGAAATATACCTATGTGTACACATGGCCTTTGTCAGTGCCAGCCCCAGCAGTCCCCAGGTCCTGCACCATGTGGATCCCCACCAGCTTGATGATGGGGGAGTGGCAATGGGGCTGTGGGCTGGTAGGTGGGCTTCATGGCAGGAGTAGGTGTTGGTGAGGGACAAACTGCTCTATAAAAAAAATGACTGCAATTATTTGTTGTGGAAACTTGTAGGATATATCCAAAAACTACAATGCCGGTTGGGAAGGGGGCAAGGCCAACCACATAAGTTACAAAACTCAAGTGATATAAAATAATTGGCCAATCAGGCAGGGATGTGTGAGATGGTTTGGGGCCCATTATGCTTGCTATAACACCAAGTAGGAAATCAAAATAATTACAAATAATAAAAAAAAATAACACCTTAAGTCAAAGGGGAGGGAGGGATGGCTGGGACCCCATCACATATCCTGCTCATGCTGCCTATCTTCCACCAAAAAGCATGCCAGACTCAGTGAAGGGCTGCACTCTGCTGGTGTCTTTCTGTTGTTGAATTCTTTGGGTTATTTCTCTCTAACATTTGACGCACTGCATCCTTTCACTGCAAAGCCCTAAATGACCTGCATACACTGGGCTGGATTCATAAATGTTTTTGGGACTAAGTCCCACACCACAACTCCAGTTGCAAACCAAAATCTCTGCAGCTGAGGAGATTGCTATTCACATCCACAGCAGTTGTGGAGAATTGTTACAGCTGGTCCCACCAGCCACAACATTTTTCCACATCTGTGAGGATTTCCTTGGCAGCACCACTCTCAAACTGCCATAAATTGTGGAGCCAGTCATAAATTGGATCCACTTTTGAGAATTCCATAGCTATAGGAGAAATGGTAGTTCCACAAGTGTCAGCCTACTTGCACTGAGTTTTTCATGCAGCTGCAGAATTTTCAAGAATTTTGTGAATCCAACCCACTGTTTCTATGAATGACATGTGGTGGCTGACAAACAGGATTGGCAAAAACAACAGTTTATTTTATTGTTATTGGCTGCTTGCTGACCTTGAAAAATGACATAAAAACACAGACACATTTAAAAATGTTTTTTTTTTTAGAAGAGGGATCTAAAAGAATATTACTGATGCATTTCTTATTCTCAAATAGACTAAAATAGGTCTACAATTCATCAGAGTAATTCAGAACCTTTTGGAAAAAAATCAGAGGCAGAATCAAAACCAGGTCACAGCCAACCCACCCATCCCTAATAAAAAGGGAGATAAGCATAACATCCAGAACTCCTGCCCCATCAGCCTAACCTCAGGTAAAATTTTAGAATCCATAATTAAAGATATAATAACAAATCATATGTCAAAAAATGATCAGCTCAACAGAGAACAATGCGGTTTCATTAAGGGATGACCATATACTACAAACTTCAGTCTGTTTCGGTGAAAAAGTAACCCAGTCCTTGGACAAAAACACCCTTGTCAATCTAACTTTCTTAGACCTTTGTGAGGCATTTGATACTATTCCACTTTAGGCAGTAGTTGAAAAGGTTTCTAATTTAACAATCCACATCTGCATTATTAGTTGCTGCATAATCAATTGGTTGTGAGGTAGAACCCAACAAGTAGTAATTAATGCGCACATCTTTAAGTTTGGTCTAGCTTCCAGTGGCATTCCACAAGGCTCAGTTTTTGGCCCATTTGTATTCCAATTGTTCATACTATAGGGGACATGAACAATATGGTTATTAACTGGAATAACAAATACACAGATGACTCTAAGCAGGTACAATGTATCCAAAAACAACTTAACAGAATATCCACATGGGCATCGAAATGGAGAATGCAGTTTAGCCTCCAGAAGTGTAGCCTTATAGATTTAGGGAAACACAACAAAAAAACATAAATGCATACTATGCAAT
Organism: Neoceratodus forsteri; assembly: GCA_016271365.2. Taxonomy (NCBI): domain Eukaryota; kingdom Metazoa; phylum Chordata; order Ceratodontiformes; family Ceratodontidae; genus Neoceratodus; species Neoceratodus forsteri. Next base: position 530,083,924 of record CM028133.1, read on the forward strand.
ACAGAACTCAGGGTTATATATAATGACAGCGATCTGGGTATTAAGGTAAAAAATAAATTTAGACAAGATAAACGACAGTCAATAGCCATTACTAAGACAAACCAGGTGTCATGGTCCTTCAGAAAGAATATCAAAAGCAGTAAACCACAAGCTATCATGCTTCTATACAGAGTATATGTGAGACCACACCTACATTATGCTATCCAGCTGTAGTGTCCATATATAAAGCAAGACATGGAAAAAAGTAGAATGTGTACAAAGGAAAGCAGCAAAAATAATCACTGATCCAAAAGATAAAGGATATTAAGAGAGGCTAATTAGCCAAAACCTAATGTCGTTGTAAACCAGAAGGGTGTGTGTTGGTCTCTTATGTAACCACTTCCCCACGTCTAGGGGTATGCTGATGGAATAAAAGGGGGAGTATAAAAACAACCAATGCACTTACTTGACCTCTGGTGGCCAGGTATGACCTCTGGAGCACCCTGACACCTCACGGAACCAGTCAGAGTTGCAATAAATTAGGCTTTGCCACAAAATGGTCTCCAAACATAAATGGAGGTCCACTTATATCATAAAACCTAAAACAGGATCCTTTATTTTAACATCAATGCTCATGTCATGAGCATATTCCAAAAGGAGAAATAGTTGCAACAGTCTCTGAACTGATCCCCACAAGTCAGTTTCATGTACACATATCCATTCTTCAGTCTCTGGCAGGCACTGCACTTTGCCCACAAGGGTGGCAGTTGGTAATACTTCTGACTTGTTTCCAATCTTGGGTACACAGTCCAACATTACTTTGGGACTGCAAACAACCTAGTGGGGCACATATTCTCATTCCTGTTTGTAACTTCACCAGAAACACAGTCTGTATTATGTCCCATAATTTAGGGACCTCCCGACTATGCTGACTCTAAGCATTAATATGGTCACAGATGGAGCTCAGCCTTAAGAACAGGTATTCTTACATTTTGATCAGCCAAATGATACTTCAGCCCAGTCCCTGTCAGGAAACTGGACCTACACCAAATTCACAGTGGCAAAGAGAGACAGGCATCCCCTAGGGGTCTGAGACTGTCACAGGTGCTGATTCCAACCCTCTCCCAAGAACTGACCACCAAAGAAGAGGGTCCCAAAATCTACACACACACAGAAAGGCAAACTTCACTGAGTCCTTTAATAGCTCACAGATTCACTAGCCACCCAGCTAGAAGCACAGTCTCTTTGCATGACAGCAGCATGGAGCTGCTTGCACTGAAGAGAAATCTCCAAGATAGAAACACAAAAACATAGAAGTTGATGGCAGATAAGGACCACAAGGCCCATCCAGTCTACCTATCAACTCTCCAGATCTACAGAGATCCACTCTGTTTCTTACAGAGCTCATCTCTTCTTTACTTTTCCCAATCCTTCACTGTGATGCCCATCACAGTCTCGGTGCCCAAACTGGGCATGGCTTCAGTACCCAAATAGGCACATCACACACTATCTCAGGCAAATGGCCCAAGCAACACATTTATGAGGCCATTATATTTGCTGACAGGAATTTCCATCCTTTCAGATTACAACATCACTTGAGGCTTGAGGTACAGCTGAGTGCCAACTGGATTCACACTTCAAATAAAATTAAATGTCTCCTCAGAGCTTCATTGTCCACACTGTCTGGCAGCCCTTCCACTCAGAAGTTCATCTGAAAATTGCAAAAATCAGGTTTCCTCCTTCAGGAGAGGGGCATCCCCTTTAAATGTCCTTGATCAGTGGCCACCACCAAGAACGAGGTAGTTTTCATGATGGTAGACTCTAAGAAGAAGTTTCAAAAAGAGTGGGAACTGGCACTATGTGCCATGATCTAGTTTCCCACCAAATGACTCAGTAGAATCTCTGCTCTCCAGCATAGATCTCTGACTAGTCTCCTTTGGAATGTCCGGAGCAGTCCAGCTGACCCAGTCCTCCAGGAGCATAGAAACTGGCATCAGTGCAGAGGTAAACAAACCTCTAAAAGAAACATACTACTGTAACTCCCAAAGGGGGTGGGGGGGGTAAAGTTTACTAATGCACCATATTGTTTAAGATCCATATTTGCTTAATGAAACCAATTTGGATTTTAAGGACTCAAATATCACCTTGAGAGGTCACCCACTTCCAATAAAAAAACTCAAAATGTCGTACAAACACTCAAAAGTACTTTTATAGCAAAAGAATAATGAATGTTTGGAACAACCTGCCCACTGAAATAGTCATATGTGACCCTAAAACAGTATTCAAATCAAAATTGGAAATGTACATAATTAATAAAGGGAAACTGGTTTACTACAGGTAAAGGATAGTTACAGCTAATTGGCACATGCCTCTTTTGCTCCATTACCACCTTTGTATGAATCTTAGTATGAAATCGGTTAACTAGAGGTGTTCTATGTTCTGATTGTTAATTTCATCTGGCACAGGCTATCCCCATCCAGGACCAGTATGCAATAAAGAACACAAGTTTAAAAGTAATGATAATTAGCTTAAAATAGTTAATTTAAATGTGTGATGTAATTTGGCTAAGAAAATTGTTTTTTGAGGCTTGGGTTGCAGAGAGAGGCTAACATATTATGATGCTCTCTGAAACATGGTTCTCAAAAAATTGATACCTCTGATCCTGCTCTGTATGCCCTCTATTGCTGTAATATCTTGATGAGGTGGACTGAGCTGCTGCTGAGTGAGTGGAAACATGGGCCCAGATATTCAAACTGCGCCAGGCTGTGGCCCAAGCCTGGGCGCAGCTCAACATGGTTGCGCAGGGGTGTGGTCTGGGCGATATTCAAGGAAGCTGCACTATGGCACAGCAGCTTTGAATATCGCACCCTGGCCACACCCACTGTGCATGGCACAGTGGCACTGCACCAGTGCAAGTGGCCAGAGTGGAACATGGAGATGCGCTAGCGCAAGTGCCATTGCGCCATGCACAGCACCTGCGATATTCAAAAGGGGACATGCAAATAGGGCCATAATTTATGCAAGGTGCACATGGGGCCATTTGCATGTCATTATAGCCACATTTGCATCCCATTAGCATGCTAGGTGCACGATCCCCGATGACTTGCGCCTGGCGCCCTGCCAGGCAGCAGCCATCGGGGACCGACACCCCCTGCAGCCCGATTGTGGGCATTTGTGTAAAAAAAAATCCTCGTCTAATATCCCTGGTGGTCCAGTGGACTGAGTGCTGCCCGATCATGGGCATCTGGTTAAATAAGCCCCCCATCCTATATCCCTGGTGGTCCAGTGGACTGCTATGTTCCCAATCATGGGCATTTGTCTACAAATAAAAGCCTCGTCTAAGATCCCTGGTGGTCCAGTGGACTGCTATGTGCCCAATTGCGGGCATCAGTATAATATACCCCCTCCGTCCAATATCCCTGGTGGTCCAGTGGACTGATCGCTGCCTGATCGCGGGCATCTGTGTAAACCCCCCCACCAATATCCTTGGTGGTCCAGTGGACCGCACTCAGCCTGATCGCGGGCATCTGTAAAACATACAAATGACCTATTACCCAGTGGTCTAGTGTACCCTCCCACCCACTGAGCCACACCACCCGCTCCCCCGGTCAGCGGTGGGCAGCAGCACCCACCCACCTGCCACCTGCTGATTGACAGCTCAGTAGGGCTGCATGCACATTGGTTCACAGCGTAGGCCAATGGGCATGCAGCCAACCGTACTACACAGTCCAGATATGTGAATAGATCATTCCACATATCTGGACTATGTCTGTTATACTCACGCCAATTGGCTCATGCTGTGAACCAATGGGCATGCAGCCTACCGAGCTGTCAGTTGGCACGGCGGGCAGCAGGCAGGTGAGGTGCTGCCACCCACCGGCTGACCTGGGGAGGGGGCGTGGGCTCAGGGTGGTGGGAGGGGTGCACTGGACCACCAGGTAATAGGTCATTTCAGATGTTTTACAAATGCCCGTGATCAGGCAGAGGGTCCACTGGACCACCAGGGATATTGGGGGGGGGGTTTACACAGATGCCTGCGATCAGGCAGCGATCAGTCCACTGGACCACCAGGGATATTGGACGGGGGGTTATTATACCGATGCCTGCGATCGGGCACATAGTGGTCCACTGGACCACCAGGGATATTAGGCAAGGCTTTTATTTGTAGACAAATGCCCGTGATCAGGAACATAGCGGCCCACTGGACCACCAGGGATATAGGATGAGGGGGTTATTTAACCAGATGCCCACGATCGGGCAGCACTCAGACAACTGGACCACCAGGGATATTGGAGGGGGGTTTATTTACACAGATTCCCTCGATAGGGCATGAAGCGCGCCGCCATGTCTTGGCGCGGGAACTGAGTAGCCACCTGGTGGCAGCTGCCATGTTGCACCCTGCAATGCAGCAGCTCACCTGTGGGTGGCCATCATTTGTTCCTTTTTTTTGTGGCTTAACTTTGTGCAGGTGCAAGTAGGGGTTGCACATGCATGGCTCTGCACATCCCGGGCTGAATATCGGGCTGTGCAGGTTATGCATGGACACGCCTCCCCACCTGTGCCTGCATACATTACTGATGCACTCCGGCGCATCGGGATTTGTGTGGCGCACTTTTCCCTTTTGAATATCGTGCCGGGGTGCATCAGTGGGTTTTGCATGGAGCAACACTGTTGCACCATGTGCAATCCTTTCGAATATCTGGGCCCCTGTGTTTAACTGCTGACTTTGAACCTGTTCAGAACTGCTGGTTTACTATTTCTAACAGAAGTGCTCTGTGTTTCCCTACTTAATTACCCTGTTTAGTTCAACTCTGCTCAGCTGGCCCAGTGGCTGAGTGCTTCAGTCAGGGTAATAAATTGAGCTGCTTGCAAGCACTGGAAGATCCTGTTCTGTATGCCCGCTATTGCTGTAACATTTTGCTGAGGTGGACTGAGCTGCTGCTGAGTGAGTGGAAACACTGGCCCGGATATTCAAACTGCACCCAAAAAGTGCGCAACAGCAGAAGCAAGTGCAAGTCCACTGCACCCATGCTCAAGAAGCGCGATATTCAAAAACTGCACAGGTCAAGATGCGCCTGCGGCACACGACTGAATATCACACCATCTGCACCACAGCACAATCAGGGATGTGCAGTTGTGCCTTTAAGATGCACCATAGCACAACCAGGGATGCCCCGTGGAGCAGGGCAGCAGTGCAACAGCACAACCAGGGATGCGCAGGGATAGGAGGCAGGGGCCCACCACCCATGCCACAGATGGGCAGTGGAGCACACAGCAGAACAGACATGGCCCCCCACATCCCATGCACTGCACAACCGGTGGAGAGCTGGAATAACCACTGGCCCATGGATACCACCAACCAACCCACAGCCAGGGCATGGTGCCCCAGCACATCCCCTGGAAAGCTGTGACTGGCACACAAGGAGGGCCGACCACCCCATGCCACACCATCCCACCAATGCAGAGCACACCCTGCACCACGATCCCCATACACCGTGCCAAGGAGTAGCGCCCAACAGTGCAGGACACCTCATGCATGCCACCACTCCCACTGTGACAATGCAACCCTGTGCACCATGGAGCCATGCAAGGCAGCCCCACCATGTGCACACTGCAGTGGGCATCAGCAGACAGTGATGCAACAACTGCATACACAGTGCCATGCTGCACTTTCCCCCTGAGGTACAGCTGAGAGACCGACCATGCATCGGCACATGAAGCACCCCACATGCGACAGGGCATGCCCTGGACCCCACCACCAGTGGTACAGCACCCTGCACACCCTCCCAAGGACACATACTGTCCTAGCACTGGCCACAACAGCCGGCATAGACACACACAGTGTTGCATGGAAGCATGCACAACACAGGATGCAATACAGTGCATGGACAAGCAGCCACCCATACCCAAGGGCACACCAATACAGGGACACAGTAGTGGGTCAACCAAGCCACTGGCGTGTGGCCACGGCAGCTGTGTACACACAGCCAGCACCCCTACATGGCACAGGTGTGCCAGTCACCCTGCACAGGCACCATGAAGCTGTATGCCACCAGCATGGGGCCGGAGCACAAGTGACAGACAGTGGAGCACATCCCCTGCAACAGACACAAGCAACAGCATGGAGGGGAGACAACAACAGCGGAAGCCACCGGATCATCACTTATTACAATCACATAAGGAGGAACTGACCCTAGTGCAGACAGTATATTTAGTCGCATGTGCAGGTGGAGGAGAAAAGAGCTTTGTGGAGTGAGATGAGGTGCTGGATGGGGGAGGCATGCCGAACATCCATGGGGAGGGGGTTCTACAGTTTCGGCATGTGATATTTGAAGCCTCACTGGCAAGTAGCAGTGGACATGTGTGGGACAGATAGTAGCCTGGCATCATTGTTCTTCAGTGGGTACATTTGAAGGGTAGAGGCAGATAGTTCAGAGGTGAGGTAAGTGGGTAGGGACTGGGTCCAGAACTTGACCATGATCTGAGCACAGTGGGACAGTCTTCAGTCCTGAAGGGAGGGGAAGCCCAGGGTCTGGTAGAGGATGCAATGATAGGTGGTGGGAGGATGGTCAAGGGTGAAGTGACAGGAGTGTAAGAGTGGGTCCAGTCTGGCTAGAGTGGACTTGGGTGTGGCACTGTAGACTATGTCCCCATAATCAAAGATAGAGAGGATCATTTTCTGTACAATAGCACAGTGAGCTGGCAGTGGGATGCAACCATGATTGCAGTATAGGGCATCCAACCTGGGGTGGAGCTTATTGTGGATGGCATTGATATGTACAGAAAAGTCAAGGTGCTGGTCAAGCCAGATCCTGAGATATCTAAAGGAGGTACAGGCCTGCCTAGAAGTCCCATCCAGGGTGTGGAATGTCATGGCACCAGTTGGATTTCTGAAACTGGATCTGCCACCATTTTTTTCTTGCTCTTAGCAGGTGAGTTGGCAGACAGCTATACCCCTCCCCTTCCCCAGTCTGCCTCAGTTTAGGTTAATTAAATTAAGTAAAAAAAAAAACACACAGCAAAAAAAAAAACTGGCTACTATTTCAGTGCAGCTTTTTGAAAAGGGAACTTGCACATGGTGAGAGACATCCCTGCTACTGGTTGTGCACCAAAGACACAGAAGTGCTGACCCTGCTACCCTCAAGTGGGCTACCACTGAGCATCTCTCTTATCGCTGCAAGAAAAAAAATTATGGGTAGTGCAGAGTTAAATATTTAAAAAAAAGTTAGGTACACCACTACCAACTTCAATTTCATCCCATGACCCCTTAGTCCTGGAACATCTCTTCCTCTGAAACATAATGTTTTCTTGCACCTTGTTCCTCCCTGTGAGGTACTTGTATGTCTCTATCATATCCACCTTCTCCCTCCTTTCCTCCAGGGAGTACATATTCAAGTCCTTCAGCCTGTCCTTGCAGGACTTATAATGCAAACCCTGTGCCATCATGGTTGCCTTCCTCTGAACTATCTTCATCCTGTCTATATCTTCTTACATAGGTAAGGCCTCCAGAATTGGACACTGTACTCCAGGTGCGACCTTACTAATGTCTTGTACAGTGGAATAATGACCTCTCTTTCCCTGCTGGTGATGTTCCTGCCTATGCATCCCAGCATCCTATTTGCTTTACCCACCGCCTTGTCGCACTAACTCCCTACCTTTAGGTCATCAGAGATGATAACCCCTAGGTCACTTTCCTACTTGGAGCATGCTATATCTCCCCCAAGCTGATGTGTTGTTCCAGGGTTTTTGTGCCCATGTGCATTATTCTGCACTTTTTTGCATTAAATCTCAACTGCCACACCCTTGAATATTCCTCAAGCTTCTGCACATCTCTCCTCATTCTATCCACTCCTTCCAGCATCTCCACTCTGTTGCAGAGTGTTGTGTCATCAGCAAACAGCGAAATTCTTCCGTCTATGTTATCCATAATGTCATTAATAAAAACTGTTGAAGATGACTGAACCCAGCACTGATCCCGGTGGCACTCCACTGGTCACCCTTCCCTCTGTGAATTGATAGTCATTTACCACCACCTTCTATGTCCTGCTATCCAGCCAATTTCCCATCCACTACATTACTGTCTTACCCACACCCCATATTGCCCAGCTTGTTTAACAGCCTTTAATGGGGCACAGTGTCAAAAGCCTTACTGAAGTCCAGATAGTTCACGTCCACTGCCCCACCCCCAGTCCCACTCCCTTGTCATCCAGTTGAAAAATTCAGTGAGGCTAGTCTGGCACAATCTTCCATCAGTAAAGCCATGCTGCCTTGGGTCCTGTAGACCATTGGCCACAATGTGTTTCACTAATCTCTCCTTCAGTAGTGCTTCCATAATCTTCCCCATTACTGAGGTGAGACTGCCCAGTTTGTAGTTTCCTGCTTCCTCTCTCTTCCAGCTCTTGTATAAGAGGACTACATCAGCTGTTCTCCAGTCTTTGGACATGCCATCTGTTTCCAGTGATTGGCTAAAAAAAGGGTCACCAAAGGTTCAGCCACCACTTCTCTGAGCTCCCTCAGCACCCTGGGCTGCACCACATCTGGGCACATAGCTTTATCAACTCTTATATCTTCTAGTTCCTTTAAGACCCTTTCCCATGGAAAGGGACTTACATCCATTTCTGTGCCCTTCCCCCCTTTGTACTCCCTCCTGACCTGCTGCCCACCTTTTCTACTACAAAAACTGAACAGAAATATCTGTTCAATATGTCTGCTTTACTGTTGTTGTCCTCAACACTACTCTCGCCCTGAACCTTTAGCCTCACTATCCCTTCCTTTGCCTTCTTTTTTTCACTTACGTATCTGTAAAAGGTTTTGTCCCCTGTAACCACTGTTTTCACAATGCACTCCTCTGTGTGTACTTTGGCTTCCCTTACTGCCTTCCCTGCTTCCCTTTGCTTCTCATGGTACCTCTACCTATCCCCTTTTGCCTGTGTCTTTTTATATTGGTTGAATGCAATCCTTTTGGCTTTCACTTTCTCTGCTACCTCCTTGGAATACCATAAGGGTTTCCTCTTCCTTTTCCCATTGCTAACCTGCTCAACGCATAATTGTGTTACCCTTGCTATCCCTATTTTAAATACTGCTCACTGTTCCTCCATCCCCAATTATCTCCCCATTCCAGCTAGTGCTTCTTCCAATCATTTCCCTATTCTTCCAAAATCTTCCCTCCTAAAGTCTAGGATATGTGTTTTAGTGTGGTAGGGATCTGTCCATTCAGTTATTTCAAACCACAGTGTCTGGTGGTCACTGTTCCTCAGGTGCTCCCCCACTGTGCCAACTGGCACACTGTCCCCATTTGTGAGCACCAAGTCCAGTATTGTCACCTGCTGAGTTGGTTCCATGACCAAATGTTTAAGGAAGGCTTCCTGAAAGGAGTTCAGGATAAATCTGTTCCTGGCTGCTGCTGCTGCTGCTGCTGGGAGGATCCAGTCCATGTCTGGCATGTTGAAGTCTCCAACCAGCACCACCTCTCCCTTGTCTGCCATTCTTTGGATGGCAAGCATCAGTTCCCTATCTGTCTCTTCCACCTGGGTTGGTGGTCTATAGACTACTGCTGTGCAGATGGCTTATCCAATTTTTCTTTCAAACTTAACCCACAGTATTTCCCCCCTCCTTGTTCCCCTTGGATCTCTGTGGTCTAAATGTTATCTTTCACATGCAGTGCCACTCCTTGTCCCTTCCTGCCCTTCCTGTTTTTCCTTAATAGGTTATAGCCAGGTATGGCCATCTCCCAGTTGTAGTTATCATTACACCAGGTCCCCATGATGGCAACAATGTCCAGGTCTGACTGTGCCATAGCTGCCTCCAGGTCCTCCATCTTGTTGCTAAGGCTCCTGGCATTGGCACACATGGCTCTCCATGATGTAACATACCTCTCCTGTTTTGTTGTCCTACATGATCCCCCTTCCAGGGTGATCTTTTTGCATGGTCCACCCTGCCTTCTGCCCTTCTGTTGTACTCTTCCCTCTGACTGTCTAGCCAATCCTTGGGTAACTGTGTCCCTTCTATTCTTCCCTTCCTCTGTCTTTTGTACTTTGCATTGCTGTTATGTCCCCTCTCCTGATCCCCTGTGTCTTTTCCAGCTTCTGGGTGGGCAATCAGCTTCTCTTCTTGCTGGCCTGCCACCCCTCCCGGTTAGTTTAAATGTTTTCTAATGTAGCATTTAAACTTTTCATTGAAGATCTGGGTTCCTCTCCAGGATGGATGCAGGCCATCAGGCTTGAATAAGCTCCCATCCCTACAGGTGGGTCCCCAGTCACCAATGAATCTGAACCCTTCCTCGCTGCACCAGTTCTTCAACCATGTGTTAAAGTTTCTGGTGCAGACACCTCTACACTCACCCATGCCTCTCACAGGTAGTACTTCCAAAAAATTGATGGAAATAGCTACTTGCTTGAGACACCTCTGCATGAAGAAGGCAGTGTAAGTTAACCTCAAAAACCTGTTTATGGGCTGCAATATCTGTGTATGTTGTTCCATGAGAAGACATCACATCTGACTTGTCTTGCTTTCCAAGGGTCAATACATCTGAAAAAGTTTGTTCACTTACTAACAAGCCATTACACTTTGAAGCCATAGTGTTGATATGGATTTCTCTAAGTCTCCCACAGAAATAGCAGGATTATCATAGCAATTTGCTGTTTGAAATAAAAAAAAAACTGCTAATCAATTTTCTGTATCCAGCAAATGCAATTTTTTACAATAAAATAAACAAAACAACAACTTTTGCTAATCAATCTCAAAACATATTTCCAGTTGGTACACAGGGGAAACAACTCTTCATTGTAAGATTCAACCTAGCAATTTTCTAAGTTGTCTCTGCCATCTTGGAAATATTAGGATTTATTGCCATTCTTGTGATTGGAACAAGAAGAAAATGAGTAGTGGCGTATGGTGCTAAGATAAAAGAACTTCCGTTCCCCTCAGCTGGCACCCCTCACTTTGACAGAATTAAATCAAGAACCTAATTACTGCCAAACATAACTCTTCTCTGCAAACTCAAGATGTTACTGATCAACATCAGTCTCTGTATGGTGAGCCATGTTAACTAAAAGCTCAGATTCACAACCAGCTGTATGTACTAATGGCTTCTCTTCTGTTTAAAGTAAAATTATGTTTCAGATGGACATTTTTATTTCATGTACATGTTTCATATACTCAACCAAGATGAGCCACACATTCCATTGACCTTATTTGTAAGTGTTCCTGCTACAAGGTAAAATACTTTCAGCTAAGGAAGCATCCATATATAAGTATAGTGGTACATGTGTGGTACCGTAACTATACTGTATAGAAGGTTATTTTCACTATATGCTTATTTTTGCTATATTTGCAATTGCTGACAATCCGTGAAAATAAACAGATAGTGAAAAATAATGGACAGCTGATTATCAGTAGTACTGTATTGGAGAGTAAGCCATCCATCCCAATTCTATCAATTATGAATATGTATAGGAGGTTGACTCCTGCTCAATATAATGGATGCTAATTTAACCTGCTGTATAGTACTTAAAAGTTTTAAATGATTACAGTTTGATCTCTCTTGTTTGTTTCTTTATTTATGCATGCATTTATTTGTATTTTGTTAACCAAAGTGATCTGTGCTATGTATATAAATAACATTGCTATCTAACATTGTTTTTCTTCCTTGAACAACACCATCTGTACACATGTTTTTTTTTAATCTGTGTGATATGAAGTATTTTTCTATATTAAAGTATGACCCTGACTTTGTTTATCAATGGGGAAGTGTCAATGTGTCTTAGTAGTAGCTCTGCCTCATGCCTCTAGTCTAGGGGGTCCATTGGTTAAAGTTCCACACTGGGTGGGGGTTTGGATTCAAACTCCCTCTAGTGCTGCAATGTAGTATCAGTGATTACTGTCCAGCAGATGAGATGTTAAGTTAAGCCTAGGTCCCTTTTTCCATTTTCCTGTGGATTAAGATAACATTTCTTGAAGAGCACTGGATAACCCTAGGGGCCCTGTCCAAAATCCATGCTCTTTATAAACCCATTTCTGCTGCTGCTGCAGGTTGTCCATGTCTATGTAAAGAATGTTGCTAATACCAAGGCAGATTATGTTTGTCTGCTTATAGTCATTGTACTACCAGTATTGATCTCACAGGTTTGTGAAACATTTTGAAATATATTGTAAACAAATGGTGCTGTATTAGACCAAATTCTGTTCTATCATATTTGGTTCTATTTAGTGCATAGGCCCATCACAGGCTTCCTATTCTGCTTAACCAATGCACATCAGCTCTGCCTTGTAGAGATCACTATTTTTCTGGGGTGACAGGATAATTCAGCCTTATGCTCATTGCTTATTATCTGTGACTTTTTTCAGCAAAGTCTGCCAAGTTACCAAATTGTGTGGTGGTTTTATGACATGGATTGCTGTCCAAATTTATTTCATTTGTGACCTGAGCTGATTGTGAAACTCTGTCTCTGGAGGTGAAGTACTAAGGGATTAATCTACTAGGACAGCAAGTGTGACAAGAATTAATATGTAAAATAGTGTCATATGTATAGTTATAATACAATTTTTACAATGTTTTAATACTTTAAAGAATGTCAGTTTATTTTGTGTGAACTGAAAATCAAGAATGTCCCTCAATGACAATTCTAGCAGCTCTGCAGTATATTTTGGCCTGTTCTTTAAGTAAAAAGAGCAACCTAGATGAGAATTTTGTGCTTCACTGGATATTGAAAGATGAGGCAATAAACTGCTAAACTTGAGTAATCACACACTCCCAGAGGAATGCCTCAAATGGGGTTGGTCAAAAAACCTTGAAATTCTAGCCTTCTGCACACTGCCTAGGCTTTAACATTTGATGAGATTCATTATTGTGGGGGGCTGAATACAAGTGTCTTCTGATTACAGACCTTCCATTAAAAGTTCCCACCAGTGTGTCTTTCCATAGAGTAACGTCAATGGGATTAAAATCTCAATTCACCCTAGTCAATTCTCCAGTAACACGATTTCATTAGAGGCAGGCAGGGAGGAAAATGGACTAGAAAGCATTGAAACAGCTGGTGTATAAATTATAAAGTATACTTTCTACTAAGTGTACACACCTTCCGCACAGCCCCATTATTATTTAATGTGTAGTAGCTGATTTTATGTAAATTGTATTCTCCCTCTCTCCTGTGCATTGGTTAACACCAGGTTCTCTTAAACCATGGAAAAAGAAAGATTATGCAAAGCTATCAACATATGAAAATAACATATTAACATACTGCCTGTGAACTGTATCCAATCAGTTCCTTTTCACTGGTGTGTATACAAAACAATTAAAATCAAATTTATATTGCACTTATTTAACATATTCCAGCACTAATGTAATCAGTGAACAAGTGTTAAGAATGTCTTTCAGGCATGTTGTCATATAAAAGGTAGGTTTTCTTTTGAATTGTATTCCCACATCTTTAAAGGGACAGTATGTACCTTTTCCAATTCCTCTAAGCCAACCAGTTGAAATGAGAATAATAATTCAAACATTGTAATTAGTTATACAAAATTGTTGGTGAAGTTCATTAGTTTAGCTTAAGTTTTGTCCCCACTATAACTATGTTACCCTCCTTGACGTGTGATCAAAT